>CAXAMN010024173.1:477472-542388 GCA_963970005.1 Durusdinium trenchii
TCAACTCAGTTCCACAGCACAGACTTATCGATGCGGTTCACTCCCTCGTCCACCACTGGCAACAACAGCAATCCACACACACCCTGACGGTGGATGTCCAGGCCACCGGCAACCCTTTCCACCACTCACACATTGGCAGACACCATCGAAAACACCCTACCCAACGCACCATCCAGACTTCAGACATCACCACCATCGTGGCTTTTGCCCTCAACACATGCATTTTCCGGGCTTGCAACAATACTTACAAACAAATCCAAGGGGCCGGGATTGGATCCCAGCTCTCTCCAGCCCTATGCAATGTCGCCATCACCCTCATTGAGCATTCCTGGCACCAGATCCACAACAACCTACTTCAACACACAGACCTCCACTTCACTTACTATCGATATGTCGACAACCGCTTCATTGTCCACAACGAACATTTCCTCCAACACCCAGCCATTCAAACCCTCATCCACCACAACTTTTTTGGAGACCCAGTGGAACTCGAACCAGTGGAGGATTTTCATCTCCTCGGTTTCAACATCGACCTCCCACAACGCACCATCACCTACATGCAACCTTCCCAACCCTGGAAAATCAGGGATTCCACAACCGCCGGGAGCCAGCGCTTGGCTCTATCAGGCCTCCAATCACGACTCCACACCATTCGCAAATACACATTTCCACCCTCCAGCGCTGAAGCTGCTGCGGCTGAGCTCGTGAGGCTCTATGTCCAAAAAGGACACAACCACCACGCTTGCCACCGGTTTTTGAAAAAAGCGCCGGATGCGGCGACCTGTGTGTGTCCACCCCTGGACAAAGGGTTTTCCACCGCCACTCCTTCCATGCTTTTCAACTACCTTTGTCAACCACCTTATACAAGCAGGGGGTGCAAGCAGCCCATCCAGTCTTGCACCAACGAAGACACTGGATGCGTGCTGGTGATATCGATTTGGGACGCCAAATCGACGTACCTGCAGAGTTCTTCACACGCTGTTACTCCAATTTTCCACTTTTTGTTTCATGGTTCTTCACGATTTCCACCCCATAAACATTCGTCCCCAGCAGCTGAGCAGCCGGTTCGCTTTCCGCCGCTTGCGAGTGCCAACATTGTTCAACAATACTGTTTCAGCTGACCTTTCCACCTTGCTGTTCCATCACCTTCCTTCCCATCGGGAAATTGAGTTAACTGAATACAAGTGTCAGAGTGTGTTGATGGTCTGGTCAGTGATCTTTTTCTGGGACTCGAAAAAGCAGAACGAACAGCAACAGTATAATACTATACGTGTTATATCGTGTTATATATCACCCACAAGCTTCCAAATCTGCTACATGGGCAAGTGTTCTAAAAGGTGACCAACGACCATGACTGGTCTTCGGTATGACTGGTCTTTCCAGGGGTCTTTGCTCTCCCTATTCCAATCCATTTACACTCCGACGAACACATCACATGGAAGTGGATGGCACCCACTGATTGTAGAGGAAAGTCGTCTTCCAAGAGGCCATTCTTTTTTCCACTTCCATGTTGTAGGAACCTGCTCGTCCCGCAAGATGTGCCTCCCTTTTCACACGACGGCGATGCACCAATGCTCGAGTTGGGAGGAGTTAAGCTTCTAGGGACAAAAGGGCCTGAATGGCTGTGGTATCACAGATTAAATTGATGATCCACTGCTCACTGGAAAGTGCATGGGCCCCGGTCCTCCGGGTAGCCTGTGCCTTTTGCACGCACTCAAAAACCAGCAACAAAAACCACGGAAGCAACAGCAAAGCGAACATGAAACAGTCAGGGCTTGGTTCCCGCGTCTTCTAATTCCAGCAGGTCTCTGCCTGCTTTCTTCAATCTTTTTCCGCTGAACATTTCAGCGTCTTCTACTATGCGCCATGACTGTCTACAAGCTATGAACCTATTCATTTGCTCGTCCTCATTCTTTTTTGTAAGGCTGTTAGCTAACATCGCTTCGCTGTTGACCCATCTCACTTGGAGATTGGTCTCCGTTTGGCAGTTTTTCAAAGCTACAAGTTCGATATCAATCTTCTTTGATTGTCCGGTCGGAGATATATACGGCCTTTGAAGCTTGTCGTAAACACTCCTACTGTCCGTGATGAGGGTTCCCGGGGTCTTCACAACCAAACCATCAGGGTTCCTGGGTTCCGGAATTTCCCCACAAACTTCTCCCAATTGATACCGGATCAACCAAAGCGCGTCTTCGGCGTCCATCGCGGCATGCGCTTCGCTCGCGCCCGGTGCTCGGCAAACTCTGTCGATTTTGGAGGAGTTCCAAAACATGGGAGAAATCTTTTCCAGGGTACCCGAACTGAGGTTTTGGTGAGCCGCTCCTATGAAAATCCCTTTTGTAGAGTGGCCTGAGGGTCTGTTTTGGTTGGAAGCATCCGACCAAGCATACTGTACATACCCACCTTGTTCAGAGGAATGGGGAAGATTCTCATGGGTTCTTTTGAGGCATCCTTCATTTTGTGAAGAAGAGTGTTCGTTTCCAAAATGGTTTCCACGGTGGCCTGGGGAACCTGACTCAACAAGAGGGAAACATACGCCGAGTAGCGGAATCCAACTTGGCTGCAATGCCAAGACATGGCACCAAGCACCCCCCTCATGGCACTTCTTTCTTTTTCAGTGGCGGGTTCTTTGCGTTGCTTCCTACGTTCTCCGTTTAAGGGGACCGGAAGGGAGTGACTCATGTACCTTTCTTGACTAAGGGTATAGCCTCCATCCGTTTGTCTACTAATCTGAACTCCACATTGGGTGAATTTGTCTTCTTCGAATTCTCCCCACCTAAACGCTTCTTGTATACTCTTTTTCGCGCTCTGCCAGTATTCGTCTTGGGGGTTACCAATGAAGACAAAGTCATCCACGTGGCCCGATATGATGGAGCGGACATCACCTCCTTGCTTGAGCACCCAGCAGCATGGGTCAGAGAAACATTGCCTGTATCCCAATTCTTGAAAGTGAGCTCGCACGGTCTCATACCATTCATATGGCGCTTGGACCAGACCGTAACATGATTTCCTGAGTTTGGTGATGGACTCAGGAGGTATGCTCATCTCTCTGCATAGGTCAGGAGTTGGGATACAGTATAGTTCCTCCTCACAGATCCTACCCTGCAGAAATGCAGCGGCTACGTCGCCCTTCCAGCAATGCCAGCCTCTGGATGCCGCGTACTGAAGCATCAGTTGGCGGGTGTGTCTGGTGGTGGTGGGTGCATAAGTGATGCGGTGTTCATATTTGGGGTCCTGGTATCCCAGGACTACTAGTCTTGCTTTGGGGACTGTTTTTCCTTCTCCATCAACTTTCCAACTTAAAAGCCATCTCATGGACTTTGCTTGGGATTTGGGTGGCTGTAGATGAGCTGGAAGTGCTTCGAGGGCTTCTGACGTGAGAAATTTCGAAATCTCCGTGTTCTTAGCCCCTCGAAACTGTTCTTTGGTGGCCTCATCCATGTGCTTCTCAAAGACTTCCACACTCTTCTTTTTGAGAGTGTTGACGATGTAGGCCTTCACGTCTTTCGACATCTGCATCCATCCGTGACGGCTATGGGGCAAAGGAATCTCCAACTCCACATAAGCTTTTTCGTCACTCCAGAATGAGTGCTGCTCTGCATAGAGTAGCGGGTCTTCTTCTGGGTCAATGTCCATGGGTGTTGGTCTGGAAGGCAGAGAAGGGTTCTGTTCTTGTTGTTGTTCTTCTTCTTCTGCCGTAATGTCCACTGGTCTTTTTGTTCTGTGTCTTTTCGTGGGCGGTTCCCAGAACCGAGCCACTCTTTCTCTGTCTTCTTCGGAAGGCATGTCTTTGGCTTCCACTGTGATGTCATCGTATTCATTCTTTCCCAAAGGGGCCACAATCTCTGAGATGGTCCAGGGCAACTTGAGGTCCTTGTCCAGCTCTGCTAAAGTGGTTTCCCTGTTGGAAGCTTTGCGAAGCTGTTCGACTGAGGCTTTAAGTTGCGCACCAACCATACTACTGAGCTAGGTCTGACGTTCCCGTCTTCGTCGAACCTTGTTTCCAAAGCTAAGATGCGAGCTGGTCCTGCATAGCCATGGAAGTGCCCAGTTTGGTATCGTTGGCCTGCTTCTTTGCGACCCAGATGTCGCCAGTAGAAGACCAGCTCTCCCGGGGTGTAGATCGGGATTGGTTTTGACTTGGAATTCATAGCTCTTGCCAGTCTTTCTTTGGCTTGCCACTTCAAGAAGACTTCTTCTGCTTGGAGTCGGAGGCTTTGGTGTTTTTTTCCAGCTCTCCTACTGGTGTTTCCATGATGTCCACTGGTAGTCCACGAATGTCTTCTCGGAAGAAGCGGCCATCGAGGTCTGGAGCCTGGCCCAACGCATGTTGGTGGGGTGAGAAGCCTCTCACCATTTCTCTTCTATTCCATATGTTCAATGCCTGGTGCACCGCCTCATGGGTAGAGATGCTTGAGCTCTCTTGGGCGAGGCGGGACAAAAGCTCTTTGAGCCAAGCTATGCTTCGCTCCAATGGTGACAAGTGCCAGTGTGCGTCACCGGGGATAGGATCCAACATGACTTGGTTTCTAGAAAAGTAAGTGTCAATCTCTCTAGACCGCCAAGTTCCTTCGGCGTCGAATCGGAGGAAGTCCGGATGTCCAAAATACTGCAACCAATGGCTTTGATAGAAGTCGATGTATTGGGTGGATTTCACGTTGGAAGACTCCCCTTTTCCCAAAATCTTTCCCACCAAAAACCTACTCCCTTGGTCCATGATCAATCCGAAGGTGACCCTTTCTTTGGAAATTGGGTGCCTCCAAACAGCGCAGTCCGCGAGAGCGACTGTCCACCTCTTGGGCACCACCTCTAAGGTGGCAACCCTACGAGGAGCCGGCCTCTTCCTCTCCTCACAGACCTCACACCTAAAGCCTTTGGCCAAATCAATCACTTTTTGTTCCAAACCCTTTTGTTTCAAAACCTGAACAAGGTTTTCAGTGCTTCCATGTCCCGTGGCGCAATGCACCAACTTTATTTTCCTCATCCATTCTTTTCTTTCTTGGGGGTTCCAACCTTCTTCAGCATCAACGGGGGGTTCGGCTTGTTCTTCATCCAACATGTCTTCCTCTCCCCACCGATCGCCCACGCTTCCTTCCCCGACGAACGCGCGTTCCGAGAGGATGCATGAAGAACACAATTGGACCTGACCTTTCCACCTGAACAGCCTACAATTGCACATGGTTGGTTCGTATTGACCCATTTTCACAACATGCTCTTCTTTCGTTTGTTCATCACTCATGAGTCGTTTGATGACCTTGCAAGAAGAGAGTTTCATGTAATGGACAATGCGTTTGGCCATGGTTTGCGTGTAAAAGGCAGATCTTCTAGTCAACTTACCTTCACACTTCACATGATGACAACTACACTCGGGGCCCTCGCATTTGATTTGGAGGTTCCTAGCAAATTCATGGTCAGTAGTTTCAACCCTCCATTCCTTCCCCAAAAATCCCGTCCCTTGGTCATTCGTCAGTCCGACCCTGCACCCTCCGACTATGGAAGTCTCCGTTTGGAGGTTGTTTCTATATTTTTCCATGGGCTCCCACTTCCAAGCCCTACACCTTCGGCTCCACTCCCAGTGAACCTCGCTCCCTATCGATCGACCGAAGTACGCCACGACGAGTCCTCCGATGTGTTGTTTCCTAGCCTCATGTTGTTTTTGTTGGAGGTCTTGTTGTTGGGCCTCGGTCCGTTGATTGAAGTTTTGGATAGGACTGAAAGGACCGCACTCCGTGGAAATCCAAATGTTTCGGGGCCTCTTCTGTTTGATCAGTTCAAGGGTTCTTCGGAGTCCTTCAGGGGTGGTGAGGTCGTGTCCGTTGAAGAGCGAGGCGCGTTCAGCTGAGAGTCCTTTTGCTTGTGCTTCGGTGGTCAGTACTGAATCAGGTGCGCAAGCTATCTCCAAAAGAAACAAACGGCCTTGGTCAAAAAGCTTGTCCAGCCCATGGAAAAACCCTTCTTCGAGAGTCTTCCCAAGCCTCAAAGCGGCATCGGGCTGAAGTGTTTGAATTAGGCAGGCCGGTTCTTCATATATCAGGCTAGCCGAGCCTTGGACTCCGTCCTTCACTGTGGTTCCCCGTGAACTGAGATCTTCTCGAAGCTGGTGCTCGTCTTCCGGGTTTTGGAAGAGGCTGATGCTGCTTCTTCCTTTGCTTCCTTCAGTTCTGATTCCAGGGTGTGGATCTTTAGCATCATCTGGTTCATGGTTTCCTTGATCTCCGCTGCCTCGGACTGTGGCATCTGGAGGTCGTTGGGCCCCTGGGCTGCAGGCATGGGGGCAGCTGCCTTGTAGCGACCCGGCTGGGTCAAGTGGCGGTTTTGACCTGGAGCCACCACCAGGCCTGCCCAGGCTAGCGGTGCTTCTCCTGTCGCCCCGGATTGGGGAGATTGAGCCGCCATGGGGATGCCCGAAGCCATGAAGGGCGTGTTGCCCAGGGGCTCCTCCACATTTTCCATCTTGTTCACCCAACGAGCGAACTGGATCAACTTCCAGTCTGGGCTCTCTGAAGTCTTCACCTCCCTTGTTGCCCACATGGCATATTGGTGGTCGGTGCTCATCACCTCCATGAAGGTCGCCCCCTGGTGCTTCCCAAAGTTGATTTTGGTGTCCCCATCGCAATCGTCGATCACAGCTTGGCGAAGAGCTAACTTCAGTTCCCCCACCGTGGCCTTCTCCATGGATGACAGCTTGTAGGCTTTGGCGAGTTCCTGGAGCTCGCTCTTGTTGGCTTTCTTGATGCGAGCCATTTGGTCCTGGCCTGGCTCCTTCACCTGAAGGAGGCCGCGACGGATCCGCGACTCCCTCAACATGACCCTCAACTCGGAGATGGAGAGGTCCTGGTGTGGCGGAGTGCCGGCTGCTGTCATCTCTTTGCGACATTCTGCTGCACTGCACTGGTAGTGCGGCTTCATCTCGATGTCGGCTGCCGTTTGGATGTACTTCTTGGGCGCCATGGTGGTGATTTGCTTGATCGGGATTGCACGGAACGTCCTTATCAACAGAAATGGCTGCGGAGGTGATGTAGTTCTCAACTGACGAATCGATCGGCGGTTTGGAAGTTTGTTCACCAATCTTGCCTGAGGTTGGGTGAAATCGGCTCTGGAGGCGCTTGCACGCTTCATGGTACAAAGGATAGCGTTCAGCTATGCTAGACAAAAATGATTGTTCAGCATCCCTAATTCTACCTGACTGATGGACGCAGAAATCTTCCCTGCCTGTTTTGAACATTTCCTCACACTCAGGTACAGGCTTTCCCGAGCTGAGTTTGGTTTCCTATTCGTCACCCGCTGAGGCGTGGTGACCCTTGTCGATCAAAGATGCTAGACTACTCACTGGAAAATGGAGGTCTTTTCCCTCCTTCAAAAAGTCCTGCGTCAGAGGCAGCAGCTGGTGTCCTGATGATGACCGTTCCAGTGAGAGCAAGGTGCGGGGTGCCACAGAGGTGAACACGGCTTTGTCGTTGCGGAAGTCGATGATGGCTCCCATCCGACGAAGCGAGTCCACTGATAACAGGACGGGTGCACGTCCTTCTTCAAGCACGTGTACTCTCAGTGACATTGACTTGTCCTTGCTGGGCAGCTGAACCTGGCAAGTGGAGAGGCATTTGGACCTTTGGGAATTCCCGAATCCGAAAGTCGGCCTGTCCACCTCGGAGGTGCTGATCTCTTTGATTCCGTCAGTGCCATGGGCTTCTTGCATGTTGTGCATGTAGCGCTCCAAAGCAAATAGAGAGCCCATAGTTCGAGTGGCACCTCCGTCCAGGATAGCCTTTCCTTGATAGACGGCGGCCTCTGTACTGATGTAGGCCGTAGAGGCATGAAAGACTTCTTCTGGCTCAAGCGCTGTGGATCCCTCACCATAGGTCTCTTCAAAGAAGTAGTTGTCACCGTGGGAGGAGGCAACAATGTCTTCATCCTGAGTCATGAAGGTCGTGTGAAAGGTGTGGTGTACTTGTTCAACTTCTTCTTCTTCTGCGTATTGGGCGCTTTGTCTCTTGGGACACTCACTTTTCACATGCCCCCTCTCTCCACATAGGAAGCAAGGTCCTTTAGTAGGTGGCGCACCCCTGTTTTGAAAGTTCTTCCCTGCTCCAATAGGGTAGGTGGTCTTGTAGAACTTCCGTGACATCTTGACTTCGTGTTGTCGGGCTCTGGCTTCACGCAGTGTGCGTTTGGCTCCTTGGAATTGAATCCAGGCTTTTTGCTCGTCATTTTTGGCTTCTTGATACCATGCGATCTCATGATCCGCCCATCCTTCGAAGTACGCTTCCTCTTCATCGTGGGGGCTTGGTTCATCTCCTTCCAGATCTTCTTGGAATAGCGAGTGTTTTGCTTCTCCATCCCTCTTCTTGATAGCATCATCACCCCAGTGAGCTCGAAGTGCATTTTCCACTCCTGATAGGGTGAAGTTCCCTTTGATCTCACCCTGGATGATGCTCTTCTCTAGGCCGTCCAGGCCCGACTTTTCCAATAACATCCTTGGACTGCATCCGGAAGGATATTGATAGGTTCTTCTTCATCTTGTTCTTGTAGACCTGTGTTCGCTCCCCAATTTGAGCCTTGGTAGCTCTGGTTGTGCCAATTGTGGGACCACCATCCATTCCCCGAAGACCATGTCCACCCATTCCAGTTTGTCCATGGTTCATTGTCACCCCATGAATGTGATGTGGCCTCTTGGCTATTGGGATCGTTCAGACCCTCATGTCCCCCTTGCACGCTGCCGGATTCCGTGGCTTGTGATGAACTCGGCATTGCTGAAGATCTCAGGTTCATGTCCTTCTTTTGTTCCTTGATCATCCTGGCCAAGGAGCGGCACATCTTCTCATACTCCTCCCGGTGTCTCACGCAAAATGCGGTCATGCTTTCCCCTTTCTGTCGGCGAAGTGTCTTGAAGTAGAGGCGAAGGAAGTTGCCCACTTCTGGAAGTGCTGGTTCGCCGATGGTGACCTGAAGGTGTTTCAGCAATGTCTCGACCCCAGAGGCATCACTCAGCCAATGGGCCTTTTTTCCCATGATTGCGGTCTTTGCGGCACCGCTCAACTCGGCAGCTATCTTGGGTCCACAGGTGTAGCGAGATTCGATCTTCGTCGATGCGACGTACAATCTTGCAGCCTGTTTGAACTCCAACCAGGTTGAAGGATCCCCATTCCAACCTGGTACCCCATCTTTGGTTCTCGTCACTGAAGACGACATAGTCGGTTCCTGTGTTCTCGAGATACTCGAGGATCTCCTGCTCAATGATCGTAGACTGTGAAGAGCTCCGCTACCATGTAGGAACCTGCTCGTCCCGCAAGATGTGCCTCCCTTTTCACACGACGGCGATGCACCAATGCTCGAGTTGGGAGGAGTTAAGCTTCTAGGGACAAAAGGGCCTGAATGGCTGTGGTATCACAGATTAAATTGATGATCCACTGCTCACTGGAAAGTGCACATGTGATGTGTTCGTCCGGCACATCCACTCCGCTGTCTCCGCGGTTCCGTACGTGACGGGTGCACGACGGGTGCACGCCGCTGCCCCGACCGCTCGCACGACCGCTCGCACGAAGCACAAACGTGACGCCTGATTCGCGGTGACCACCTCCTGCAGCCCGAAGCACGGACGAGAAGCGTGGCCAAACTGATGAGGTGATTAGCATCCCTATAGGCCCTATAGGGCTCCAGTCGTATCTTCTAAGAAGGTGGGACTGAGGTGGGTGCCAGGAGGGTGCAGTCATACCGAACCTGAGATCTTCTGAGGAGGTACGACTGGAGGTGATTAGCATGTGAACACTTGTGAGTTTTCATCGATTTCTCCGGAACCCAAGTGAGTTTGCTCCTCGAGGGCCCACCAGCCGAATGAATCTCGAGATGCTTTGACATATTAAAGTGTAATTGTGTGATGCCATGGTCAGCCGCAGTGTGGGAATGAAGTATGTGATGCCATGAGGAAAAAACACGCATGTCTTTATACCAAGTCAGTGATCAGTCAAACGGTGAACAGTGGACAGTCTACCCAGCTGGTTCTTTTCGGGGATTCTCATGCTACTTCCAGGTACATACAGCCAAAACGATGCAAGTTCTTTACTGTGTTTTGTTATATTTGTGAAACGTGCCACCTGACCTTTCTCTACTCAACACAAGCAACAAGCAGCAGGAGTAGCAACAACAAACACAGATATATAGATATGGCAAATCACAGAGACAGCAATTGATCTTTATGATACATCAAAGCGCAAGCACAAGCCGAGCACACGCACACACTCACATCACACACGTGAGACAAACGGTTTCAAGCCGAACACAACACATCACGACAAACCGCCTCTCGAGACCCCACAACACATCACCAAACCACACAAGCAAAAAGAGAGTTTTTCCCGCAAGCCCCATTTTGGCGCCCAGGTTCCGAAACAAAATCCAACAACGCCCAAAAGTCCGGCCCCGCGCGACGCGCGGACGCGCCGGCGACCTCCTCCGACTGGTAGGCCACAGAGTCGAGGTCCTTAAAGATGGTCACCGTGACCCAGGCAAAGAACATCCTTGGGGCAGAGAAGGGGTGGGAACGGGAGAGAGGATGTGGAGGCTGGATGGAATGCCAGATGTGGAGGGGGGGGGACGTGGAGGTGGCGTGGCAAGGGTACAATGGGTGCCCACCACTTGTAGTGACATTGGGCAAGTTGAGGTGTACCACAAACCTGCAGTTGATTCTCATCTTTCAAGTGCAGTGAAAGAAGTCACAAACACCAAGCGCAAAGACTGGAACTCTGACTGTAACTCGTGAGGAGGTGTTTGACCACAACTCCTGGAGGTTCAACTGGCAAGAAAGCTGGAGAAACCTTAATCACATGGATAACCCTTTTATTATTCACATGGATAACCTTTATTATTGACATGGATAACCCATCACATGGATAACCCATCACAACCTTATCACATGGATGTTTTGAGTCTGGTCTTGGTATTGACCCACTCAAACTCCTAGAGGTGGCTCCGCTTCAGTGTTCCACCATCCTGTGAAAGCAAGTGGTGGCTTACAATGTGTTTTGGGTGGCAATAGGGGTTGTTGGCCCCTATGGCCGGAATTGGACACCATGTAAGTGGTAGAACTGTTTATATAACTGCCATGGCAAACATACCAAATTCCTATCAATTCCTACGTTGCGTGGCCAAAACCCCGTGGCTGGGTAGACTGGTCTATTTCCCAAACCTTCTATACGGGGTCGAGTGGACAGGGTGTTAACATGATGGGATTTAACACCATCACTAAGATTATTTGGTTAGACTATGTTCTGACTTTTTGCAATTGATTCTGTATCCATTATAACCACTATAGTTACACGGCCAGCCGTGCTCATTTCTTCAATGGACTGGACCACATGCTTGAAACCAACAAGGGGACTCGCCACTGAGAGCCAGCTGATCACCCCTGGACAGTAGCTTCATAAGTGTCCTGGAAGTACTCTAAGTAGCATGGCTGAAAAGGGCTTCACTGAAATAATAACTGAATAACTGAATAACTGTTCAATATATATATATATATATTATGCCTCTGAGTATGAGTCCGTCACAAAAAATGTGTTGAGCATCACTATGTATCAGAACAACAATGTCTTAAGATATCTTAAATATACACATTTCACATGTTGAAATCAGCACTGGAAATCAACCATGTTCGTGTCAAATATTGATTGCCCAAGCATGCAACCAATGATTTTTGTCATAGCCTTGCGTGACTCATCACATGCGGAAAAACACAACCCTGTCGGATGCACAAGCCGAGGAACACCGTGCCCACGAAGAAGACGGCCACTGACCTCAGTAATGGGTGGAAACACGGACATAACATGGAAGAACGGTTGACAAACAGCCATGGTCACTTCAATGGTTACAAGAATCCCTGTCGAAGCCAAGAAAAGTCATGAACTGGAATCAAGCCGAGTGGAGGAACCACAACACCAAATGAACTGACCGGTGATGTTTTATGCATGTTCTCGTGCTTGATGACCTACTAGACGAAGGAGCAACAGTGGAAGAGGTCTCTGCCTTCCTCCAAAGGATTTACTGCTTGGCCACTATTGTGCAAGACCTACAGTTTCATATCTTGTTCAAGAATTGATTGTTCCTTTCGGGGAGCACCTGAAAGGAACTGGGCATTGCGCCTCAAGTTGCGAGCTAAACAGATTGTGATTCAACTTCCACCGAGTTCCGTGCGGCCGGACGGGCTTGCTTTCTGAGAACCGGAGCATTTCGTCGTTTTAGTTGCAGCGTTTCCAAAGGGCACAAACAGCTCAAAGAGAACATCATATATGACACGGTTGCAAAATGATCACGCTGCGAATCGTCAGACTCCGCAATCTCCTTCAGAACGCAGAACGATCCCACCAATCCCCATCAATCCCCGAAAAGGCTTCTATAAAGGCTATATCCACTGAGTGGGTCGGTACCAGTTCTCCCATTCTCAGCATTGCAGTTTCAGGGAGGAATCGCATAGTCACATTAATGTCATTGTTCTCTAAGCACTTGCCGTCTTCATGCGCATTGCGCATCTTCCCTTCCCACTCCTTCGGCCCCAACGCGAACTCACCAATCATGCGCCTGGAGCCGTCCCGTCGGGTCCCACGGGTCGACCGCCGGGTCGACGGGTCGACGGAGGTCGTTCACTTCGATGGGTCGTTCGTCGAGTGTTTTTACACGTTAGGTGAAACTGATCGATGTGTTTTTGTGTAGACTTTTGTCTTCCCAATTGTGTTTGGCTAGCAGTTGAAACAATCTACTGTATAGATCTGTATAGTTTAAGCACCGAACATCTAACAGAATTCATCAGAATTCTCAACATGTAGGGAATCGGGGGGCGGCTAACCTGCCATCAGTTGGGTCTAAGTATGACCAAGTGCTAAAAACACTGAGTCCAATGGTTCCACAGGTTGCCGGTTTCTTCACCGGACCCCACAGCATCCACAGCCAACCATTGGAGTCTGTGTGTCCATCCCGCTTGCTTTTGGTGCTTGTCTCTCTTTTATGAGTAGGGGTTTCTACCGACTTAAGGTCTCAATAGACCGTTTCTGCCATACAGGAATGTGGATGTTAGGTATCGGTATAGTATAAGTAAGGGTTTTGCACTACTGTAGCTATGACCAGGGCTCCAGTTTGGGGTGTGAACTACCCTTACGTACTGACTTGGCTGGTGTCTAGTTTGGCCCACATTGGCCCACATTTCCCCTGAAAGCCACGTGCACAGGAGAGCTTCTAGGAAGCCATGTAGTTCAGGCTGTTTTGGGGTTACTAGATGGTTACTATAGTTACAGTCCTCTACAAACGGTTTCTACTTTCCTGTCAGTGAGTTGGAGTCTACACCGATCTTCGGATCCAATCGGACGGTCCTTCTCGGTCCTTCTCGCAGCCGTGGAGTGGAAAGAAGGCCGATTTGTCACCGGTGTCCTTTATCTGCTTCGTCCGGGCCAATCGGATTTGGGGGTGCCACCTGGCCGAACATCTCACCACACACCCTCCAGCAAGGGCCGAACCGGGGTGACGCAGCGGGTTTTCCCGCTGATCATCATGCGTTCGAGACCATTCATAGATAGCGCCGTTCGGTGGTCGAATCTGTTCACTTGTCCTTGTCGCTCCTTGACTCAGAAAACATTACCCATACCAAGCACTTGTCTTCTGGTTCACCACCCAAACGAGGCTTGGAAACTGCAAGTGGCTTTAGCCAAACATCCAACTGATGGGCATAAACAAGTGTCAACCGCACAAAGTCTCACAAGGATTTCCAAACATCAACTTGAGCAAACCTTCCACTTTACACCTGCATTTCCCGGGAATCCAACAACCAGGGATCCATCCTCCCCATACACCCCTCTCCCAAACGCCTTCACTATACCTTTAAATGGGTGTACATTCATGTACCTTCGAAGGAAAAGGTGAGACATGGTGAGACATGGTGAGACTGTGAGACCCTCCAACCACTAAGCTTCCTGACCCAGGGGGTCCAACCACTTCGGACCCGGCCCTCCATCGGTCGGCCGTCCTTCGGTCCGTCCGGGCCTGTTGAAGATCAGGGTGTAGACCCTTTGCACACCGGGCAGGATGAAGAGTAAACCCGTCCTGCACGGTGTCTGTTCGAAGAATGTGGCGCAATACCAATTACCTCTAGTAACTAGTATACGTATAGTTATATATACCTGGAACTTCCACGGGTGTTTTTGTTGGTTCTTTTTCTGCCGTTTGGCGAATCAACATCGCTATTGAAAGGCAGAACAAAAGGCATAGCGGCATAGAAGACCCAGGTCTAGAACGCACCAGAAAAAAAGAGTGCATAAAGACTGAAGTGAACGCGACACGGCCAATCGTTGCCTGCGGCCTTCGTCCAAACATGTGCAACACGATCGCACCGACTTCAGCCAACCCATCTCGTTGAACCACCAGGACCGCCGGCTGTTTGGTGAGCCGTGAGCCGACTCGAACGGGGGTGGGGCCCGGTCTGGTGAGCAGCAGAAGCGCCATATGGAGGACGAGTCAAGGATTGATTCAATGACGAAACATTACGAAAGAACACATGGAAGTGGATGGCATGGCATAGCAAAACAGGGGGTGAACTCCACTTCCATGTTACTTCCAGGGAGTGTAAGTAAAGCTGGGCGGAACCTTAAGAGGAACAAAAATACAAAGGCGCCGCCCATCCAGCGCCCGGTATGTTCGGGCGGCGTCCGAGGATGGTCTAGACTAACATACATCTCTGGGTGACTCCCTCAGTTTCCCTGGGAAAAAGTGAAGGTTGTTTTCTTTTTTCTGGGGAAACCAATAGCATCCAATACCCAAAGGTTGGATTAGGTTATCCACTTTTCCGGCTGTGAACCCGCCCTGGCTGATTCCGTGGGAGTGGAGCCGAGCCTCCTGGGCTCCACCGTGGGCGTGGGACTGCCTTGTAAGGTCCCAAAAGAGATAGACCGATCGACGGTCTTAGACCATGTCCAAAGAATTCAGCGTCTCATGTGGACTGGTTGAAAACGATTACTGAGTACTGATGGAATGGGGGAAAAGCAATGTAAACATCTCCAAACATGGGAGCCCTGATGTTGAATCCACCGCAGTATCACCGCAGTCTTTCAGGTTCATTCGGACCTGTGAGTGACACACGGTCCCCGACGCCCGCCGTACGTTCGCCGTCCCCGACGGTCCGGAAGATCCAGGTGAAGCGCATGGGCATGCGAGTGAACGTGAAGAGGATCCTCGGTTCGCCGCGTCGAAGGGACACCGGTTTGGGGTGAAGCGTCAAAGGGAGTAGATGGGGTGAAGCGTATAGATAGTAGATATGAGTAGAGGTGGAAGCATATGGTTTCTTTGTTTCTGTTCAAAGAGAGTACTCATTCATGGCTTTGTGGATGTTGATGGGTGTTTTTTTTTTCTTAGCAGCTTTAGCAGTGTCAGGTGCTTTGTTGACGACGGATGAGGAGAGAATTTAAGTAAACATTTTTCCAGCTGGATGTCCTCTCAGAGTGTGGAAAGAGCTTATGGATAGAAACTGTGTGATTGTTTCCGAAAAACGTCCAGTTTCTGTATGGACCCCTGAAAATGGGTCGATCTGCGACTGGCAGCTCGTCTCAAATTTCACATCGCAGCTTGGGTCCCGGCGTGTCGAGCAAGCTGCCGACGGCGAAGATCAAACCAGCAGTGATGAGACCTCGGTTCTTGAATGGTTTTTAGCTCGCCCTGAATTGTCTCTTTTTGATCTCAACATCGCGGCTGTTTTCATCCGACCTGCGGAGTCACGCGGACCTGCTCCCGCGTTTCAACCTCTTCGGTGCTACCACCTGTTCGGTGGGATCCCGATTGCTTGTATCCCAAAGTTAATTTACCGTAGCTATGTTGTTACATTATGTTAATATGCAGTATGGTTCTCTAGGATACAAACACATACAAAAACCAACACAAAAACTGGCTGTCCATAAAATCCCTACTCCTGACCCCTTGTTCAAAAAAAGGAAATACGCCAACGCATACCAACACCTGTCTCTCTACAAAATCAAGCTCCTGACCCCGCCAAATCCACACATATAAATCCAAATATTCTGGGGGATGACCCCCCTCATTTCATAGAGCGGATATTGCATGGTACCTCTATTGCTGCAATTGGTCTGGGAAGTGGAGGTCGGATCGCCTCGTCTGGCAGACGGATGGAACGGATCTTGGATCGATTCGCGTCACGCGTGAAACCGCACTGGCTTCGTTCGGATGTTCCCGGCGATCCGGTTCTCTCTCCACAGAAGATCTGTGAATATCCCTGGAAGTTGAGGTTACTTGACTTATAATAGGATCTTCAGGGTCACCCAAAGTCGTTGAAGCACCTGTGTCATACGAGTACCAATCCGGTCCAACCGTTGACACCGTTTGCGCGAAACGTCGCCAAGCTGCGGCTGTTGTGGTACTGGACCCCAATCGGTTTGAAGTGCGTCCTCTCCAGCTGCCAATTCAGCAAGAACTGGCGGCAGGCGGAGCGGCACGGATCCTTTTGGTGTGTTTTGTTGTTTTCGGCATGATGGCTAGTGTCAGTCGACGCACCTGCGCAAAATGGTTGGAGCAAATGACACACTTGAGCACAGCTGGGCGAGGTTTGCCGCTTTTTGCCCCAAAACAGAGTTGCCAGGTCGAACGCGCCATCAATCGGACTGACCCCAGTTTCCGGCGAATGAATCCATGTTTTTGTTCCACCTGTTGGATTCAGGCGGGGAACCTTTTTTTTTCACCACAAACAAGGTGCTTAAAGGTTAACTGACTGGGTATACCGTGGGCTCGGCTCATTGAGACAAGCCAGCCCCTCAAACAAGGAAACCAAGCAACATCAATTGGCACTCTTTGCAAAAGTCAACAATTGGACTCACTAATGTAGACTCTTGATAATATTTCAACTCCCAAATGTAGAAAGGTCTTACAATCCATGTCAGGAGTTATATATTCATCAAGGTCAACACTGACCCCAGCCAATTGACAGCAAACAGTTGTAAAGTCTGGGCAATTTTGTTGCATGTTCGGACTTCTTCTGGCTTCTTTTTAACCGGGGTTTTCTAGCTGCCTTCATCTTTTTGAGCGTCAACACGGATCCACGTTTCACTGACTGCCTAGACTGACTGCGTTGGCTTTGCTCCCCACTTCTACCAAACGGCGGGTTCTCCGAGTGTTCAGGGACGGACGCCCGGTCGCTGGAAAAAAAAAAGAACGGTCGCCTTGCGAAGGATGATGATCTCGATGATCATTTCGATGATCAAACCAATGCCCGGAGGGATGTACCAAATGTTGGACAAATACCTTGGGCTCGATGGGTGAAACATATACGAGCTCGAGGGACAATCGATTCGATCATGGTGAGGCTTTTTCATTTGGTGATAAGTCGGGGCACGGGCCGTTGAAATCATGGCGTGGTTCTTTTGGTTCCTTTGATGAAGGGATGTACAATGATGTACATATTATGTTACCATGCATCAAAATGCATTGTTTACAGCAAAGCAATCCCGGGGCTGCAGGCGTTAAGGGTTTCCATACGTTTAGACCGTGACCGGACTGAAAAGCCATCCCAGGCCATCCCAATCCCAACTTTCAACAGTTGATACCCCGTAATGTCCGACAAGTATGCAAAAAAGAAACGGTCTGATCATGTCTGAGATTTTAAGTCTCTTGACATTGCACAAAACTTGAATCCAAAGCCAAACAACCTCAAACACACTTGCAAGAGAGAAAAAAGTAAAGATAGAGAGAGAGAGATGAACTCTTGGCACCAGCATCATGCCAGCCAAATTGAGCCGTGTCTGGATTGAACAAATACACACACAAATTGCCTATACACTGCTGGGTTGCCTGGGTCCTAGGTGTGCCAAATGAGAATTGTTTATCCATGAAAAAAAAACAATGTAATAGACTCTTGAGCAAAATAACCACCCCTTGATTAAAAGGTTGTTGAATCCAATTGGGTTTAGGTCTATGTACCTCAAGGGTCTATATCATAAAATCCATTGAGCTCCTCGGTCCGTCCTTCGTCCGCAGAACCTCCACCACCGGGTCTCCGCACGGGTGCCCCGCATCGGGCACGTGGCACCACTCTTCCGGCGGCACGAAGCGCCAGAGGTCCTGCGCCGAGTTTCGGACCAACAGGAGGAGCGGCAGCCGCTGTGGGGGATCCACCTTCTCAGGGTTCGGTAACTCCCTCACCGGTAGCGGCCACCGTAGCGTCTCGATACGGAACGACCTGGATGTTGAGGGGCTGAGGGAGGTGTGGGGATCCAAGGGCACCTGAACAACGAAACTGGAAGGAATCGGCCAAGCAAGCGGACCGTCCGATGTTTCTCAAAAAGACCATAAGAGTACATAAGTCAGTGGATGAAACTTCACCCTTTTCAAAAAACCAAGGTCATCGTTTTGAGCCCGCTTTGGTGCTCCCGCCGCGGGTTTAGGGTTTGTGCACGCGGTGATGTCTTCTCTGCGGTGGCCTGGTTGGGCGACCGTTGGTGACACCAGGGTGGCACTTCACAGAAGGTCAAGACCACCAGCGCGATGATCGCCTGGCGCCGAAGCTTTCGGTCAGCTAAACAGTCGGGCGAAGGAGTCAGGACAAGAGCACCCATGGGAAACGGTGAATCATGGTCATGAATAGGTGACTAACGGCCGGGCGGGTGCCACACATGGTGTTCTTGTTTAAGACATCGTTAGGGGAATAAGAGAACCAAAAGAGATCCGCTCGAAGCCCAAAAACACCGGGCCGCTCACCGGGCTGACCTATATGAGCTTATAGTCACTATACAATATGATATACATATATAATATATACCAGCACCACCCAAAGAGTGGTTTATAGACCCCCCTGAAGATGTATGTTCCATCTAATAACAACCCCTTGGGTGGTGCTGGTATAATATAATACTGTAATATGTATATCTAATTTCAATCTGGGACATGATATCCCAAGGAAAGAACAAACTCGTTAGTGACAGCAAATTTCACATGATTTCACTGATGTATTTCAGGATGTGACCACATGCCGTGACGACATGCCCCGTTTTGCCCTCAATAACGACTCAGTTTTTGGAGCTGCTTCGTCTCCCCCCCATCTCTCTCGCTCTCGCCCTCGCTCTCTTCAGGTGCAACTCACACCTCAGCCGCACGTCTTCCCGGCTCTGCCGACCCGCTCCGCCCGCCTTGTAGTAGGTCTTGTTGGCCCTCAGCAACCGGAAGTGATCCCGCCGAGCTGCGGCGCAGTCTTCGGGATACCTGACGCGGAAACACACGGCCCGTCACGGCCAGCCGGCAGGTGCACGGCTTAGCGTTTCCATTCTACAAGACTCGTGAAACATGTTGATTGGAAAAAAAGCATCCCCAGTGGCCCAGCTTCAACATAGAAATCACCTTAAACGAGCTAGCAGTAAACAAGGCATCATGGTTCCTTGCAACAAGTCTTGAAGGGCACAAACGCTGCAAATGGTAGCATCCCTATCGCCAGGAGGCCTTGCAGCCTTGAGGTGTCGAGTTTAGCTGATTGGGAATATGGTGATCCCAAGCTGCAGCTTGTGTAGCAATTCTTCTTGGCAATGGAGGTTCACACCCAGCCAATAAAGTGTACTTCGTGAGATGCGAAGGAGCGCTGAGGAGCGGTGGTCGTGGGTGGTCGTGAAGAAACTATCCCAGTACCAGGAGCGAACAAGCCAAGGTATGCGAGGTCAAGCCAATGGTGCAATAGCACAAATTCAAAGCGCCATGGCGTTGCTTCTACACACCACAAAATCTTCAAGTTGAGGATGAAAAAGTGAGTGGACCGAGCGTCCTGTCACAAAAGCAAAAGAAGCAAATAGCGTATTGTCAATTGAACACAATTGAAACATCAAAACTTATGAAACCCAGTTCGTGAGCAACGAACTGGAATCTCCAATCTGCCCTCAATCCCTGTCATGATGCAATCTCCATCCACAGAACTTACACAATGTGCCCGGCACGCCCAACACGCTCCCCCAAAAAATAGATTTGCAGCGCGCACTTCTCCCATTCGGTGTGGAACATGGCGTTCTCCGTCTGCCAAGCAGCCTGATGGGGGTGGCTGCGATTCATCTCCCATGGAATCCGGCGAGTTCGTCGAACTATTGGGGCAACCAGAAACCAGTACCGTTCATACAAAAGGCATAACAACTGTCCCATGTATCAAGTCCAAATACTCCATGGCATATTGACTTTCAGGGGTCCATGTAGTCATGATTTATTCCATACATGGAGTGTCTGGGAAGGATCTGACATTTTTGGATCGGCGGAGGAAGCCTGCGTTGGAAGCGCCATGGAGATGTGGGGTCAGACCAGGTTGGAGTCCTTTTTTCTGCACGTGGAGATGTGGAGAGGATTGGCCATCGGCTTCTTCGGCTGGCCCTTCAGTCTCCAGGATCGATAATGGTCAATAGAACTGTAACATGATCAGGGGTCACAAGGGGGTGCTTTTTTAGTCTCTAAGTTAGTGGATGTCCTGGGCACCCCGACTTCCAAGTTCGGCACCCCGAAAAAGAGCTAGTACAGTTAATGGATGTTGAGGTACATCATGTTGAGAGTCTTGGTAGCAATCAGGTCAAATGGGGACACGCACCTTTGAAAGCACACAGGTCACATGTGCGACCCTGCGCAATTTGCGACCCGGACTCTCACCCTCTCTCACCAAAGACTTGTGTCATTCATTGCGCATCTCCATGTGTTCTCCTTGCGCACGTTCCAATGAATTCCACGTTCCAAACATTTCCACGTACGCTTCAGCTCGGTGCGCGAGCTAACGGAGCTCCAAGCGCGAAAAGGGCGCAACAGAGCGTCTATAGCTCCCAATGACTCGACGACTGGGCACAAGTTTCCTGAAGGTTTGACAGTATTCTTCTCCTTGACAGGATCCTTCACTCTGACAAGACTGTGAGAAGAAAACCGCTTCAAACACTTGACGACAAGCTTCTAGAACGAAGAGTTCAGTCACCTTCGAATGAACCATCTGTTGCTTGATGAACCGGAGGTGATACCTTCGCAAATTCGCAGAAGCAAGCCCCAGATCAGATGTATATGCATTTTGCAAAGCTTTGGGCAGTAATTCGGCTTCATATCATATCCCGGATAGGTATTTGGGTCAGACTTCCAAAGCAGCTATAAGAAAGAACATCTATGTCCACTCAACACACACACCCCGCACCATCAGGTGGTATGGACTTTGGCGTCTTCGCACGACTTCCATGGCGCGCCAAAAGGGTACGGCCCTGGGTTCCGAGACCCACATAGAACCTCGTTGGCCCAAGCCAAGCCATCAGGCCCATGCCGGTCGCCCGGTTCCATGTGGGTGGGAACCGGGGTATATATCACCCCAATAAGCACCCTTCCAAACTTCCTTGGGAAGTTCACGGAAGTTCCCTAATATACTTCCTTATATTACCAAGACGTACTTATACATATACCAGGACCTCCAACAGGTCACCACCTGACACATTTAAGTCTCCAAAAGCTACAAGAGGAGACCTGTTGGAGGGTGCTGGTATATAGCAAGTACATAGGGAACTCCTGGTCGCTGTTTTGTTCAGAAGAACTGGAGATCCCCCCAGGCTCTGCCGAGGCGACCTAAGCACCAGCGGACGGACCTTGTAGACTCTTGATGAATGAATGCCCCCGCAAACATGCATGGTGAAAACATGTATATAAAACCTCTGAAAAGGCCTTGGGGAGGGTTGAAATATTGTTCAGTCTACCAACATATCATGTGGTTTGGTGACAAAAAAGAACACAATCAACTTCAACTTCCTCGCGGATGGTTCCCCGACCTACCTTGGCGATCTCCAAATGGCTGGCCTTAGTGGAGCAGTGGAGAACCGCGAACGTCGGAACACAGGAGAAAGGCGATCTTAGGGGATCTTTAGCGGGATGAGGTGACAATAGGATGAACATGAAGGCTTTCGGGACATTTTTGGTGTCATATCATGTGGCACGTGCTTGTTTGCATTTCAAGGTCTGGTTTAAGGGCAGTTTGGACTCCCTTGTGGAAGGTGTGCCGAGATGTTCTTTTCTCTCTATGCACCTCGGTGATGTTCAACCCTGCAGTCAAGTTATGAAGCCGAACCCATCACCATTGCTCACTGAATCAACGTTGAGCTGCACATACGGTCTATATACACCTCAGGTAACTCATATACAGCCTAGCTGCTCGACATCAACAAATTCGCTCCCTTGACGGTGACGATACGGTTAAAACTTCAAAGCTGTCCAATTCTCCAAGGAACTTTCAAACCAACTCTGAATAGGACTACCGCGGACTGCCTCTTCGAGAGATTCAGGCTTTAGTGAGATTTTGTTAGGTCCTTCACCTTCGGAATGCCCTTGGCACTGCATTTTCTCCATGCCACCGTATATCCGACAGCTTCCACAGCCAAGTGGCCGTGGCAGCGTGCGGCTTGCTATGGTGTTCCTCCAGCGTCTTCTCAAACGCCTGGCGTTGACCCGCCACCGAAACCCGCGCAGCTCCAGTCCCCTTCGGCGCTCTTCAAGGCTCAATTAGAACACCACCCAGCAACTGATCGCCGCGACAATGGTGTCAAAGCTCAAGTATAACATCGTATAACATCCTATATAAGCTAGCGCAACTGCCATTTTCTTGCGGATGCCTCCCATCAACGGGAAAACCACAGCTGAGGCGTCTCCACCGCCACGCTGAGTTCCTCCACGAACTCGCGGGCCTCGCCTCCCGCAGGAGCTTCGGGAAGTTGGGTTCATCCTGCGGGATCGGCATCGCTACTAGTAACAAGTGCCTTACCTAGTAGTAACAAGAAGCAGCTAGTAGAAACAATCATTAAATTAGAATTGAATTAAATTAGAATGATGTTATCCCACCAATTCCACTCGGATCCAATGTTATGTAGAAGTAAAGCCCGTTGCTGGGCATATGTAAGCCGGATTAAGCCGGGCTGACCTGTACTGTCCAACCTCAAAACCTCTATCCCCACTAGTAGGATAATCGGATAAGTATAGTCAAGTATGTGTTTCTTTTTGTGCTACTTAGGAGGAACTCATAAGTCTAAAAAGTAAACATGTATATATAAGCTAGTACGATCTATGTATAAAAATAGCATACTCCCCCACAAACTAACATAGTGTCTGACAATTGACCCGTGGAAGACTATTTTCCTCTACAACCCAGTAGTTTGGGGGTTCCATGTCAATCTGCAGGGGAGTAAATATAAGTTGATTTCGTGTACTTACGTGACTTATTGTATATGTTATGCAACTATATATATATATATAGCTATACTTATCCCACTCATAAATGATGTTGCTACAAGTAAAATAAATACATCGTCGTGTCCTTGGTTGACCAAGTGACAAGATTTGAATCAGATCCAGATATATAAATCAAGCCACAATCCTCAGGCCCGACTCGGTCGTTCCAATTCAGTTCGGCCAGGATTTGCCGGTACAGGAAATCCTCAAGTGAGGAGCGACGAAGGACGAAAAAATGCCCAGCTACTACATCATGGGCCATCGGTTGTTGCACACCAAACTGGAATGCCTCCTGCTCGTCCATAGACGAAAGCTTGCAAGGGTTCAAGGGTCAAGTCGGGAATCCATTTGCGGAGAATAGACTCTTCAGCAACTAAGTCTCCGTGCTCAATTTGCTCCATCAAAACGACCTGATACTGCCACTCATCACGGAGCCTTCTGAACAATGTTCTGGTTTGCTCCTGACACTTCTTCTCTTCACCCAACCAGTACTGCAATGTCTGGGCTCCTTGATGCGTGATTTTCTCAGGAAGTCGTAAACCTGGGTCATTAGGATCTGGACATCGATCCCTCCAAGCCAAAAACTTCCTGTCGACCCCTCCAACCACAGCACTTGTTGATGCACGTAAGCCCACAGCTGGTGGACCTGGTGGACCTGGCTACTGTATAAGGCCGGCAACTTCAATGAGAGAAGGAAAGCTTTCATTGCGGAGCGCAGGAAGGTTGCTGGGATTTCCTACAAAACGCCAACACTCATGGGGTTGAAAATTGTGGGAGCCTTAAAAGACATAAGGCTATAAAATTGAAGGATGAAAGGCACATATTTCACAAGTTGCGGCTTTCTTAAATTGAGGTGGCCTTTAAAGGCAGGCTCAAGCAGTGTGGAAGTGTCTTTTGTCCAAATGCTCATGTGGAAGTGCCTGGAGATGTTGATCCTCATGGTCATGCATGTGGTGTTTGTCAAAGACCTGAAGGCTGATAAAGCTCGGGCCTCACTGTTGACAGATGGTGTAAACTCCTCGAGTTTTTGGTGAGTGAGGTCTATAACTTTGTGGAGTTCTACAGTGGACAGGGTGTTGTACATGCTGCTCTTCGCTCTGCTCTGGCCTTGTAGCTTTAATTAGTGAAAGCAAAGAGACAACAACACACTGAGGCTAAATTTTGTGGGCCCGCATTAGACCGGGACCATGACAAGGGCAATCGCACCTGTGATTTCCTTTCTGCTCCTGGATTTGCGTCAGAAACCCAATTTGCCTGCAAATTTTCCAATAGATCGCCTATGATCACCTGATTCTTTGATTCTACCAGGCTTTACATTAGCTGTATCCTTAGATGAAGAAGTTGGTGCTACATGTGCTGGCCATGTGCTGTTCATTTTGTGCACCGAAGCTTGGTGAAATGCTGCTCGCATGGCTTTGCTTGTGTAAACTCAGAGGAAAATGCAGTTTGTCTCAGGAATCTAGGCGATTGGCCTCAAGAACAAGCCTTCTGATGTACTTCAGCGGCGCGCATGAAGGTAGGCCAGTCCTGGAACAGCCCCGCAACTCCAAAGCACCGCTACACCCCGGACGGAGGAGTTGCCTTTTTATTAGACTTCCATTTGGGGAGGGAAGTATGCGGACCACACGCAATCATCGACACCAAAGAGACACTCTTCAGCATTGACAAGCGCCTGCTGCAGAAGCTAAGTGAATATGCTGGCACCATGACTGCTGACTGCTGAAGAACTTGCTTTTGAGACCACCCTTGTCAAGCGCAAACGCAAGGATGATGGTTCTTACTCTTGGAATGGCAATGAGAACATGAAGCAAAGCCAGTGCTCTGGCAAAATCAAATTATTGTGCGAATGCAAGGGTTGTTTAAGTTTGGAGTGAGGCTGTACGAGCCGGAGACGCCTGTGAACCCACTCAGGTTGTGTCCCCGGAGCCACCTGCCATGTTTAGGCGGTTTCGTCTTCGCAAGCGTCTGGAGCTCAGATGTAGTTCTTGTGAGATAGCAGCTTGGAGTATTGTTCAGTTTCAAGTTTGTCAGGTCCAACGCTGCGTGGCATGGGCAGGAGGCAAGCGACTCGGACGAGTGGCTCAAAATCCGCTAGAGGTAGGAGCGAGGACGGACTGGTGGGCGAGCATGACAATTGAAATCAATTGTATGCGTTTATTTTTTTACATGGCATCATGTTATATGTTCATGTTCATGTGTTGCATGTTTATGTATTGGGTATGTTGACATACCAAAACCTTTTGTCCTGATGTGTCGAACTCATCCAGGAAGTGAAACTCATGTGAGTCTGGATTGCAGTAGTCCAACTTGTAAGTGATAACATGTGGTAACAGTAGTCCAACAGTACTCCTTACAGCCGTCCGTTCGCCCTGCACTTGGATCGCCCTAGGGGACCGAGTCGCTAAATGTCACAGCCACGGTGTGGAGGTTGTAGGGACAATCCCTAAGACTTGACTGAGAGTCGCCAAACAACACAAAGACAGAAACTCCGTGAACATGTATATATATATATATATATGTATATATAGATATGGATGTATTTAGCAGGCTCTGGGACAAAGAAAGGGCTCTACATAGCCCAAGAACAGATCCCAAAAGAACAAAAAGGACCAGGGCTGTTCTGTTCGTCCACCAGGAGCTCGACCCTGCGTGTGGTCTCGGCAATCGGGCCTGCGCAATGTAGTGGACCACCTGTCCCTTCTCCTCAAATTTTTCTTGCACCTGCAGACGCACCCTGCACCCCCTGCACCCCCGGACCCGCAAGGAAGTAGGACTGCCGAAGGCCCGCCCCGTGCCCAGCGTCACGTACCCCCGGTCACCCTGCGTGCCAAACAGATCGCGCCATCGCCCAGTGGTTCGATAGACGGGTTCCCCCAGACCAAGCGTTCCAGTCTTTCGAGGGGCCGTAGAGGGGCGGCGACCACCACCACGACCACTAACAAAGAAAAGCCAACCAGAATACCACCACCAACAATAGAACATCAATCAAACAACGGATCCCCATGAAAGCTAAAACAAGGAGGGCAAGCACACTGAGACTCCATCGGGCACCACTTAAGTCAACAAAAACATCGAAACATTGTGGACTATCCGTTGAAAGGTGGCGATCGCTTCACCTAATCATGTCACCCCTATCAGTTTGGTCCACCTTGATCTGGCAATGCTAAGCGCCTTGCACAAAACCTTCACATAATTGTCCGTGCAAGAGCCACGAACCACCCACCTAGTTTGGTCCACCGTTCTAGGTGCCATATTCTTTGCAATGCTACATACCCGCATGTCTTCCCTGTTTTCAATCCCTTCAATTTCACCAATCCCTCATCCCATGGCCGCCAATCAATCAACATTCCTTCTCTAATGATCTTTCAACCCCCAAATCCCACACTTCCAGGCATGATGATTTGTGCGGGACAAATGCTTCCTGGCCGGCCGGTCATGTGCCTCTTCAAAGAAGGAATCCTCGATGCGCGATGGGCGTCGTGTTTTTCACCATGGGCGGGACTGGTTGGGGATTGGACACGAGAACCAGGAGCATCACCCGGGATCTTCAAAGTGTCCTTGAGAGATCCTAGGATGGATCAGGTCAGAGTCCCAGGTCACAGGTTACAGTCCCAGAGACTCCAAAGAGGTCTTTTAAGGTCCTGGAAAAGAACCAATTCCTGTGGCTATTTGGATGAGTATCGAAGGGATGTCCAATGTACGTCCAGTACAGGACAGTCCACTCGAGTCCACTACTAGCCATATCCTATATAATCTATATAATCTACAGTCGGAATCTCGGACTTTTCCACTGATCGGTGTACTTGAAAACCATCAGTCGGACTCCGCCCACAGTCGAAAGAACGGCGCGACGGAGTCCGACCGCTTGTACCCTCTCCACGGTCCAGGAAAGTCTACAGTCCTCTCGAAATGTATCACCAGTTGAAAAGGACAAAGAAAACCTTTACCGTCCGATTAACATGTACTCTCAAAACCAAAGGGTTGTAGAGGAAACGGGTCAAAACCACAGGAAGCCAGTCAGTTTCCATGTGTTCCGTCTGCAGGAGGAACTCTTGCAAACCAATGGAACTGGGGTTGTCGGCTCCCATGGGAACTCTTCAGGCTTGATCCTCACACAGAAATGAATCTCCACCAAGGCACTCTCTCAAACTTGTTATTCTCCTCCTCTTCCTCCTCCTACGCTGGCAGCGAACGAACTCAGTGTTGGTCCAAGATCGCAGGTTGCTTTTTCTTTTAACCTACATGTTGTTACATTGTTTTTTATCGCCTTTTTTAACTTGGGGATTGTGCCATCATCTACTACTCTGAAACCTGTATATCGTTGTGTCTGACCAGTTGAAAACCTTTGCCGCTCAGTTCCATGCACCGATGACGCTCCTGTTTAGGTGCCCAACAAAGGGTGTCGTGGCACAGGAGCAAACACTTCACGACACAACATGCTTCGACACCCTTGGGAGGAAACACTTCACGCGACAACATGCTTCAAAACAGGAGGAAACACTTCACAAAACAATGCACAATGCGTGCCCCAGTTCTGGGTCAGCTTTGCGGGACTGGTGGATTCGAAAGCACTGAGCTCTGAGCTCTGCGTGTTCTCCGCTGCTGCGAAGCAAAACCAAGTCGGTCAAATGGTTATGCTATAGACACTGCTAACCCCCAGAGGCAAACAAAGGCAGGCTCTGGCAATGCCATTCGGAAGTATACACCGCTTTCGACAGAGTTCATGCCTCGACTTGTTGCAAAAAGCAACGTGCCATCTCCTGTCCAATACAAGAAACAACTACTGCATTCGCACCAGCTAGGCTTTTGCAAGCAGTTGGCCAACTCTAGACAAGAGCAAACACGCCACGACACTGCACCCCAAACGAGAAACAATGGAAAACTGATGAAAACTGTAGCCTGCAACAACACCACTCTGATCCACTCAAAACTGCTGTGCAGTCACACTAAGCCAAACAAAACCAACCACACATTCAGTCCGCAGTCCAACTATCATTCAGTTGGAACCCCCAAATCAAATTGTGTCTGCATCCTGAAGCATCCTGAATCCTTGCAGAAGGCATCAAATCCCAAAAAGCCGCTCCTTGCGATGTTCTTGATGACTTTCGTGTCCGTGCCCTTCGCTCTGTCCATGGACACCCCCTGATCCCTGCCGCAGATGGTCGCGACCCGTCACGAGCATGGCGGTGATCTCCGAGTCCGAGTCTTCCCGATTTCAGTGGTTTTCTTCAAAAAGGTCCTCATCGAAGATGTTGTTGGGGGGTCAACATGCTTCGAAACAGATGTTCCAACCGCGGAGAACTTGAAGAGCGTGAGCTTTCTCAAATATTCTCTTGGTTCCTCTGAATTGAAGATCACCAGTCTGAGTGACGCAAATGCAAGTGGTGTGAATTCTGGATGTTATATTATTTGTTCAACTGATTCTTTTGGAATTCATGGTGTTTGTCGTGTAAAACCGCCCAACCAAAAAACCGTCCAACTACAGCCTTCTTGAAGGCAAAACACAACATTTTGGTGCCACTACCACTGGCCACTGATACTTTGTGGAGTAATTAACAGTGCTTTCCAGGTGCAGTTCACAAATGTTGCAATCCAAAAACATCACCTCGGTCCGCATAAAGCCATAAGCTGCCATAAGACTGTATAAGCTGCCCGTGTTTGCCACCGCCCCACCAAACGCGTTCCGGCCTCTGCTCTCTCTTGTTCCTCCTCTTCCCGTTCCATTTCTTCTTCCTCTCCAAGCTGGAACTACTTGGTGGAAGAGAAAAATGGAGCTTGGGTGGCAACAGGCGAATGCCTAGGAGGCCTAGCCTAGGTGAAGGAGTTTCAAGGCAATCAGGTGATTGGACCAAGAGCCTTTCCCCACCAACCTTGTAAAAACCAACTGTGACTGCCTAGGCAGTAGAGGCTGCGTGCAGTAGCTCCGCTCGTTCAGCTCATGACACCTTGAAACTGTCCAAACTACCAGGCTCCAGGCTACATATATTATTGAAATGAAAGATCCGGGCCTACAAATCGGCACCCTTGATTTTCAGTACGCGAGTCCTTCTCAGGATTGCCCACCAGCCTTGGCTGCAGGCTCATTCTGGAAAGCTGATCAACATGTTTTCCACTGGAAACCCAGATTGACCTGCCCCGTGTGAAATTCTATAATCCTACGATCATGAATACTGTTGCTGCATCAGGCTGCACCTTTGTGGATCGAGTCTGCCGTCTTTTTAGAGCGCAACAAGGCCGGCCGCTGGCTTCTGCACAAACACTTCGTTCTAAAGTTTGTCCAGTCATGCGAGGGAGGATTCATCCATTATATTTGATCATAGATGTCACATGTTGTTCAAACTTTGTTTGACCCTGATGACCCTCTCGAAGCAAATAAAGCAGGTTGTAGCAGCGTAGCGGCCGATGTACCAAAAGTGTCTCGAAGCGAGTCCCATTAAAAAAAGGATTCTAGATGTTAGTTGTAAGTCACAGCTCGCGTGAAAACGGAACACACTTTTGTGCACGTACCCAGAAATGCCGTGGTGGTCGTATGTTGTCCTCTTTTTGTTGAGTTCTGAAAAAGCTCCGACATCGGGCATGCGTACCTCATGGTTTTCCGGTAACTCTAATTCCACCAAAAAGACCGCCTGGGCGGAGAGCAACTACGCGTGACCCGTCTGCAACACGACGCAGGTCCTCTTCCTTCTCATTCTCCTCGAGACGGAGTCGGAGGGTTTTCGGAACCCAAAACTTAATCGAAATGGTTTCTGCGAAGCTTGGTCCGATTTGGTCATTTAGGTGCAGCAAGAAGATGTTCAAGTTTGGCATCAGCTGCAGCTTCACATTTGGCCATCAAATCTCTGCAAAGCAGGAAGGTATCTGGATCCCTAGGGTATATATATATATATGGTCGGTACGACTAGTCACTAGTCCAAACTACGGTATCATAAAATTATGGTCTGTACAGTATCATAGATATATGGTCTACTTCTGGTGGTACGCTATATATCTCCCTGACAATGATGATACCCGTTTTTCAGAATGCACATTCACGGTGGAACTCAGTGTGGCTGAGGTCTAGGAAAACTAAGAGACATTATATATATGATATTATGTGACATTATATAGGGGACAACGAGTGGATGGCATATCATAGGCTCCCTCCTCATGCCATCCGAACCTTATCCCCTATAAATCCAACGGGTGTAATCAACGGCCATCGCTCCACTTCCATCCTACGGCTACGAGTTCCGCGACTCTGTGGACGACGAGTTCCGTCGTCGAGCTCAAGAGCCAACGCACCAGAAAAGACCGAAGTCCAAGACCATGCTTACATATGTTTAAAATGGTTGACCTGGTTTTGTTGTGCAAAGACCCTTATAGTATATAATTAAAGAATATAGTTGTTGGGCAAAGACATGCAAAGACCCTTAAAACAATGGTTGTTGGATGTTGTTGGACTTCCAGGGTCAAGCAAGCAACCTCTTGCAGCCGTCTCATCCATCGCTCCCTCCCCGCGGTGACACCGGTGGAACCCACGACGCCGGACGCCGACCGACGCGGCCGGCGCGAGGCGCACGCCTCGCCTCTCGCAGCTCGATGTAGGCTTCGACGGAGAAGGCTAGGAGGATTTCGAACATGATGGCCACCTTGGGGGGTGCGAAAGGTGCCGCAGTGTTCGATGGCGGACAACCGGAGGAAAGGCCGAAGACAGCGAAGAACAACACGAGTCCAGGAAGGAAAAGAGGAGCGTTTCTGCGGTGAAGAAAGAGAAGATCACAGGGCCAATCGGGAAGGGGAAGGAAGGTCAGTCAGAGGAGGGGGGGGGGCGAGATAGGTGAAAATGGAGATCCAACAGCGGCGATTTTGAAACGTGGGATGAACAAACTTGTGGGAATCATCGTATGTAAGACTGCAAGATGTATAAATATGCAATGATACAATTGTATGCAACCATGCGCAATGAAGGTCACAGGAGACGGTGACTGGTATTTTACATGGTGTTATATGGTGTTACGAGTCACTACCAGGCACACAGACCTATAATTATGCACTTTAAATAACAAAATGAGACCTCCGACAACGGCATACACCTGCTCTACATCATGCATAGGCATAGCATTGAAGATGCATGAAGCGAAAAAAAACCCAAAGGGCCCAAGCACGACCTTTTTGGGGCTGGAATATACATCAACCACCCCATACAACCCCGTGCCGGTTCGGTCGCGTCTCCATATATCGGAGCGGACCGAACATCGACAGCGGATCGATCTACGGGGGGCACCCCAACGGATCAATTCTCACCTGAACGAATCGACGAACGGAACCCAACCGGTCAAGCGAAAAAAATAACTTTAAAAAAACACGTCCTCCTTGAAGCACCAAGTTCAAGGAATTATTTCAATGTGGCAACAAAAATATTTATTTAACGCAAGAGCGTCGCATCAAAAACTCAATCCAGATTGCTTCCTGAACTTTTCCAAATGTATGATCGCCACAAATTACGAGGGGAGAGGACCCTAATTGTAACGTACAATTTCCTGCAGCTTGGCGTGCGGGCAAACCAGGTCAGGCAGAAGGCAGCTTGCGTGAAAGCTTTCCCCCAATGCCACGCACCGCCACAGCAATGCATCGGAAATGCAGGAGTCTTGAAAGAAGAACCGGCCAGACTGAACTGACGTTGCAGCAGGACCATCTCACGATGATGGCTATGTCGCAAACTCTGAACTGTCACAGATCTGCCATGCCGAGTAAGCGGCACCTTTGTGTAAATGAAAGCCTGCAGGCAAGCGTTAGAAATGGCCGGGCCCCTTTGACTTCAGTACAAACAATACGCCTCCACAAGCCGAGTCAACACTACCACCACCCAGCAAAGAACAACTAATTTTTTGTCCATCAATTCATCCCAGGTCGGATATATACGGCTGAGATACTTTGTCCCTGTCTGTCCGGCTAGGACAGCCACGCATGAGCCAACCCGGCCTACGCCCTCTAAGATACACATGTCCCGTGCTTTTGCAATTCGGTGCAAGATGCCGCAGGAGTGAGCTTCTTGAAGAAGGACGACCGAAAAATTGCCTGCTATGAAATCAAACAAGCGCCGGCTGCGATCGATGAAGCCGACATTTGCCACCAACAACGACGCTATCGTATTCCTGCTGTGCAAGTCTACGGGCAAAGTGCGCGAAGATGACGGCAACGAAAGTGACCGGCTTGTTGTAAGAGAAGGCTCCCTGTAACCGATACCCGTCTTGACTTGGCCCACACGATCTGACACCAGTAAATCTCACCAAAAAATCTCCCCAAAACTCATGAGCATTGTTGCACTCTTCTACATATGTCCAAATGAAAATGGCACTCTTGTAGGACACTCTTGTGGGTCACTCTTGTCGGAAACTCTTGTGGGACACTCTTACGGGGCACTCTTGTGGGACACTCTTGTGGGACACTCTTCTGGGACACTCTTGTGGGTCACTCTTGTCGGAAACTCTTGTGGGACACTCTTACGGGACACTCTTGTGGGACACTCTTGTGGGACACTCTTCTGGGACACTCTTGTGGGACACTCTTGTAGGAAACTCTTGTGGGAACGTCTTTCTCAGAGACACGAGTTACTAACGTCGAGGAAGACTAGGGATTAATTACATGCTGAAGGCTCTTTTGCTTTAGGCATTTCCCTTCATGTTCTCTTCATGTTGCAGGCTCTGTTTGGCTTGAAAATGGCTTTTGCTCACAAATGGCGCCCGCTGCGGGCGCCATGTGGGAAAGTAAGCAATTCTAAGCCATGTAGAAGCACGCTGAAAACATGGCGCAGCCAGCGCCGGTGTGCGAAGTGTCGAGGGCTCTAGGTCATCTTTTTACAACATGTAACCTGGCACGCTGGGCCCCAGAGTTCCTTAATGTTCCTTTCTATATTGCATTAACTTTGTCTTTCATGTTGAATTCATTTACGTTCATGTTTCTTTCATTTTGCATTCATGTCCTTGCGTGTAAAAACGATGAACAGATGTAACCTTAAATTTGCTGCAGGCTCATTTCCTTTAGACAACTTCCCTTCATTTACCTTTCATGTTGCAGTCATGTCCTTTCATGTAAAACATTGTAAAACCAAAGCATCAAATACTGAAGGCTCTTTCCCTTTCGACATGCTCCTTCATGCCCCTTTCATGCTGCATTTGTTTCCTTTCATGTTGCACTCATGTCCTTTCATTTTGCATTCATGTCCTTTTATGTTCCTTTCATGTTGCATTCATGTCCGTTCATTTTCCTGTCACGTTGCATTCGTTTGCTTTCGTTTTCCTGTCATGTGGCATTCATTTCCTTGGTGAGGCAGAGTACCTGAAGGAACAGGAACAAAAGGCTTCGAGGTCACACACTTAACTTACATTATCTTACATGTTCATGTTCAAATAGCTGGGACATTGCTCTTCCCAAGTTTCGAAAATGCAACCTGACATGCTCAGCCCCTAAACCCTAAACATTTGACACTTGAAGCAAACTGCTAGAATTTGGAGTCAGGTCGTAGGTTCATTTCGGCAAATCCCTCCACCCTCATTTTGAAGGACTTGAAACATGACTTCATCTGAAACGGGGCCAGATGGGATTCTGAAGATCAAATGGATCTTTCCAAGGATCTTCCCATCTGCGGGCGGACATGCCCGGCCCCCCTTCATCCAAACGGGCATGTCTCATGGCTTTCGTGCGCCACACGCGACGTGCTTGACATGGTCCGGGGGCTCCGGGCGCCCAAGAAGTAGAAGAGAGGAAAAATGAGCCAGGCCACATCGCCGTACCTGAAAAAGCTCCGGGCTCCAGGCGCATTTTTTCGCGTGAATTCACGTGAGAATGGAATGAACGGTCGGATTTTTCATTTGGAAGAACCCGACGCGCGGGAAAGGTTAAACGCTGTAAGAGTGTCCCAGACCATGGGATGGGAATAAATGCCTACATTGACCCCTGAAACCACCCGGTAATGCGCCTAAGTCCTTTCTACATCTTTGGGTTTCTAGCAAACTACCTTGATCGTGGCTTAAGTTACAGGAGAGCCAGGAGGAGAGCAACTCGCTCAACTCGCACGGCGACGTGGGTCCTCGGAGAAGGGTGACCTGATGCTACATATCTGGGATTTGGGAGAGTTTTTGTTGCCAAAGAAATGGTCGAACAATTGAACATGTCATTCCCAAACACGACACATGGGACTGCCATAGATGCCGATCAATTGACCCCCCAAAGCACCCCAATGTTGGCATATATGGCATACATGGAGTGTCTGGGATTGTTTTAAACAAATATTGCAATTGTCTCGCTGACGGCCTTTATAGGTCGACCCATCTGGTCATGTTCACTGAAGTTCGTGGAACTTTTTGTTGGTCAGTCGGCTGTTCAGTTCTTTTGTTAACAGTTCTTTTTGGTTTGCTTGTAAAATTTGCCAGAGTCTTCGCTTGCCTGTTTCTTTTTTGTAATTAGCACTTGAGAGGAGGGAGACACGAAAGGTAGGACAGCGGGAAGAGAAGAGAACGCGAGAGGCAGGAACAAAAATGCAATGTTCGACATGGTGATTTATCCCCTCGGAGGCGACCTTTCGTACATATATGTTCATATGCACTTTAAATGTTCAAACATGTGCTCTCGAAATGTTCAAAAAGATTCTTAGGAAAACAAACTTGCCCCATGGCTCAGATCATCGGTGGGCATTGAATCGGAACATCATAGGATTTGAACTATCCTGAAACCATAAGAGGCTCACGAAGACGCTCCCCAGGAGAGAATTGACGTGCTTCACAGAACACCTTTCGTGATTAGAATTTCATATTCACTCTTTCTGAATGTTCAAGAGGGTTTCAACTATCCTGAAATCATGAGAGGCTCACGAAGACGATCTCCAGGAGAGAATTGATTTTAAAGGGGGGGAGGGGGGGGGGGGTCTGAATTGAGCGATCAATTATTAGACCCGGACGTCCCAACACTTGCTTCGCAAGACAAACTCAAGGTATCCCCTAAAGGGCCACCTTTCGTGATTAAACGTTGTGTCTGTTTATTTTTTCCAATTGAATTTAGTAGAGTTCCGTGGAAGTTCTTGAAGTTTTGTGGCCCTGTTTGCATGCATGTTGCTATATTTGCGAATTGTTGTTAATTGGCTTTAGTTTGACAAAACTTGATTGGACTTCTCGCCATGTTGAAACTGGGGGGGGCGTATATTCCTTCGAAGTTTGCGGCGGGCCTCGGCTCTACATAAGCATATGTTGTCAGAAATCTCAAGGATTGCTTCGATTTTGTGATATTTTTGACGATTGTCGCAGTGGGCTCCTCCTCTCCTCGCCATTGCCATGCAGTTCAACATATTTTGTGGATTTTGTTAAAGGCCGACAGTAGGAAAGACATGGCAAAACTGTTGATGTCGCCCAAAAGGAATGTGCGGCGCTAATGAGCCGGCAAACTTGCACAAGTTCTGCACGCTCAGCATGCCCAGGGCAAGCCGTCTACCTCGAGATGCACCATGCCTCACCACAAGCAAAAAATACTGGCCCTTTAAGTCCGGTTAGCAATGGAGATCCATAAGTCCGCTCAACCTCTGTTGGTGTCATTGCGCTATACTACGCGACGTGCGTTTTGGAGCCTGAGGAATGCAAACTTTAGATGGTCTCGCCTTCGCAGTGACTCTGTTCCCCTTTGCGTACCAGGAAACCCCCATCTTTTCTTCCAGATTCACGGTGCTTCCACAGAGCGCCACTTCTGGGGGTGGCGCTCCCCCTTCGGTCGGTGGTAGCACCTCCTTTTGCCCACTTGGCATCCTCGCTGTATGCTCTTCCCAGGCTCCAACTTGAGATATCGAGTCCATCGGCCCAAGATCAATCTCGGACCAGGGTGCTTCTCTTCAGGTGAAGAAACAGGTGCTGCGTCCAGCTGGATGGCTGGAACGCCCAATGAAAGGCTCTTTTGAAAGGGGTGGATCTTTCAGGATCCGCATGAGAAATGCCCTCTAACTCTTGTCAATCAAGGCAGGGTCCAGCCAGACTGCCCCGGAGAACCACCAGGTTGCTACCCCCCAAACAATTCTCACATAAGACTCATATATAGGACCTGAAGATGAAGCTCTTTGCAACATGAACCCCATCGCACTATAATTATATAGCACATATCTTGCGACATATCTATACATTATATATATATATATGTGAATTGTGATGAGCACATGGTCGGACGCCATGTCTAGCGGAACCTTTAGGCTGGAGCGTAGAAAGGCGCCGCTGCGATGCCCCTGGTGGGGCGACCGCACCGACATTGGTAGCGGAGCCCCGCCAGGGGCTCGCAGTGAGTGTCACTAGGTAGTGCACCCGCTGCCATGAGTGAAGACAAGGGTCATCGCCGCTTTGACGGTGAGGGCGATGACCCGGGTAAGGCGTTGAAAAAGTGGAAGACATGGGCCCAGGCCAAACTGGTTACGTTGAAAGACATCAAACCTGAACAAAGGGGGCCATGGATCCTGACGCTTCTAGATGGTCGTGCCTGGGATGCTTGTGAGCACCTGACCTTAGACGACCTTGCAGTGTCAGGTGGTGACAAAAAGATCTGGGAAGTGTTGCAGAAACGATTTCCAGAAAAAGAGGCTCATGACTTGCTAGGAGAATCGCTGGGCGAAGTGTTTGCACTGTCAGCCAACGAAGCCGAGTCCATCAAGCAGTGGACGGCTCGAGCTCGAGAAGTGTTTGACAGATGCGAGAGACGAGCGGGAGTGGCTTTTCCAGCTGCCGCTCAGGGCTGGATTACGTTGAACTGTGCAGGCTTGACTGAGGAACAGAAGGCCATAGTGAAGGCCAAGACACAAGGCAGCTTAGACTACGAAGCCGTGGCCGCTGCCATGAGGTCATGTTTTCCTTTGTACAAAGCAACAGCCAGTCGCAGAAAGCCAGTTGGAGCTCTGCAAGTCGACGTCATGACTGACGAGTTCGAAGCTGCACCAGAGATGTCCTACACGGACGATGCTTACTTGCAAGAAGTTGAGGCCTTCATCGCCGAACATGAGCACGAGACCACTACAGAAGAGGCTGTGTTCACTGAACAAGAGGCAGCCGAAGCCCTCGCTGTGACTTGGAAAGAGCGTCGCAAGGAGATAGCAAAGGTGCAGAAGAGTCGACAATTCTGTTCTCATGGCACTTCCAAAAGGCAGTTCAAAGTGGAAGTAGAAGAGCTGAAAAGGCGAACCAAATGCAATCGCTGTGGCAAAGTAGGCCACTGGGCCAGAGAGTGCAGGCAGCCACCAAGTGCGAAAGAAGCTTCTTCTTCGAGCACTCCTCCCATGGCAGCCAACTATGTTGAGAGCTCAGAGCCAACCACTGAGGCTGGATATGGAGTGGAGCCAACCTTTGTGGGACACGTGATGACCACGGTGTTTAGCGCTGGCCTGATTTCCTCACCGGGCTTTGGAGTACTGGACAGTGGGTGCGGACGCACCCTGATCGGAGAAGAAACTCTCAAACAGCTTGAACCCATGATCAAGGCTCGAGGGTTTGGTTCTGTGCAGTACTATGAGTCTGAGAATGTGTTCAGGTTCGGAAATGGAGCAACGGAAGTGGCAAAACGTGCATGCCGCTTACCTGTCGGGATCGCAAACAAGTTTGGCTTGATTGACGCAGCCATTATTGCGGGCTCAGCTCCTCTTTTGCTTGGACGACCAACGTTGGAAAAGATGGCTGTGAAACTGGATTTCGCTCAAGGACAGATGGAGCTTCTCGGCTGCACGACCGATCTCAAGACCAATGAGGCTGGTCAGCTGCTGGTGGATGTCCTAGCATATCCAGCGAGAGAAACAGCTACCCCGAAGCCTCGCGGTAATCAACACGACAGAGACATAGCTCGTTCCACAAAGGACGACCAGCAGAAGGTTGAACAGAAGGCGCAGGGCTCAAGTCAAAAACAAAAGACAAAAATCACACTGAAAAAGAAAGAGTGTAGATGTTTGCTTGCTCAGATGAAACGTGTTTCCCAGACCGAAGATGCTGGTATCATGGTTGCTGAGTTATTTTCTCCTCCTCGTTTTTCCACTGAGGCTGTTCGGCAGGGGGGAAAAGGGATAGCATATGATATTAAGCAGGGGTGGGACCTTTCCAAATCAAATGTGAAGTCGCAAGTGGATGCGGAACTCGATCGCGTCCGCCCTCGACTTTTGGTGGCGTGTCCACCATGCACGCATCGAGGCGGGTGGGAGCATCTGAATAGGACCAAGCGGTCTCCTTTCGAGACAGCCTTGCTAATTCGAGCATCTAGAGATCAGGTTCGCTTTGCTCTCCAACAGATTCGCAAGCAGATAAGTCGAGGTGGTGATTTTATCTTTGAGCATCCGTGGGGTTCCGAAGTGTGGGACGATGGGGACATGATCACTCTTCGTAGGAAGTATGGAGTCCGCAGAGTTGACATGTGCGCCTACGGGTTGAAGTGTCCTGACACGGGTATCCCCATCAGAAAAGCCACGGGGATCCTTTCATCCATCAAGGAGTCCACTCATTTCCATCAGTGTCAGGGGTGTGAGAAACATCGTTTGGTTGAAGGAAAACTGAACTCAGGACAAAACGTGAGCGACTTTGCAGCAGAGTACACCCCATCTTTCGTTAAAGCCATGTTAAAAGCCTGCCAAGCACAACAACATGTGAGTGTGGTCGACTTTATCGACTTGGCTGAGTGCGAAGGTGCAGAGTGTCTCATTGGTGAGATCGAAGGAGACAGGGCCGGACCAGAGCAAGAAGACGCGGAGGTCATACATGCTGATCACACCCAAGGTACTCCCAGTGTGTTGCGAGCTGTTAGGAAATTGCATGTTAACCTCGGCCATCCGCACAACAGGTATTTGGTGCGTATCTTGCAGCATAGTAAGGCTTCTAAAGAAGCTCTGGAGGTAGCAAAGAACTTCACATGTACCGTGTGTAGTAACCATAAGCTTCCGCATGCATCCCTACCTGCTAAGACTAGTAGAATCATGGAGTTTAACGCGCGAGTTGGGATGGACGTCAAGTACCTCCCCGGCTGGAAACCCAATCAGAGAGTTCCGTGCATCAGCATTGTTGACTATGCATCGTCATTGCACATAATGGCACCCATTTTCCAGAAAGAAAACGCTGAGTTGTTGAAGGGTGTTCTGCGGGACTCCTGGATTGCATGGGCCGGGCCCCCAAAGGTTTTGGAATTGGACCCAAGCAGACCAAACCTGAGTGACGCTTTGGGAGAATACTGTGAGGGACTTGGTATAGATCTCCTATACACAGCTGCAGACTCACATTGGCAGCTGGGGAAAGTCGAGAGACATGGAGGTTGGTTCGAAAAGATATTTTCTCGGGTATGTGAAGAGCATCCACCCAAGAATGCCGAAGAGTTTGTTGACAACGTTCTTCAGACCCAAATAGCCAAAAACACCCTGATTACAGAAGCAGGAGCATGCCCTTTTCAGATTGTTTTTGGACGCAATCCCCGCATCCCTCAAGATTTGTTGCAAGATGATCCACACTTACCCGCAGTTGACGCCACCGAGAGCGACTCGCCGTTCGATCGGGCACATCTCGTGCGGCAAGCGGCGCGACAAGCGGTGCTGGAATGCCAAGACCACAAGGCCTTGAAGGCGGCCATCCGAGCTCGCCCAAGACTCCGCCAGGACTTCTGCTCAGGTGACTGGGTTTACTACTGGAGATCACAAAAGTGGTCAGACGGGCAGTTGCTAAGGGGAGGTCGTTGGCATGGGGCTGGCATGATTTTGGGTAAGTTGGGGGTGAACTATATTGTTGCGCACAGACGAAGTTTGTTTCGCTGTTCACCAGAACATCTACGGCATGCAACCTCAGAAGAGAAAACAGTTGCAGATTTTGATGACAACGAATTGCTGGGAATCAAGAACTTGTTAGAAAAGGGGCAATTTCCAAAAGGACAGTTTGTTGATTTGGTCAATACCACACTTCCGCCATCTCCAGAAATTTCTGACCGGGCAGAAGGCTGGCATTCCGCGGCACGATCCGCGGCCGATTTGTGGAGTGAAGCTGTCGTGAATGAGACCAAGACTCAAAAGGAAGACTACAATGCAGATGAGACAACACCAGAACATGGGCCGTATTCTCGATTGGGGGGAACGTCTTCCTGGACACCGTTAGGTCGTACAGAGGATTATGGTCCCATCAGACGGGTTCGACACACAGTCAAGTCACCCCCGGAATATCTCTTTCGTCCAATGGAGATGCAACAGGAAGATCTGTCAGAGTTGCTGCAAGAGGTTATTCCTTCGTTGCTAGAGACACCAGAGACCGAGAGCTTCAGTCCCAGAGGCACTAGTAGCAAGAGAGAGGCCAGTGCCGACATTGATGACGGACCGCGCACTCGCAGTCGAACTGAACGATATGAGGACGAGGCATTGCTGTGTTCATTTGTTTCTCCAGGAGAGGAGGTTCCAGTGCGAAGTGGCCAGAGTCATGTCGAAGCATTGATAGCAGGATTCTTGCAGAAGCGAGCAGCAAAAGAGATTCCGTCCACTGGCAACCCATCCGACATCCAAGAGAAGGTTGATGGATCCAAGATTACAGAATGGGAGACATTGTCAGGGAAACAAGCTGTTCATGTGTGGACTGGACAGAAAGCCAAAGAGATCAAAGAGCGTTTTGGACATCGGTTCATTGGCAGTCGTTTTGTTGTGATCAACAAGAAGGATGAGGATGGGGAGCGAGTCAAGAGTCGCTGGTGCCTACAAGGGCACTTGGATCCTGACTTCCAGGAGAAGATCCAGTCAGGGGCTTGCCACAGTCCCACACTTCACCCTTTGTCAAGATCATTGATTTTACAAATTCTAGTCAGCAAGCAATGGACGATGCAGCTAGGGGACATCAAGGGGGCTTTTCTGGAAGCAGGACCTTTGAACCCCAAATTTAGTCCTTTGTATGCGCATCAACCTCCAGGAGGGATCCCAGGACTCAGTCCGGATGATGTGATCGAGGTCACAGGCAACGTCTACGGGTCCAACGATGCCCCTTTCAACTGGTGGTTTAAGTTCGACGAGACTGCAAGAAAAATTGGTTGGGTTCGTTCTCAGTTTGACAACTGTTTATACTACCTTCCGGATCCGTTGAGTCAGGGAGCCATGTGTGGTGTGATGGGAGCCCATGTAGACGACACCATCACGGGGGGACACGGGGCAACCTACGATTCAGCAATTCAAGCGTTGAAGACTCATTTCCCGTACAGAAAATGGAGGATTGGCAATGGTGAATTTTGTGGGGTGCAATATAGCCAAGACATGCGAAGTTTTGAGATCACGTACCATCAAAAAGAATATGCAGAACATCTTCGGGCCATTTCTCTCTCTAAAGAACGGTTGAAGGACAAAGAGTCTCTGGCAACTGACCGGGAGATCTCAGCCTTGAGGGCAATCAACGGAGCATGCAATTGGCTTAGTTCGCAGTCAAGACCAGATCTGTGCGTTCAGACCTCCTTTTCACAACAGAGCTTTCCTCAACCTAGAGTTCGGGATTTGTTGTTTGCAAACCAACTGGTGCATCGGGCTAAACAGTTTAGTCACACTGATGTTACAGTGAAGAGCATTCCATGGGAAGATTTGGCTATCTGTTTTCATTCAGATGCAGGTTTTGGTAATGCAAAGCAACACAAGACACAGGCAGGGTTCATTGCAGCTTTTGTGAGCAAAAGACTAGTACAGAATGAGGCAGCAAGCTGGTCTCCGTTTGCTTGGCGGTCATACAAATTGCCGAGAGTGGTGGCCTCGACACTAGCAGGGGAGGCACAGGCTTTCACGACAGCTAGTGCTACGGCTGAGTGGATGAGCTTGCTCATAGCAGAAGCAAAGCATGGCAGATTTGATCTTCGGACAACAGAGCAAGTGCAAACACAGCCACGAGTGTCAAATTTGAAATGCCGTGATGAGCTGGACCTAGTTCCTGTCGTGGGTGTCACAGATTGCAAGAGTTTATATGACCATATGATATCCATGTCATCAGTTAGTAAGTGCGAAGATAAAAGGATAGCAATAGACCTTGCAATACTCAAACAGTGCATGTCTCGAACAGGTCTCGTGGTTAGGTGGTGCCCAACACAACTCATGCTCGCAGACGCTCTAACAAAGGACCAGCAGGATCCGGCAGATCTCTTGCGGGCGGCACTGTCCGTGGGGGAATACCAGTTGAATCCTGAAGCCATGATCCTGGAGCTAAAAAAGAACCAACGTCAAGCACGAGTAGAAAGACGGGCGTTGCATGAAGCACGAGAAGCAGCACTAAGGAGAAGCAAGCCGAAACAGAAGGGTTCCTAATTCAGTAGGATGGGGTTTTTCTAGAGAATAGCAGACTGAGTGCATTTGGACGCCAGTTGAGTTTCTGTTTGCCAGATTTGTTTTGTGTGATGCAGGACTTCCTTTTTGTTTGTTTGGTTGCTTTTGTCGATAGTCACGTTTCGTCCTACTCTACATGTCCAGGCCGCTTGGATTGTTTCTCTGGTTTTGGGTGAGGGCTGGTGAGCACCCAGCGCACATTCTGGGGTACGAATGTGAGGGGAAACGCATTGTGGAAATGTGAGCATTTCGTAACACAATATATATAGATACTTTCTTTTGCAGATGCTTTTGCGTTACTCGATGTGATAACGAAATGTGTTTCAATGCATATAATTGAATCTGAGCAATCAAGTGCGAAGAGGGCACAGTTTTCTCGGTGTGATCAGACTCTCCGATTGTCTCCTCAACTCTAAGTGACGTGTCAGCCATGTACCAAAATTTCTCTAAAGAAGAGCTCAAGCAGCTAGTTCGAGCCTTGAACGAGAGCGGTGAATTGGAGCAGCTGCTGCACGAAGCATCCGCTTCCACTTCGACCGACACAGCGCAAGGATCGATGAATGACAGCTCAAAACGCAGATTGACGAGTTCTGTGGTGTCTGCGAAGGAAGAGCTGGATCAGTTTGAGGTGATTGCTTTGACTCAAAGTGTGACTCTGACCCCAAAGAAGATGAGTCAAGCACCGGTGCTTCCACGTCAGGTCGGCTACTCTTCTCATGCTGGAACAGAGATCCGCCTGCCTGAAGGTCTTCAGTCACTGAAGCAGTGGGGCTCCACCATTTGTGAGCTACCAAAGGTAGCCAAACGTGACATGACATACGATATGATGGTCACAGAAGCTGACTCGTGTAAAGAAATGAGGGATTACTTGACATGGGTCACCAACAGCGGAGTCAAATCCTCGAAGATGGATGACATCCGTGCATATTTGAAGGCAGTCCAGTATAGCCCCGGAATTTCCAAGTTCGGAGTGACGTATCCAGGCTCGAAGGAAGCCCGTCGCTTTAGCCATGAAGGCCATTGAAAACTTGGATCATATATAGATTTTGAGGAGTGTGAATTGTGATGAGCACATGGTCGGACGCCATGTCTAGCGGAACCTTTAGGCTGGAGCGTAGAAAGGCGCCGCTGCGATGCCCCTGGTGGGGCGACCGCACCGACATATATATAACTAACATAAGCAAAAACATAAGCAAAACACTTCCGTCTGGCAAAACTCCCCCGGACTCGATCTTTCCAGTCGTCGCTCCCCGGAATCTCCCCGGATCTCCATCTCTGCCGGACTCGCGCGCCTGGACGTCTTCTGTAAGGCCTGGAGACGGCTGGACCGTTGTGAAACGGCACGGCTATCGTCTTCCTTTCAACGGAAAGCGTGATGTGGTGCACAACCAAACTTGAGGTAACTGCCATTGACCCCTTGTCAACCACCCAAAAATGTAATTATAGGTATATGTCAGTCCCAGGTCCAGGTGGTTTCTGGGGCCCAGGTGTTTTGGACTCAATGGGAACCGGAAAAAGACACTCCGTCTAATCGATTTCGACGACGACTCACCAGACATCACCAGACCAGTCTCACCGGACACGAGTCGGATGGAGAAACCGAGCGACTCTCCATCAAAACATGAGTCTAGTCGAACTGGACTTCTAGATTAAGGAACATATACACTCCCTGGAATGATCATGGTAATGGGAACATGGCCCCGAAATCGGAGGTCAAATCCGTTCGGACCAAACAGGTCCTCACTCACTCGCTCCACTTCCGTGATTCATGATTCCAAAGGAGTGTACTATCCCTAAACCTGCACATACCCTCTGAGAAGAAGGTGATGTGTTCGGATACTGTTCTCTATATCTTGGCTCCAGTCCTACCGAATCAGTTGATCTTCGCTCGCTCCACGAAGACGGACGGATCCCGAGCGATCTACATCTCTTCTCGCTCCGGACCGGTCACATCTGGATGGACCGTCCGGGCTTGAAACCGCCCCACAGGGAGCAAGCGATACACCTTGGACTCAGTGGACTGGTGGATCTGATGGGTGACCGATGCGTTTTGAGCCGCCTTGTTGTAGGGCACCCAGTGACAAACCGTTGCTGACAAAAACCAGACCTGACTGGGGGACCACGAGGTGAGTTACATGGATTAGAGAGGGTGTTTGATACTTGGTCCAACATGATGTCACCCGGAACAGCGAGCCAGATTCATTCTCTCGGACAATGTTCATGCACTTCTCTCTCAAAACACCGGTTTTCTACCGCAAACTCCTAAGAAACGCACTCCTAAAACCACTAGAAATTCCGATTTAGCGGGCGCTTGGGAAATCAAAATGAACAATTACGAACCGGACCGGTAAAACTCCTGCAAGAAGAACATCAACATCCTGCAAAAACGCAGTGTTTCCAGAACAGTTATTTTTAAGCAGTGTTTCCAGATGGTGGAACCCAAGTGTAAGAGTGGATCGCTGTGTATTCCGCCAAAAAACAATGAACACCACTAAATAACTGAAAAGCGGTCTCCATATACGAAAACGAGATGTACTGATGTACTCCAGGAAATCGTGAACACATTCGAGCATCCAGGGCCTCTCTTCTATTTGGATCTGGCACAGGCCCTTTTATTGCCTCGTTTTGGAGCATTCATCCGGGCACATATGGTCAAATGATGGGCCCGATGTCCCGATGTGGAGCCTAAAGGGTCTTGGGTCCGCTCGCCCGAAGCGGGTCTTCACCCGGTCCACCTCGGCATTGGTGGGAACATACCTGGGCACGACGAGGTGAGTCGAACAAACCTTTGGTGAGCGCTGAATTGGCCCTTTGCGCCCTTTGGGAAGCAAGACCCTGAATTGGTCGAACAGTCTAGCAACCTTCGAGCTGGACGAAACCATTAAAAAAATCATAAACACATGCGTCCCACGACAGCACGACCAAAAAATGAAACACCTGATCGAATAACTAGAGAGTTACATTTAACAATGGTGTGATGTCTATGTCCATGTGCCCACAGGCTACGATTCTCTCCGGATCCACTGCTTCCATGGTCAATCTGGCTGGCTGAGCACGGTCTTCGGGGGATTGCTAAAACAAACTGAATCACTTAAACCCGCTGTTATGCACCTCACACACACACTGCCCTAAATGGAAACAAAGTAACTATGTTGGATGGACATGTATAAAATTTGCAACCTACTCTCATGAATTATATATACACTGGGCATGGAATGATACATCACATACCATACCCGACAATATCTCATTGCAGTGGGTGATGACATATGTCCTACAGCTTGGCGACCCAAATTACAAGTGATTGGTTACAGAATGCAACAAACGCTCTGATGTCCCTACTCCCCTCCAACCCATATCCGGTGTCTACTGCGTTTCCACATCTGGGGCATCCAACTCGCAAAGCAACTGGGTGAAGAACAAAGCAAAGGCCTGGGTGTAACGGCAACACTTACACCCACGAAAACCTCAAACACTCACATGGAAAACACGTTCGTTTTTGAATTTGTTCCTAATATTTCCTACACTCCCTGAAACAATCATGGAAGTGGAAAATTGTCCGGTGGATGACCATTTTCCTCTACAAACAGGTGGTTTTCCACTTCCATGATTATTTCAGGAAGTGTAATTATTTTTGTTGGTGGAATACACACTATGCCCCCCGTTGGTAATACATAGCAGGGTGCTCTAGCCTGCTTTGTTGCGCAGGTAATTATCTAGATACACAGCAGCCAATGGATACCCGACAGGTGGGTATTCCACGGAGTGTGTGTATAGAAAACACAATATTTTGCACACAGTTCTGCTATTGTTTCCATCATGCGTCAACCATGAACGAGGCATCCCTTGTCTGCGATGTTTACTACATTGGGATCCTCTCTTGGACTGGGTGGTGCCAAATAAGTGTGCCCATCCAGTTTGCACTGAATCGACCAAATCCATGCGCTATTCTGTTCATTTGTGATTAGCATGCTGCGTTTGAATATTTATATAGATCGTGGAAATGGAAAACGGTCAGTGATTTTTGCGAGTTCCATTTGTGTGGCACTGCTTCCACTTAAGCAAGCAAAATATATTTTGAAAGTTTTGGGAGGAAACTTCAACCCGCACATGTTAATCATTGCACCGAAGGCTGTGTCAAGAAATGGACTTGCCTTTGGCTTACACTGTCCGTGTCTTGAGAACTACAGAATGACAGAAACGGCAAAAAATCCACAGATCAGCCTCTTTGTAAGAAAGTTTGGGATCCCGCCCTGCGCGCCCCATCTCTTCGCGCGGGTCTGCAGATCCACCCCGTTGATGACCTTTGAAACTCAGCTGCAACCTCACTTGGACACGATCCCTCGTAAGCCACCCTCCTGACACACACGACTCTCCGCATCTGTTGTCCAGGCCATGGGGGTGTCATTGAAGTTGAAAACAAACCAATGTTTCTCCTGCGCCGCGCTGCACTCGGGTCGATGCTGGCCTGGTCTGACCTTTAGCTGTTGGCGGTGCTCGGGTCAGAGGTCGGAAGCTGTGCTGGAAGCAACCCCATCAAAACACGAGGTCTAAATAGGACTACCCACTCAAGGCGTCCAGGTGGCAGCGAGACATGTGCCTTTTCTTGGCTATTCATGCCATGTTTCAAGGCAACCACCGCAATGCAAAGTGCAAGCGCAAATGTGCATATACCGAGAGGACTAGAACGGCGTTCCACGTTTTATTTTGCTCATTGTCCTCAAATCGCCTCAAATAGCATGTTATAGGACACATCAATTTTCAAAAACAACACACAGGCCAAAATACGTACATCTTGAAAAGTTAAATTTGTCCCAGATACATTTAGGCTTCGTGCCAGTTTTGTGCGCAGCCTAGGCTTGGTGCATCTTGGGGAACTCTCCACCTTTTGCGCTTTTCTGGGGTTTTCTGTCCGATATTGTTCGATTCGTTGGTTTCATCATCTGGACAGCGGATGATGTTTGCCTTTATAGTCACCTCTTGAGTCCTACAGGTCACCTCTTTGGTCCAGAAGATACCAATAAAAGATCGTCTAGCAAGCAAAGGCCAGTTTCATGTACCGCTGACAGTAGTGGTAGTGGGTAGATTGTGGGTAGCTAACATGCCAATGAACAGCTGATCAAAATTCCAGTTCCGTAGGGCCCTCGGACCATGGGCTGGTCAAAGACCTCGGACCTTGGGTCATTCTTGTTCGATCTTTTGTGTCAATATCATCTTTGTACCATTTGTATCCATGTGTTTCTATCCTATTACCTGTAACAGTGGATCATGATGGTTAGTAAAGGCCTTGTCCAAAAGTAGTGATACTGTAATTGTTTACTGACTGTTACAGGTAATAGGACAGACCCAATCCATTTGTACCTAGTAAATCTCAGGAAGAGAGTGAAGAGTGGACACTTCACTCTCTGACTTCACAGGCCCCTGGAAAGCATCGACACTGAGCGGTCAGGACCCCTCACAGCAAAGCTGTTTGAGGAAAAAGACTAATATATAATTCTCCACGAAGCAGATTCATCCATACAGGGAAAATGAACATCACCTGATCCGCAATGCCAGGATTGTCAAGCTCTTCAGTCTTCAACACGGTGTTGGCCCACATCCCTACATCACAGCACTGGAGAGTCCTCAACCCAAATACACGGCCCTCTGAGACGTCGTTTTTCCTCGGATCACGATCGCTTCTGGTGCTTATGGCGAAATAGCAGAGTCTTCCACAACTCGACAGCGCTTTGTTCCATCCATGACCGCGGAGCCCGACCTCCAAACCACCGCGTGGACCGCGGACCGACGGGAGTCCACTCCGCCCCTCCCTCCGGTGGACTCCTCATACTCGGTGTGCTCCAATCCAGGGTTGCCCTGGGCGTTCGAGACCCGCCGTGCGTTCGGTCATGCTGCACAAAAAATCGATGGCATCCGACCCCAATGGGTTCGGTAGGTTCCATCGGGTTGGGTTCCAGATGGGTTCCAGCATGTCTCTTGAAGGACATGAAGGACATGCTGGTTCTGGTGAACCAGTCATGTGATGCCCACTGCGCACCTCATCAACCAAAAATAACAAAACCGGGATTCACAAAGGGGTGGCCTTCAGTTCCTAAGTGAGTGGATGTTCTGGGCACTTAATACTAACCCTCATCTAACCTCCATTCTATAAGCAGCCTCACCACATGAAACTGCTGGGAAACCCAGAAAATCTAGGACACACACTTCTTGTTCCTTCTCCTCGAAAACCCGCGCCTTGTAGAGCACTCCGCCGAAGAGGTTCACACCCAAGGTGCTGAAGAAGAACACCACCTCGCTACCACCGGAGAACCGTCGACTAGGTCGACCTGTCCGGTCAGGTCGACTACGGCCGGGACTTCCGAAGGCCCCGGATGTGTCGTGGAGGGTCAGGACGGGGGGGGGTTCGGGTGGTGGTCGTGCGCGTGGGCTGGCCCAGCTCCTCTGGGTTCGACCTGCCGCGGAGGGTCAGTTTCACCCAGTGTGCTAGCCATACTGCTTGATCCAACATCGAATCGACGACGGTTCATCAGTTCCCCCTCGAAAGACGGTGGCTTTTGACCGTGACCTGGCTGACGGGGCTGGAAAGGAAAAACACACGCGGGTCATTTTGGGTGTCTGGCCATTGAGGGCTCTTCTCTTCTTAATGTTACAGCCCTGCCGGGATCTCTTTTCATTGAAGCACATTGAAGACTACCTGGAAGTTATATATTTCACGTGGTGCCAGTCCTTGCCATGGCCATGGTGACCACACTGCATCACACACCTGAACATTCCTCTTCAAGACCCTTGGGAGGGTGTAGCAGAAATGAGAGGCATCCTCTTTGGAACGATCTCTGTGGCGGCCACAGCCAGTAGACTCAGCTGTGGCCAAAGCCGATCGTTGAGATCACCCCCCAGGGTTCTCACTGTGGGAGGAGGTGAGCACTGCCAGGCACAGCATGTCCTGCAATTCGCTGCTGCAACGAGCTGGAGGAGCGATGGCTGGATGTAGTGGCGACGAGCAATTATCAGATGCTGCACCTCAAGTCAACGGTTCACCACTGTCAAAATCAGCTGTCCAATTCACGTTCGCTGGTTTCCTGAGCCCAGCCAATACTGTAGGCCGAGGCATCAGTAGGCAGTGGTCAAGGATGTCAGAGACGGCAATATTAAATCCATCAAAATTCCATGCCCATGCTTGGCAAGCATTCGCTCCAAAGACTGTCAGTGACAGTTTGTTCTGAGCATGCCATTCCTCAAAGGTTTCCTATGGACTTATATAGACGAGGATATTCACGTGCAAAAACACTCAGGTGCCCAATCCCTTGCGGGCTTCCAGCCAAAGTGCTGTAAGAAAGGGCGCAGAAGGGGCTCTTACCAATTCTGCTTGTGTTCGGGCTGATGGCTGATCATCAAACCCGTGTGCACACGCTAAAACAATGAAACGCCATGGGTGTGATATATTAAATTGGAGTCCCCCAACCAATGGGTTCTGGTCTATTTTCCCTCTTCCAGGGGGTCTTCTGGAGGGTTTGCTTATTTTAAAACACACCCATATCACGTGTGCACCGCGCAGAACGTCATTGGGCATCTTTTCCCAATCTCCGAGCGAAGCTGCGGGATATCAGTACATCGCTGATATCCCACGCGAAGTAGCCAAGACTCGCTCATTCCATGTTCTATAGGGAGAAGCACACGGTTGCTTGGGAACGTGTCTTTGGCTCGTCAGGTTATCTACTTCCCAGTGAGGTAAATTTGCACTCAAAGCGGACCTAGAGTCCTAGCGTTCACAAAGCCCATTGACAAGTTGCTTCGATGTCCAAAACAAACGTGGAAACATGCATCCAAGATGCACAGCCCAGCATCAAGAGGATGTTTCCTGCCACAGCTCGACACATGAATTCCGTAGCTGCTAGTTGCTAGTTGTCATCAAATGCATCAAGGATTTATTCCTTGACACATGCATCTGTGTAAAGGGACTTGTCTTCGAATGGTCCAACTGGGTCCAGTTCAGTCCGCTAGTTCACATGATGCAGTCCGACGGAACCACCTGCTTCAAGATGTGAAGAAGACGGTTTGGGGCCGCCGCCGCCACCACCGCCACCACCACCACCACTACCACCACCGCCGCCACCACCACCACCTTCTTACCTTCCAAGACATTTTGCACTTTGGAGCCTCCAAACAACGAACACTCCCCAAATGCCCCGAACGCGACTCATGGTGGAAAATCATAGTGTCAAAACTGCTGGTGTTCACATCTGGCTGTGGGTCAAAACCCGGATACCTTGGTTGACCTACACCTGGAAGGTCAAGCTACATGGTGTTGGGGCTCCAGGTTTTGACCCATGACCATCTGACAATCACTGTCCAGATCTGTCAAGGCTCATAACGACATCATGTACTGTTTGAGTCCACTAACCAGGTATGATTTGATGGCCACAGTCCCCAAGGCGGCGATAGTCTGGATTGATTGCTTGAAGTTTGCAAGTGGAACTCACACCCCATGTTACCCTCCCACTTACTGTATGATTTCGGAACATCCTCCTCCCACAAATCCACAACAAGCTGCACCTCAGGCAACCACTTATGTCGGAACCAGGCCGACCAGTCTACCAAGCCCTTCTTTTCTCTGCTCTGTATGTGCACTCATGCCAGTTCAGATTTCACCTGCCTTCTTCTTGGTCCAATATCAACCTTATGAAACATGCTGGCCCCATATGAACCCTATGAAACAATGCAGATCTCACAGGTGTTTGAGTCAAAAATAGTTCGTCGCCCCAAGTTTCTGGCCTGCGGCCCAAACCATCTTGGTGACGGCGCCAGCCAAGAACCTCAGCTCCATGATTTGTTAGGGTAAAACGGGTGGAGACCTGGCTCCGTGGTTGTTCCGATTGGACTGGTTTGAACCTACTACTGTATATAAATGAAATGTAAATAGTGGATATTAGAGGACCCATATGAGATCGTATTTATGATACATGCACAACTTAGTCTATAGCTATTAGATGTAATTAGGCTAGGAAAATGTTGGGGGATGGAAATGGCCAGCCTGGCAGCCCCCACTTCAACCAAGGGAGGCTAATTTTATATGTCGTTGGTCCCATCCCCTTGTCCACAAAAGAAGCGTGGAACACTGTGATGGTGCCAGAGCTGTGGAACAAAATGCAGGGTTCCCAGTAGTGCATCGCCACGTGCCAGCGCTGAGGAATTTCATGCTTTGTCACAACTTCATGTGGAGTCCTCGTCTCAACAAATGCTGACACATGCTTCTTCAAACATGTGAGCTGGGCTAAATACGTATGATTAAACCCCTGTGTTCATCTTGGGAGGTTTTTATAGGTTTTTAGCCTTGCTCATGTGTTGAACATTCAGGATTGCTGGATGTTTCACAAGGCCAACGGAACTCTGTCACCCCAAAAAGGGAGTGCACTCGGAGTGGACTCCTGTTTGCTGCGTGCTCAACATTGCTGCTCAGCAACTGGACAGATCGCAAGGACTTCAGCTGTTTGATGACCTCAATTCGAATGGGGTGAGGATGGGCAAGGCTTAGAGAAGCATCCACACACACACACACTCTCCAACAAACAAGCATCCCTCCATGTCCTGTGCTTGGCAGTGAAAAAGCGTGTGGTGCCGACGTCCCAGAAGACCACAACCGACTGGGTCGCAACATCGACCCGATGCAGCTTGGGATCCAGTCGTACCTTCGTTTCGAAGGTGGGACTGGTTGGGCTGGGTGCCAGGAGGGTTCATACCTTCTGAGGTACGACTGGATCCCTAGGAATAGTATGTTTCCGTTCTTCTTTGAACGGAGAAAGGACCGTTGCCAGTTGGTTCACTGGCGACCAGGCTGGCTGAGTTGCGTGGATCGTACGACCACACATACCTAATGACCGTGCGATGAGACCAGTCTGTACGGTCACAAGTGGTCTACGTTCGGACTCGAGACTTTGGGTAGAACAGACCGAGCATGGCACAAAGAATGCAAAGAGAGAGAGGAAAAAACATAAAGAAAAGCCCAAACTCGCGCACACGTCCATGTCACGTCCCTAACAGCCCTCCACTAACTGGGGTGCAGAAGGGTAACTATGTACGATAAAAAAACGTCTACAAACATATGCAAACCAGAAGGCGCCAGAAGGACTGGGGTTAGCTATAGCCATGAGTTGAGTGAATTTGTGGTTGGGAGAGCCAACACACAGGAAAAGGAACAAATTCATGGCACCATTGAAAGAGTTTGTGTATTTTTGTTGGCCCGCTCCTCACCTCCCTACTTAATTAAGGGAGAGGTAGCTAGTAGCTAAAGGTAGCTAGTAGATGCTAGTAGTAGCTTTTTCGCGTGCGCGCACGCGGGGGGTAGTAGGCCGCTAGTAGCTAGTTAGCTGGTAGCTAGGTAGCTGGTAGCTAGGTAGCTAGTAGTTTTTATAGCTACTACCGACTGGACGCAGGATAGCTCGCGCTTCTTCAAGGAAACTCCGCCAGGGCGGCGGGGGAAGCTTCCTTGAAGAATGTCGAGCACCGGAACATTTTCGCATCTGTTCCGCAAGAATTGACAAACAACTATACCCCTACAAGTCCAGTCTGACCCAGTAAAACCTGGTCTTGTACCTCCTTAAGTATTGGTTGTTGCATGACCATCTCCAGTAAAATGAGCACAAATTGAGCCCATGCCGTCCTGCCGCGCCGTGTTTATTCCGCCCCAATTCTCCAGCTGCGCGGCTCGCAGCAGCCGCAGCAGCCGCAAAATGTTGGCGTAGTGGCGGAGGTCGAAGGGTAAAACCTATCGGACCAAAGTGCTTCGTTGAAATGGTGGAGAGCAACATGTCCCTACTTGGGTGGCTGAAAACAAAGGTGTGTTTGATGCTGTTAAAACATGTTGTCCAGACCTATGGATTGCCGGACTATCTGAGAGGCTGCAAACAGCTTGTTCATGGATGTTTATAGATAGATTCCTTTAATTGACCCCAATTCTGCCGACAAGTGAGATCCATATGTCATATGGAGATATGACGTGATGATATGATATGAAAAGGGTTTCGCCGAGTTCCAGGTTTGCTCCTACAATGCCATGGCACACCATTCCTACGATGGCACAACAGAAAGACTATGCGGCTGGCCTCAGATTGAACATGTTGACGATTAGGATTCCTACCTTGTTGTCCAAAGAACACACCGAACAAATCACCTGTCAAAAGGCTTTGCTGCTTTCGACACCCAACTGGAATGTGAAACTGGAATTTCTCTCCACCCAGTAGAAGCTACAACATCATGTTGCCCACCTTCTTGGCAGCTTTATGGCAGTTTCGAATGTTAGCTTGACACCGACGGGGCGGAGAGAACCTGGTGCTGACGTATGACATGGGCCAACATGGGCCAACTATCAGGTGGACATTGAGACGAGGTTCATAGATTGAATGGTCATTCAGTCTCCTGTCCTGTTTACCTCCATTCTGTCGTGAGATGCCAGCAGGAGAGCAGGAACCATGACATGTGTATGTACTCGCTCGTGTCAGCTTCGGTCATGATGGTGTTTTGTGAAACAACAATGACATTCACAGCAAATAGGTATTTGGTGCACTGTTTGGTGCACTCATGTCCAAGAAGCAGCGGAAGGGGGAACATGTTTTAAAACAACCTCCTCAAACAACTCAAACGACTATGACTATCACTGATCACTCATTTTACTCTCCGCCGCAAGCCCAGGGTTTTTAAAGCCTATTTTTTGCCCAGCGGCACTGTTGGGCAGGTAGGGCAGCAGGCTGGAGAAAAGCAGCAGGAAGGTCGTAAAAAAATCGAATCCTCGGGCCGGGCTGAAGATTTCACCGCTGAAGAAATCCATTGTGTTCTGATCCGTCGGGGACGTACGAAGATCAAGAACTTTGTTGGATACCATTGGACTTCCATTCGGTGTTTTGCATTGCTTTGCAATGTATAGACCGTTTCCCGGGTACCCTAAGCTATGTTGATCATGAGTTAAAGCCGAAACGGGCCCTTAGGCTAACAAAGTTTACTAACAAGTGCCTGGCCAACACAAGAAACTGGTTGGAAAAATGTGGTGGGATATCTTGGTGACATATTCGCAGCACGCATCTTGCCACCGCAAGCTCAACGCTTCCAAACTCCTCATCGAATTGTGTCTTTCACCCGCTTGTGCCCCAAACCAAAGCTCTTATAGTAGCTCATAGCTTTAACTCAGGATAGTTTAGGTGTTTCCAAGAGCAAGTGTTCCCCAACACCTTCCTGCCGACTGGGCTGCTGATTTCAATCTGACACCAACGTCCCGGTTGCAGCCACATGGTTCCACATGGTTCGACACTGGTTCCTGTCTTCATCCCAGGAACGGTTGGGCAAGGAAAGCCAATAAATCCGCCAGCTCCGCACTTTCACCTTCACCGCCACCTGTGGTGGCACGGCCGCTCTGTGGATCGACCGGTGTGGGTTGGGACCCCCAAAACCGGGCGGGTCGGTGGCACCACGGCTATAGTAATGGTTCAACCCAAGGGCCTTTCTCCGGTGATGATCTTCTTTCGGTGATGGCCTACATCCTAAGAGGTTTCTTTTGGACATTGATTGGTCTAAAGTGCCTCAACCCAAAAATGCCGTTTCATCACAGTAGATCAATGTAGATCATATCTCAGTGTTTTTCAATCTGCCTCCTGCACAACTTTCTTAAACAAATGCCAAGGTCAATTCCATTTCCATGTTGTTTGAAACAACACATGTTCAACAACCTTAGGTTACTAGGTTGAAGCTCTATGTCGGCCCAACGAAATCAATTCTGCACCCTGACTTCCCAACGAGATCCTTGCAGGAGGGCGGATCCTTGCGGTACATAGATGCAGCTCTCAGGGTCCCGACTCACTGTGTCAGACTTGACTTGATAGATCCCTGCATCTGTGGCATGTTACTCTAGCATCTCTTTATTGCCGAGGTACTGAGTCATCTCTGTGATAGTCAAAAAAAATCAGGGTTCGGCATGCCCGCTACTAGGCAGTTGTTCTTCAAATCAGAGGCTAAACGTGTTAACTACCAACATCTTGCTTGAGGCTACAGTGACAGTAGTCGTTGTTGTTGACAAACCCAACAGTTCCCGCACAACACAATATTTGCGACCTCCACCAAATAGACGAAGGAGAACACGAGTTCCACCTCAGCGTGAACAAACATGGACACCAAAGATAGGGGTCCAGGAAAAAATCAGCCAGAGTGGCCTTTTGTGCACATGTTATGCGAGTTGGTTATACGGAGGGCAGGCGACCCATTTTGGAACACACTATTATATATAGACTCAATTGAATGCATCGCGTCGTGTCCGCTTAGACTCATCTTGGAACAGGCTCAATTAGGTTCCAAGAAACTCCGGAACTTTACCATCGGCAAGCTCACGAAAGGTCTGCTACGTTGGAATTGCACTTTCCTCCTCTACATGTTACCCTCGGGTGGCTCACAAAAGGTCTGCTCACCATCTTCCAAGGATGCCTTCTGTAGTGAGAGATGGAAGAGATCCTTCTGTAGACCAAGTCTGACTCTTCGTTGATGTGAACCTCCTCTCTCACGATCTGTGTACAAGCCATCCAAGAGTGACAGAGGAACTCTTCCTAGATGAAGAACTAGCCCAGACATGTGACTTGTTCGTGTAGTGGATCTGTTGAACACAAGACAGAAGCCAGACAACAGTTCCATGCGACCCTCAGAGTACGGAAGATCAACTTGACTCAAGTACTCCAACTTCTTCTCAGTGGAACGATGGCAGTACTGGACCCAGTCTGCAGATGTGTGAAGAGATGCTTCATCTACAACACTTCTTCTCAGATCATCTTGAACGAACCCAACTAGACCAGGTTGAAGTTCTTGGCAACCAACAAGACCTTCTTGGGACAAGTCGGCATCTAGGTTCGTGATGTCCCAGACAAGAGATCCAACTGAGCATCCGCCGAACACTGGAACACAGTCCATGTTGAGAGCGAAGTAGGTGTGATCCTTCTCACCACGAAGCTGTTGTTCCGCAGGCTCAACCTTGAAGCGACCTTTGTCAACATCTGAAGGATCAAGTCCTGTACTGTCAACTCGTGCAGCACGACACCTTGCTTCTACAAGAAGCTTCCGACAACTGTTCTTCCAAGAGGCCTCTGCTTGAACAGACTCAGGATCATGACCTGCAAGACCTTCTCGGTTGTATACGTGAACTGAACTTGGAAATGCACCTGCAACAACTTCCCTTCCATTGAAGGGGCAAAAACAAAAGAAAAGGGGAGGCACACCCAGCGGTAGAAACCGTCCATGGAGGAAGGCCGCTCTCCACAGTGGGGTCCCTCATGCTCAGCATGCGCCCACAAGGGGAGAAAAAAGAACCAAGCTGGGAGCCGACGCCGGCGGCCGCACGCTGGCAGCACCGAAAAAGCGGGAGCCCCACAAATAGACACGCAGGGAAACCAAACAGGAATGGTACCTTCCTCCTTTAAATGTTATCCTAGGGTTGCTCACAAAGGCCTGCCGCATTGGAATGGTTCCTCGCTCCTCCAAATCTTACCCTCGGTCATCTCAGACAAGAAAGCAAAAACCAGCAAACAGATGTTACGTACAACAATGACAAAAAAAAGCGTTCCCACAGCGTCCTGCTCTCTTTCTCAAGGGGTTACAATCCGTTTCCCAAGGGATTACCCCCTGTTGTCAAGGGTTGAACGGTTATATTTGAGCGGGTACTTGGCTGCAAACGAATCAATACGGAATCAATAGGAGAATCAATGACAAAAATTGATACAAACTCCAATATAGTGCTCATCAAAAGTCTATTGAATCTATTGATCATATCAATGGTTTTTGCTAATTATTAAATCTCACTAGAAACAATAGCTTCTTATTGATTAGAATCAATAGCCGGTGCTCAGGGAAAATATATTTCGTTGGAAAGAGCCTGCTTTCACAATTAAAAACTCAATACAAAGGTCAACTTAGTAATCAGTCACAAAAGTCAAACTCAAAAAATCACATCAGAAAGTGTCAGAAAGTCAAAAGAAAAATCAATTTGACCAGATCCGAATTAGTGTTTACTGCTGTTTTTCTAATGTTGACTTTTTGTGATTTTCTGACTGTTTTGGGCCCTTATTGAACTCTTTTTGACTTTTTGAACTGTTTTCTAATTTTGTATCTTTTTCGACATGTATTTGACTTTTACTTTTTGAGTTGTGATTTTTCGAGTTGTGATCAGTTCATGTTGTTTGATATTTTTTGTCTTTTATTTGACTTGGTTTATCTTTTTCGAGTTGTGATCTATTATTGAATTCTGTGTTTTTCGACGTTATTCTGACTTCTGGTTAGTTTTCGATTTGTTGTTTGACTTTTCCCATTGACTTTTCCACTTTTGAAATCAAGGATTCTGGCCTTAGCAAATGACAGAGTTTGGTCCAGTATTCATCAGGGGCTTCCACATTGAGCCACGCAACTGCTGGCAGCTGTCATCTCCTTGTTGGCCGCCACTTCCTCCTGGAATTTCGTCAGGCAGATGCAATCCAGGATGCTGCTCCGTCTGGTGACTCGAGAATACCACATCCCAAAAGCAATAGGCGCGACAAGTCGAAGCGCAATGGCGGTTGGATCTGCTCCTGGCCACAAAGTATGGCCAGCGGTGATGTGGACAATCTCGGGGGAAGTTTTAGTGGCGCGAGTGGGTGGAGGTGGAAAGCGTCTGTGTGCTTTTTGTGGGAGAGAGAAGGGATGGAGATGTGGTTGAAGTGAAAGAGGTCATACCATTGGGATGTAGTGTTCCACTTGATATGCGTGAACTGCCGGTAGTCTCTTCACAGGTGATGCCGCTATCCAAAAGGAGGCGGGCAATGTATATAGGTGTGCTGTGGCTTGTTTGGAGTGTCAAATTGCGCCGCGTGGTAGTCCAGCCAGGTGTTCCTGCAGTCTGCACGAGATTGCATAACATGACGGCTTGGCCAAGCTTGTTATGCGGTTCCTGGACCGTTGCTTGGATTTACTCCTCATCAAGAAGATGCTGAATCGTCGACACAGCCCGCAGTATACGTCGGAAGGTATGAGATGTGATCTTTTGAGGGACGTTCAATGTATTCACTTTTAAGGTGGATAGGAAATTACTTTACTTTTGAGTGGCCCCACCATGACATTATTTCAATCAGTTGATTTCATGCCATGGTGAGGAGCAAGTTGCCACTTAGAGTTTTGCTTGTGGGTCCTCGGGCTTGGGATTACTATACATCAGTTTTGGAGAGGTCGCATCGGGGTGTCGCCAAGGTCTCCAGTTAGCATCCAAGAGTTTTTCTATGATTTTCCCCAAACAGCTTTGCGGTGAGGGGTTCTCAATTCTTGCATAGAAACGATGCTGGGCCAAGATGATTCCCGCCCTTTGTTTCCCCTTGTCTCCAATGGCGTATCTGGATGCTGGGCTGAGATGACTTTGCTTTGTCTTCCTTTGTCTCTCTTTGTCTCTCCTTGTCTCCCCTTCTCTCCATGGCATGTCTGGTTATGGGCTGAGATGATTTCGTTTTGTCTCCCGCTGTCTCACATGAACAACAATCCATGACACTAACTATATTGTTGTCATTGTGTGTTTGTGAGTTGTGATTTTGTGGTTGTGTTTGGATGAAACCATATGGATCCGTCATCACTCCCTTCTTGTACTCAGGCGTACATGACATGTTGATAACCTTATCCCATCCAAGTGACAATAAGCTCTGGGCGAACACTGTCTGTTTTCCGGAATTCGATTTGGTGATGTACTCGAAGTCAGACATCAAAATCACCTTACTGGTCTTCATGGCGCCGATGAACTCATAGTGCACACTCTCACCGTCGTTGGTGCGAGTCGCTGGCTGGCACGTGACACTTGGGATGAAGCCCTTCAATGTCTCACGCATCCTCAGCTCCAATTCCACTTCATCAATCACCTTGGCTTCCATTGGGTAACAAAGGTTGTATAGCGTTCTCGGAGATGGTAGCCCTCCAGCAAGTGACACTTGTGTTGAGTCGTAGATGTTGGTATATTGAGCGAACCAATGGGCGTCTTCTTTGTAGTAGTTCCGATCGATCACCGACTCTTGGTACCCCCCATGCCAGAACATCAAATACGACGTCAACCTTCGTAAGTACTGCAACCATGTCATCTGTCCGTTAACGGTACAGGGACCTTCTACGATGTGCCCGGATGGCACCTGATTGGTGCTGACCATTGCGTAGACCTTCATGTCTTGCGAAAAATAGTCTTTCCCAAATACGTAGTATTTGGATGACCCCATCGGTAACGGCATTCTAAACCACGTAGTGACTGAGATGTCCCTTGATGCCGCACCAGTGGATGCTGATCCACCTGTCCTTCCCCACCGCTTGGAGGACGCCGGCCCATGTCCAGTTGAACTGTCGGAAGGACGCTCCGAAAAGTTCTGCTGTTCAAATGACGACGACGGTGGAGGAGGTCTTGGCGCGCGAGGCATTGGTTTGGCCTTCGGCCTAGCAAAGTCACCGTAGATCTGAAGCGGCGGGTGTTGTGGCTGTGTGTGGTGGTTGTGTGTTGTGTTTGTGGCTGCGTGTTTGTGTGATTGTGGTTGCGGTTGTGTGGCTGTGTGTTTCTGATTGTGTGTTTGTGGCTTGTGTGCTGTGTGGTTTGTGTGATTTCGCTTGTGGCTGCATGTTTGTGATTGTGTGTTTGTGGCTGTGTGTTTGTGGCTTGTGTGTTTGTGGTTGTGTCTGTTTGTGAGTGTGTTTGCGATCGTGTTTGTGTGGTTGTGACTGTGTATTTGTGATTGTGTTCGTTTTTTTTCTGTTTGTGGCTGTGTTTTGTGGTTGTGCTTTTTGGTTGTGTGTTTGTGGTTATGTTGTGTGGTTGCGTGCTGTGTATTGAGGTGCCCGGTGCGATCTGGCGCTTGCGGTTGAGGTCCGGGGCGACGGAAGGACGAAGGAAGGAGGAGGAGACTATCCGCAACATTCTGCCATGTTTCATTGCAACATCTCCGTGAGCTTCTTTGGATCTGTTACAGTAATTGTTGTTTGTGTTTTGCACGTTTACACCGGACCAAACGACGCGAATCAACATCAGCTCGTCTTCCCTTCACCCGTCCATGTCCCATCTCTCCCATCCCATCACGCCAATTCGGGGCGTCGCCCCCTCCGCGCTGGGTCGACCACACATAGCCCGTCCATGCCTCGGTGGCGCGTCGTTTGCGGCGTCCAAAGAGCCTGAAGAGGTGAAAAACAAGAAGATCCATATGGGTGTGTATTGAAATAGGGAGACCTCCCAAAGACCCTCTGGAAGAAAGGAAATAGACCAAAAGCCTCTTGAGGCTCCCTATTAAAATACACACCCATATCTGCAAGAGTGCACATTAGTACATTGTACTATATATCTGACTGGTGTTTTCAACCCACTTGAAAAATACTATATAGTCAGAGGGTCCAATCATCCCCAAGTAAGGGTTGAAAATAAACATATCCGAAACCATCCCCTAGTATATCTGACTGGTTTACTGAGTCTAGCAGTACATAGTAGTACATTAGTAGGTATATAGACTCAAAGGTCATCAAAGGTCTACATTAGTACTGAAGGAATGCGAAGGAACCTGTTTGGATGTGTCTGGATTGGGATTCATGGATGAAAACCACAGGCTGAATGGTGGACATGGGCTTCGCATCTGTGTCCACCTGGTACCACCTCTGGAGATTACCAAGCTTGAGATGAAACGATATGAAACGTATGCAGTCGGTCCTTGCAGTTGTGTAGTTGCCAGCCAGTTCCTGCTCGTTTTCCTTTGGAATCCTTACAAATCAAACGGGAGAAGGAGTTGGGAGATACTGGGAGATAGGTGGGGGTAGCCTTTTCAGCAACAGTCAGCCTGTCTCCAGCATCTAGCGGCTGCATCTTCCAGCCCATGGCTTTACACGCCAACCGGCTTGACTGCAGGATATGCCACCCTGGATGTACGGACAAACCAACAACCCGTTCGTTCAAGCATGTGGACCCGTTCGACCCGTTTTGACCATCTTTTGACCGTCACAAACCAAACAACCCTGGATGAACCTGCAACGCAGCCATCAAGCGACGTCAACTTGCGTTGTACATGCCATAGCTGTTAGGCTTTGGCATGCTGGACACATGCAGAAATTCACTTTTCCGAAGTGAGGAAACTCGGGGTCTCTTGAACAAGGTTTTGGGACTTGTTTTCGAATGCCCAAGTAAAGGGTGAGGAGAACAGGCAAGACTATGTTGATACAAAAGAAACAATTTGCTATTTCTAATACAAAACGAGCAACAGCACCCCAAACGGCAGGTATAGGTATTAAATCGGGTCAAATTCTGAAGGGCCATAACTTTCAGCCATGGGGGAACCGTCTGATCATGGACGATCATGGTGTGAAAGAAGGACGCCGAAGGTTCTTTGAACTTGTAGTGGCTTTGCGCTGATGGAGTGGCTTGACGGCGGAATCCAACCACGGCAGAAGTGGCGACGGTGGATCCAAGTATCTCAGGTACCCTCCGTCCAACAACGGAAGTGGATGGCATGGCCTCTTGGAAGACTGTTTTCCTCTACAAACCGGTGGTGAACTCCACTTCCATGATTGTTTCAGGGAGGGTAAGGATCAATTATTCAGAACATGTGCAAAACACCCGCCAGCCATGAAAAGAAGTCATCCATCATCCATCATCAGCTGCAACGCCCCGAGACCACCCCGTCCCACGTGTGGCCGGACTGGAGGCTCTTGGTTGTTTAAGGTGTACGCCGACCTGGGCATCGGCACGGTCTCAAGTGCAAGGAGGGGGCAGCCAGGCTGCGCCCTTCGCCCTTGGTGCCCCACCTATTCCAAAAGAGGAAATCAATACAGTAAGTCAATAAGATTCAATAAAGTACAAACCATATCAAACCAATTCAAAGAATATCAGCTTTACTTTTGGTGGGCCAGGGACACATCGGTTTCAGGACTCACCGTGTGTTTGGCGGAAGGAGGCGAAGGAGACAAGCACACGAGGACATCTCAGCGTTGCGCAAAACGCAAGCGAACTTGAGGCCTTGGGTTGGTGACGAAAGCTAGCAGGCTAGCATGGCCTAGCTAACGGATGGAATAAAAGGTGTGGATGCGCGCTAGGAGGTGAAACAGTTCCAAAACGGATGCTGCTCCCAACTCTGACGCGTCCAAAGGGTGAACCAGTGGATAAGCCAATTCCATCCCACAGCCAAGAACGTGCTAAAGCAAGACTGCTGGCTGAAGCCAGCTAGTCAGCTAATTTATGCGCTGGTGGTTTCTGTCTATTGAATACCCTGTGAAACACTATGCTGACTGGGTAGGATGAAAACAAGTTGTTTATACTCATGTAGAATCTAGAGCTGCTTCCACATTGTCCAACAAATGTGTCATGACGTCAACGATGCCTAAGCTCAATAGTCACGAAACACGGTCGCAAACTTCCTTGGAGTCTCAGCATGTCTCAAACTTCCTTGGCACGTCCACTTCACCCTCTGTGGGTGGATCTCCTTCCCCTCAGCAAGTTCACAAACAGCAATGCCCAAAATACTGGATGCCCTACATGCATGGTAATCCCAATCCCTCCACTTCACTTCACTCACCATCCATTTCTTTTCTTGATGATCGTAGGATGTCGGTGGGGAGCCGGAAACCACCCGCGTTTCTTGCGACGGGTAAGCGTTTCGAAACGCGGCGTCCGTGGACGCGAAAGCGCCGTCCCAAGCGGCTCCACCAAGACCAAAGCCTCAGGCGTTAAGGTCGCAGGATCTGGGGATGAACAGCAGGTGAATGGGTGGGTCCGTGGGGCAGGTCTCAGGCTGTACTTGGAGGCCTCTTCGGGCAGGCTCAGTACTTGGAGGCCTGGCCTGTCACAGGGTGAAGTACTCTGAACTTAATTAATTAGTTGGCAAAGTCTTGACTGAGGACCTGAGTTTTCGACCAGGCAATCAAGTGAGGCTCTACCCAAATAAAGCAAGGGGTGCATGATGGTACATGTACAAATGCAGCCAATAAGGTCACGATCCATGAATAGTCATCACCTAAGTTGACAAGCGGCATCGTTGCCAATCCATACCAATCCCATGTTTTTGTTTGTTCTTGCATGTCATGTCAATGATATGTGACTTGTCTCAACCTACATTCCAAAAAAACTAACATGGAACCTGAGATATGGCACTCTGAAAGACTGTTTTCCTCGACCAACCGGTGGTAAAACCAGGGTCCATGTGGTCCATATTCAGCGGAGTAGACCCACATCTTAGGTTCGGTTCAGCGCCACCTGAACCACGGCCTGATGCGAGTGTTCGGCCGCTGAGCTGTCCGAGCCAAATTCACTAGTAGCACACTGTTCATCAGCTTGTCAAAGGAAGGCTCCTCCTGTCAGCGCTGGCAGGTGCAACTGTGGGCTCCCTGTCAGGTGCCTCACCTCCTCAGCTTCGGTGGTTTAAAAAGAAAACAACAAACAACCCAAACCGTCCGGCCCAGACCCCCAAATCCACCCAGAAACCATCGAAACCGTCGAAGCGAAACTGGCTTCACCCCAATGGAGCCGTTCGGCCCGTCCGCCGGTGGAACCGGACCTTCCCCAACGTCCACGTGGACAGCGGTTTGGACGAGCCAAACGTGCCGGCTCGAACCTGAAGGTGGAGCAGGACAATCCGTTGAAAAGCCGGGAAAAAACACACGGATTGGTGGTAGGCTCCATGAACCAGAAAATCCTGAGATATCCGGGTCGTGCCGCGGATCGGTCGTATCACCATGTAGCATCGCGGATCTGTGAAGGTTCATCTCCCTGGACATGTTTTTTTTGGGGGGTGCATCTGAACTTTTGAGCCGGAACATTCCTTTTCCATCATACCTGGTCCCACCTAGCCAAAACGCAATGGCAAAGTTAGTCACCAAAAAACAACGTACCTGCAACATGGCAGTTGTAGTCCCAAACATCTTCGGACATCTGCGGCTGCTGAGCGAGTTCTTGTATTAGATTATCTTGGTTTTGAAATAGACAGAACACTGATATATTGCGGACATGGTTGACGGGATCGCGGCGTATTTCCTTTTGGAGGTCAGTATGAAGAATCCGAACTCGCTGCTAACATCTGGATGTCGTAGTTCGAACCGTCTTCCACCGAACCAGCCTTGGGTTCGGTGACATAGTGTTTCAACCTCACACAAAAGAGCTGCAGGGCAACCACAATTCGTTTGTCGTTGATGGGAGGTCCGATATATGACACCACCTGACACATCACAAAAGAACATCCTAATTTATACTCTTATAATCATATATGATATGTTATATTACTTGTGGATCGCAAGGGGTGGTGAAAGCTAGGGACAGAAGCAGCGTGGTTCCCTTTTGAGAGAAGGGGAGAGAGAGAGAGAGCAAAATGATGAATGAATGAATGAATGAATGAATGAATGAATGAATGAATGAATG
>CAXAMN010024173.1:549355-644152 GCA_963970005.1 Durusdinium trenchii
AGCTGCCCAGGCCAAAGCGGAGGAGCAGAGGAAGAAGCAGGAAGAAGCAGAGGAGGCCAAAAAGGTATATGGGCAAATCAAAACGGAAGAACGTGATTCTGACAAGGAACCTGAACTGGGGCTGGAAGATCAACGCAAAGGCACTTTTCAGGACACAAAGCCTTTGTTGAGCAATGTTCCTGAACTCATCCCAACAACTTTGTCAGACAAAGAAAAGGACGCCATGATCGCCAACCTTCTCGAGGAACAAAGGCTTTTACGCGAGCAGATCAGGAAGCAAAAGAAAGAAGAACATGAATCCAAGAAGGGCAAAGGGAGAGGCCGAGGAAAAGGAAAAGGCCGAGGAAAAGGGGGAGGCGGAGGCAGCAAAGGCAAAGGAAAGACATGTACTGAGAAAACGGAAGGCGTAGAGTCAAAGAACGAGGCGGATGTTGCTAGCGAAGGGGCTGAGGCCATGGAAGAAGTTGATGAGGCGTTGAAAAGGGAACGGGAGGATGACAAAGACGATGTCGTTGATGCCAAGGCGAAAACACAAAGGAAGCGGAAGAGACAGACCAAAGCTATGCCAGAGAAGAAAGCAACAAGTGATAAGGAGGACAAGGCAGAAGGTGAAGCATTGGAATCACATAAGGTTGCTGAGGAAGGTGAAGAACCTGCGCAGAAGGTTGCTGAGGATGGTGAAGCACCTGCGGAAGGTGTGGCTTCATCGAATGGCAAAAGAAAGGCAAACACTCAGACCCCGGAGGCTGGCTTGTCATTGGTCACAACCTCGCAACTGTGTGTTTGTGCACTCCACCAAAGAAGTAACATAAAGAATGCTGTCAATCCCAATTCAATTCTGTATACTGATCGCTCGATGCAAGTTAAGTTTTCTTTGTTCAGGCAAAGGCTGAAGCTGCAAAGAAAAGGAAAGCCTACAGAGAGGACAGAATCCTGTGCTGAAGTCAAGCTCTTTTCCTGGCCTCAGCCCAAGTGCTGCTTCCAGGAATCTCGCGCCAAGCACCTCCAGGAAGCCATTACGCTTCAAGCTGTGCCGGGAAACATGTTCAAGATTGATCTAGATGAAGCCAGAATGCAGACTGCCATGTCCAGTACTTATAACGAACAACCTTCACGATCAAATGAACGTCTCTTTAAAAGTTCCTAGGTCGTGGCAGCTACAGCCACCCCCAGAACTCCTCGAGAGTGGCTGTGAAGATTTTTCGCCCATCCAGACATTGTGGGGATCTTATCGATTGATCAATATGATTTAAGTAGATTGCTACCAATTGAGGCTGACCGGATCCTTCTTTGTCGCCTACGTTGATGAGAACATGATTGTCAAAGTCAACGCGGCCTTCAACAAGAACTTTAAGGCGGGTTTTCTACATGTGCCAACCTGTTGCCTATATACTTCCAGTCGACTGGTGAGGCCAATTCGAACAATGGAGTGACCGTCACGTGGGGTGTTCATGGAGGAATTTCATGCGCGCCCAACCCTTAGACACAAACCAACTTTAAAAACATAGTTACAACGAGTTTGCAATCTCAGGTGGGATTGGGCCAGGCGCTTGGCAAAGTGGTACAAGTTCTGAGCTACTGGACATGTGTCTGGAACCAGGACACTGTTCATTTTTGATGGGGGGGGGAGCACACTTCAATAGATGGATAGAACTGGTCTCTGACTGGTTTTCCTGACAAGTGTGACTTGTGCGTTTCAATCTGAGTTAGCAACTTCCGAACGGTGTGCAAGAAGAAAAATGAAATTCTTACACAACTGTGGAATTTGGTTGCGATGGTTTGTTCTTTGAAGTCTGGAACAATACCAACCGCGATCTCGACTCAGTTGATTTTGGTCAAGTGCACCTTCGAACCTTCCGGCCGTCGTTGAGACATCGTGGAAGCATGCCGCCTGCGCGATGGAGAGTCTCTGAGCTAGCGCTCACCCTTTGCGCAGCTCAGATGGCTTTGCATCTAGGTGCACCGCCCGTACTGCCAGATACCTATTCAATACAAGGGTTCAATATAATTGATGGACAAATAGTGTAATATGCTTGCTTTACCCAGGCTCGAGTTGGCAGACTTTGTGGCGCAACAGCACTACCAAGAATTTGGTCGTGTCATGAACCTATAATCAATCATTGCTCCAGCTGAGCTGGTTACATTTGTTTCGTGGGCTCAGGATTTGCAATGCTTCGATATGTTTTGCGGCGAACGGGCTGTGGATTTGGCATTCCGCCACCCCCTCGGTGTTGAACACAAAAGAAAACAAATAGGATCACGCTTTGGACGGTTCGAGGTGATGCTGGATGCCAGTCGTGCGGGTCTCATTACCACACTTTAATTAGTGAATGAACATCCATCCACGATCAAACACAGCCAAGGACATTCATGGACGTAAAATTTGGTCAGGACCATGACTTGGCAACTACGCTTTAACCTCAGGGTGGAAACTAAAAGGGGACATCACCTTCTCCCTGTCTGACTCCGAGGCCTGGTTTTCTTCGAGCAATACTGAATGTCCTTCGCCTCGCTCCTGATGGCATTTTGTCATTGGGACCTCCGTGCTCATCCTTTGTATATATAAATTCAGGTACAAACAAACGATCAAAATCCTTGCCATATGGCAATGAACAGCTGAAGTATGTGGAACTTGGAAGTTTGTTGCTTTGGCTCAACTAGTCTTGGCATAAATGAACCAACCACTCAAATCAACAATCTCGCATACATCAAGCCAGACTATATGTAGACTACCTGAGGTTATGCTCAAGAGCGTGCCTTCTGATCATCTTGGCCACGGTGAGAGGTGCTTATGTTTGGATGGAACAACCATGTTCATCGTCCATGAGGTTCTTCCCAGACTTGGTGGCAGTGGGGGATGCAATCAAGAACAAGCTTCACATGTGGGGTGAACGCACTTTGCCAGGTCCCCAATCAAATCAAACATGTAAATAAATGTGTCTTCCTGTTGCCGTTGCTCAGTTTCATGGGATCATGGGGAGCTCCTACTCTGAAGCCATCCAGAGCGTGGGGCACGAGGCCATAGCCCTAGTTATAGTGGTTTTCACTAGAGTGATTGCACCTAATATGACAAATCTATGTAATAGTTTTGTTTTGGTCTTGACTGGCTAAGTCCATGGCTGCCATGTCTCAAGCAAAAAGTCTCCAAGAAGCGACGCATTCAGTTGGCCCTGAACTCGAAAAAGCTCAGAGTGGTCATCAAAAAGGCAAAGTGTGATGGCTCCACAAGTATGTTCAGTCCCTAGTTCAGCAGTTTTCTGGATCTTTATATGATCTATTGATCAAATCCGCTGAATTTGTTGAGGCAGGGGGGGCCTGGCCTCAAGGCCACACAGACCTATCCCAAGGGCTATGGGAAGAGACTTCATTGCCTATACAAATTACAGAAGGACTTTTCACAAATCAAAAGGATACATGTGTGTGTGTATGTTTCGTCAGGAGTCTAAACCTCTTCAGCTCATCTCAGCGGTGAAAGTCTCCTGGTTTCTTCTATGTCAATCAAAGAAAAAGATTGTCAGGGCCTTCTTACTTCTTTTTCACATTGACCACAATCCCAACTGCTCCTGAGGCCAAGCGTTCTGGTGCATGGCGAAAGGCTGACCTGCCGAAGCTGACTCGTTTTGTCTTAAAGGCAAAACACAGGGGTGAGTTGGCGTCTTCTCGATGAAGTACCGTGTCCAGGTGACTGGAAATACTCAATCAACAGTTTACTAGTAGGATGTCTTTGTCATATTGCTGTGTGTGGGAGCTGTTGGTCACAGGGTGACACGGGTCATTTAGACCTTCAGGAGTTTTTGTGCACCTGACATTGGTGCCTGGAAACTTACAACTGTCGATTCTTGGCAGTTACACGTGTAATTAAACACATGCTGAATACAAGAGCGACACCCGGAATGGAATAGGTTGCGCTGCTGAACTGTTGGTGTCTACAGCTCACACAAATCCTTAGAAAGTAATGATATTACATAATTTGTACAAACCATACAAAATTTGTTTAAAAACACCTAGCGTGAAGTAGGCGTGAAGTAGGCGTGAAGGGACAAGTTTACCCGTGAAAGGACAAGTTTACCCGTGAAAGACGCGTGAAATCCACCACCCTTTTTCCACATATTATTTGGGTGAGCTCGGACACCAACTATAGTGTTTTTCGTTGAGCCGACACTGTTTTTGTGATGATTGGTCATTGGGTTGTGGTTTGTAGCTCATAGAAAGTAAAGTTCCACAGCCTTTTGGCAATCAAGGGTGACCTTTCCAGTGGCACCAGGCAGCCACATGGAGGACCCGGCATTGCGGGCTGCTTTAGAGAAAGCAAAGGATAAGATGCGACATGTTGGGGCGCAAAACAATAGCCCAAAGGTGGATCCAAACGCGGACACGACGGGAAGCCCTGTGGATCGATCGCCCACGCTCGAGCTGCCAGGGTGCGGCCGACATGTTTTTTCTTCTGGGATTTCTTGATTCAACAAACATTTGTTCATATCCGGATCAATCATGCCAGGAACAATGATACTGAAGACAATGAATCAGTAAAGACATCTACTGAATCAGGCAACGTGCAAATTTGAATTTGAATTGGAGGTTGGTGCTAATGTATTTGTGTGATAGCTTCACTTTTGAAGGTACAAAGCCAAGGAAAGTGGTGATCAAAATCATAAAGAAGAAAAGATGTGAAACATCAGGTAACACTGGCCCTTCTGCTCCACATGAATTGAACCGCCACTCCGTCGACCCTGGCAACGTCCCAGGCACAAACGGCATTGCAGCACCAATCGCTCCGAGCGCTGTGCCCGCCATCCTGAACAAGGCCGACTCAGGCGATCACCCAAAAGAGGCGGTACCAGAGCATCCCGCCGGGGGTGCAAACAATGCTTTGGTTGAGGTGATCCCGGATGAACGTGTTCATTATGATGGGGCTTATAGCCAATGGAGAGAAGAAGCCGATGAATGGCAGTGGGACAATTGGGATTGGCCTCCACATGGATGGACACCCAGTCACTACCAAAGGAGCTTTTGGGATTCATCTTCGGAGTACTACCACTACAACAACATGAAGTGGACTTGGGATCGGGATGCATCAACATCAACCCCCAAACAACATTCCAATACCGACAGCTCGTCACCTCGCACTATTCACTCACAGAGTTCACAGGATCTTGACAGTTATCTATTGGAGAGAAAAAACACAGGAGATTTGATGCCTCGTTCCATAGGGGGACAGCTGGACAGCGCTGCTACCGCTACAAAAGGTGAGTCTCCCGACCTGGCCACTAGGAGTGATCTGGCTCAAAGTGCTGCTCCCGAGGAGAGCAGGACCACTGAGCAGGGAAACGAGAAGGATAAGGAGAAGAAAGAAAACACCGACAGTAAAGACACAGATGAGAAGCCTTCGGCAGAAGAAAAGAAACTTAAAGAAATAGAAGAACGAAAGGCAAAAGCCCATGCGCGCTATATGCGCTACTTCAGAAGTATCCGAAGTACACGACTCAGAAACCAACTGGGACTGAAACTGAATTCAACGTGTTATATATAATTTGTCACATTCATTTGGGGCTATTGTCAACAACTTATTAATCTGGTAATTGATTGAGCGGACAATACACACATGTGAAATGTCTGTTTAACTGATTGAACTTTAATAGTCATTAATATCAGACCTGTCTGACCCAGGTCCCCAAGCGCCCAAGGAATTGAGGCGCATGGCCCGAGAGGCTCACGGAAGCAGTTTGTCTGACTATTTATTTGGGTTTCTGAACTTGAATCGGTGGATGTTGATATGGACTTGTTTTGTTTGACTTCAAATCATTTGGACCTATGTTGAAATCCGAGGCAAATCTCTCAATTCCGTGTTGTTGGATGCGTGGGCCAGTTGCGAAGGCAACTGGAAGAGATCTCAGTTTTTACAACAAGTCCGGGACAGACATCGGTCCACACGACGAGGCACACGGAAGTGGTTGTTTGCTAGCCAAATGGACCAGTTGTTTGGACCAGAGCTGGCCCAATCCATCAGAGACCGCAAACTTTATGATGAAGAACTTAAGCGCACAGAAGTTCGATGTCATCCAGAGCTTCCTGACTCACAGGCTGGACAAGTTATATTGATTCTATGAAAAACTATGTTTTTTTGTTTTCTTTGTGTTTCCTTGTGTATGTCAAGGGTTCGTTTCATTGGGTGGTGACCGATCCAGGAGCTCATGCAATTTTTGACATTGGTTGAAGACAGCGAAGAGGACGAACACACCGAAGAGGTTGACCGTCTCTATGCCTGTGTGGACGATGATTCTGAGTCATCGTCATCTTCCGAAGAGAGCAAGGGCAGTAAGGGTGATAAGAAGAAAGACAAAAAGAAGAAAGACAAAAAGAAAAAGGTTTATGACTTAATTATGTCACTGTTGTATGGAGAAACCACTTGAAATTTATCAATCGATTTACCGGTCCATTTGGAATTGTGTTTTGTGTTTTGATAAGGACAAGAAACGAAAGAACAAGAAACGTTCCAAGAAGACTCCGAAGAACAAGCCAACTGGTACGCCTGAAGATGGATCTGCACGTGAGCAGAAAGAAGCTGAAGAAAAGAAAAAAGATCTATTGAAAAAGGGCAAGAAGGTGTGTATGCAAAGAAACACAATCATGCATGTGTGTGTGATCTGAATATTTTTTGGTGGCCAGGCTGTGAATGATGCGAGTTCCAAGATCAAATGGGCTATGGGGTTGAAACCAAACCTTGGAAACCTGCCCGGCACTCAACCTGGAAAAGACATAGTTCAGCTTAGTACGTGGAATTTGCTATCTTTGTTCAGGGGCGACAAGTATGCTGCGTCGGTTTCATCTGACATGGAGGAAAAGCACGCGTCTTTGGAGGAGAGGTTATAGCACACTTTAAGCTATAGAAAACTAGTTGTGAAGCGCATGTTGTGAACAACCGTTTGATCAAAGTGCTTATTGCGTGGAAGGCTGCAAGAACTTCACTTCAGAAAGCCCTTGACAATTCGCAGGTAAGGTGGTGTTTGTCGGTCGATGTGCATTGAACTTCAATCAATTATATCAATTACAATCGATCAGTACTGTGTTTGTTGCCTTCCAGACTGGCAGGTGACAGAAGCACTGGTTCAGGGGTGTGAGCAGGCCCGCAAAGATTTGGAGAAGGCATGTGAGCCGGTGAAATCCGCTAAAAAGCCAAAAAAGGATAAACATGAAGCAAAGTGAATATTAATGTGTTTGTTAGCTAGCTTTTGCAATCTCCTGTCTCTGGTAGATCTATCTATGGCTCGACAATGAAAGTTGAATACACGTGACATTCACGGTGTGGATATGGTTGTTTTGACATCATAATGCATCCTTGGCTTGGCGGTGAGCGGCCTTTTTGGAAGGACAAGCAGTGTTTCAATCGACGTGTGTCCATGCAGGGTTGCAGCCTTCTAGGCTGTGTGGGGCATGGCATCACGTGGACCAGCACATAGTCTTGTCGACGAGGTGTTTAAGACACCACACCAGGCAAAGGAAACAAACTGTTGGATGGGTTGCTAACACAATCTAGTTTGGTGAAATTCAAAATTTGATGGTGATGATGTAGAGGCAATTGTATTTTCCTATTTTTGGAAAGGCCTGATGAATCTTGGCACGTGACCACTCGAGAAGCATACCAAAGCGTAGACAAAGGACAGTGTTTGCTATTTGCATCGTATACGAGAGATAGCTTCAATTGTTTGGGTATCATGTCCCACGCAGGTGCTGACCATGACAACAACGCAGGCCCTTTGGAGCGGGACATCATTGAAAAAATGGCTGCAAGTGATTCTTATCTGAAACATGTTTGAAATTCATGTAGTGCAGAAGTGTGATCAACTTTTGCGTGTGGCATGTGCACGGGTCATAATACCAAAGAATCTAAATCTATACCTTATCTGAAAACATTGATGCAACAACAAATGTTTGTTTGAATATGGTTTTGGCAAGAGCTTGGCTCAGGCATCATCAGCAAATGGAGCTATGTGCTCGGCAAGGGCTACCTATGCAGACTCTGGGCTAGAGATAAAACAATCACTTGACTGTTTGGGGGGGTTGTACTTCGAGATTAATTTTGGTGATGGTCTTTTTGATTTTTTTGTTTGGGCTGTTTTAAGGAAGCACGCGGAAACACGGGATCTTGGACCAAGAAGCTAGCTTCCTATTCCAAAGGAAAGAACTCTGCACGCGACTTCTTCAAGGCCATACGCCTTCCGTTAGACCCTGGTGAACAAAACTAACAGGTTTTTCTTTAATGTATTTTTTTTCCAATGCTAGATGTGTTGGCCTGCGGTACTTTCTTTGGCAAGTCCTGGATCTTAGGCACCCTTTTGCTTAGACTTTTTTCTTTCGAGGCTGCAGTATCAGTTAAGTTTCGTTCGGCCTTGTCATCCCAGGAACCCAGTCGGGTTCCTGTTATCTTGAAAGATGCAGACGGTTCCAGTTGTCCAGCGACTCTTCCTGTACAGCTTCCGCACAAGTTGCTGGAATTTTTGTTGACATCGTGCGAGCTTATCATACCTGATTCTGTTGTCGTTGAATATTGGAGACATTTAGAAGAGGTCAATGATGAACTGGCAGTGGCAAGTGCCAACTTTCGATCCTTGGCTGGTGACCCAGTAATCCCAGTCGGATTGCATGGTGATGAGGCGTCCATTGGTTTAGTCAATGGCCCTCATGAGAAAATTGTTGCATTCTCCATGAGCCTACCGTTGTTCAGACCACGGGCGACCAGACTTTCACGATTTCTCCTATGGTCGGTTGAGCAACAAGAAATATGGAGCTTGGAGGATACCATATACCCAATGCTCAGTGCAGTTGTTGACTCCTTGAATCTTTGTGCAGAGCGCGCTGTGGCCTCCAGACGCTTTTTGGTGACAGAACTGAGAGGCGACCAAGTGTGGATTCGATACCTTTTCCAGCACCATTCGTGGTGGAAAAGGAATGAAGTATGCTATAGGTGTGAAGCTTCCTGCAAAGGTCCTATTTCATATCTTAGCTATGACGGATGGCTTCCTTCGAAACGAAGTACGTTAGATTTTCTGGCGCACGAGCTTCGGACAGAGCCTTTATGTAGCCCTCCTGAACGGAATCAAAGTTTAATCTTTGGTAACACTCATGGATGTAGGGTGTTGGCATTTTTCATAATCAATTGTGGCTTTGGTATTGTAGTTGATTTAAACATAGGAAACAAATGGAAACAAATATGTCTTTGTCAGCTAAGGCCCATTGGTGAACTTGCATTTCTTTTCCATTGGCAACATTCGGCACTGCACACTGCACATAGTGAATTTGTCACTGCTACACATATCAAATGGATCGGTTATGTGCCATGGCGTACAAAACATTGTTTTGAACGGTGTGAACTACTTACATCTATACTAGTCTTACAAACAAATATTTTTTTTGATGACTACACCTACCGTTTAAACCACCAAAATATTGAATCAACAAATATAGCGCGGTTTGCCGCTAAGGGCTATGCTGCTTCACATGAAGTTTTTTGGTCCGGTGCGTCGTGGAGAGGACCCGGCTGGATACAGGGACGCGTGCAACGCTGCTTTTGAAGATTTCACTTCGTGGAGACGCACTCATAAAATTCACTCGAGCCAAAAGAGATTTTCCTACTTCACAATCTTTAAGGATGAATATGGCTGCTACTTCAACACCAAAGGGTTCAATGCCCGGGTGTTGTCTTCTTGGTTGGAGGATGCCCTGGAACGATCTCAGCAGTCCCCCCCCCCCTGGTATGGTAGCCGACGACCGTGCATATTTGTCGCTAGCAGCACTGACATTTGGACTCTGATAGTAGATTTGTTTGGTGGAACTAGGCCTAGGGCCTAGTGTATTGTAGAAAACAAAAAACTGGGTGGCTCAAAAAACCAACAATTTCCACACTCATCCAATCCAGCCCAGGAAAGCGATAAATCGCTTCTTCGGCCTTACTGAGAGGGCATCAAGGTTCTTGCCGCTCGTCAGCACCAAACCATGGCATCGGTCAGGGGGTTTGGACTGCAAAACATCAGTCTGGGGGGCTGGAACTTTTGTGTTTCTTCTGAATCGGGAATCGTGTGCATGTGAGTCCTTTTCTTTGCACCAAGTTCACCCTCAATCAGTCATATCCCCATTGTGAGGTCAAGAGAAGAGGCTGTGGAAATCGAGAAAGCTGGGAGATCCTACTTGGAGGCTTTCATGCGATTGAATCAGATCAGCATGAGGACTCTTTGGGCTGGAAGGGATGTAAACGTTTTCACACCCTATCAACGAACTGATTGAGCAAACACGGCAAAACATCGTATTTTGCAAAAGGAGGGGTGAGCTTGCATGGGTATTGGTGCCAAAAGTGCACGCGCCTGGATTGCAGTGGAAATCAGCTATGTTGTTCGAAGGTTTTTATATCCGAACCCATTCCAGCTTGCTCAGGCGTTCAGCCACCTCTTGATAGAGGAAATACTACACAAACGCTACGTGGCTGAGTTGTCTATCGGATGTTGTGGGTCAATAACAGGATCTTTTGTGAACCAAAGTCTTTTGTGGACCAAAGCTCTAGGTTGTGACACATTCCAAATCAACAATGTGAAATGTAATCGAATATGTTTTTGATCATTGTGGAGTCTACTAGGATTTCATTGCCTTACAAATTCAGGTTTGAACAGCCGATTCTTCCACACCTATTGCGACGAGGACCACATGGCTGTAATAAAAGGCAGGGAAAATTTGTTGGGAGACCGTCAACACATGAATTTGCAGGTTTCTTGTCAAAATAGATAGGGGTTCAGCTGGTACCCTGTGATCTTCGATGTGTGCACCATGTGGATAACACAAATTGTCTAGTGTCAGCCTGTGGCTTCCTGTGGCCAGGCTGGTGCAAAACAGCGTCATCCATGAAGCACAAGCTCAAGTCTGGTGGGAGGGCCGATGGGATCATGACCAAAGCTCGCTTACGCTTTCGATCTTTGATGTGGATGATCAAGGACGTTAACAAGAAGAGGGCCCACAAGCGGTCTTGAACTGATTGGCAAAAAAAAACTGACAATCCAGAGTTTGTGATGGTGATGGGGAAACCTCAAGAAACGATTGTTGAGGTAAAACTTCGGCTTTACCAAAGGACAAGTTAAACTTCGGCTTTGGTCAAGGGATAAGTTAAACTTCGTCCCCGGAAGATTAGGGTATATATATGTGATTATGTGTGTGTGTGTCCTGCAAACGAGAACGTCTGGTTGAGAAGGGAACATGGAACAGATTGGTATTCTTTCTTGGAGGTCAACCTTCCACGGTGCTTCTGGATGACCCTTACAGGTGAGGATTGCGAAGGTGTTGATCACCCTGAAGGAACCAGACTTCTGCATTCGCTGTTACCTTCAGGAGGCCCAGACTTCCAAGAAATGCTCGCCTACGGCGTAGCCTACGGTGCGACCTGGAAGCTGACATGTTGACCAGGCCCTACCACGTCCTACATCTCAGTCTCAGCGGACAAAACTGAAGAGGTGCAAAGGAGGGCCACTGAAAAGAGTCCTTGAGGATAGCTTGATCTCCAAATCTGACAGGTGCAAGATAGACTGTTCAAGTTCAAAACCTGTGCAGCACTTGACCGTCCTGCTACCTCACACTCCGTTTGCTCCAGTCCAGTGGATCTTTAGCCATTCAAATAGGGCACCATTAGCCAATGCAGCACTGCTTCAGTAACCCTTTGGATAGAAGAAATGCAGCACCTGGAACCGCAAGAACCATTCAAGAGATGATACCCTAGTTGTCCCGTGTTTGTCTTGCTTTCGGCTAACACGGTTCTCTTCCGGTCCTCTCCCCTGGTCCAGGTCCTGGATCCGGTCTCCCCATCGGTCTCTCGCTTTCTGGTCCACTCCTTAGGCCCCAGAAGCAGTGCGTCAGCGCACTCCTTGGGCACAAACTGCATGGCTGGGGACCTGACTGAAGCCGACAGCAGCCAGCCATGCGAGCGAGCAGCCAGCCATGCGAGCGAAGCAATTGGCCCCGGTCCGGGAATGGCGGAGTGGAATTCTGATCCTGAAAACCATAGGTTTGTAGAGGAAACAAAGGTGTGCTATGACTATTGGGCGCCAATGTCCTATTTGGCCAGAGTATGATCACGATAATTCAGGGGCCTATCGATCCGGATTCACCGCAAGCAATGCTGGCGTCCGACTACCACAAGTCTCTTTTAAGACAAGCATATGCCTTTCGACAGGTCGCCCAATACTTGAGTACAACCAAGCACCGACACATCCCAAATTACGGAAAAACAGCATGTACTAGTCTTTTACACTTGGGACTTGAAAGGAAGTCTGATGAAGTGTGTGCGGGGTGCCTCACGTCGCCCAAGATTCACGTTGCCCAAAATTCAGGTCTTTGAAGTGCTGACGCATTGCACACGTCCCAAACAAAGCCACCAACGCAGATCTCATCCCCTCACATCACACAATACTATCCACAAGGAAGTCCGATTTCATTTGGCGGAGTTGTAATTTACTCAACGCATCTAAATGCACAAAATGGAAAGGATAGCCTTATCTCGACAAGTCCTTGGACTGGCCACCCCAATGAATTCCATGCTTTTGACGTGCAGGTTTCACTTGGTACCTCACATGAGGTTTCATTCCATGTGGATGTTGTTTCCGTCAACATCGATTCAGAGTGTTCCATATGTCATGGTGTAAACGGTGTAAACTGCAATTTTGCACTTTGTGTAGAGGAAAACATTCTAGGTTGCCATCCTTCACGATCCAAGTAATTGTCTTTTTCAGAAGGGGGGATGGCAAACACTGTCATGTTCTGTAGCTCTTCTGAGGTTCGGTACGACTGGATCCCTACGACATGGACCCTGGGTCCATGTGCGCCGGTCCGCGGCCGTCCAACGGTGGGTCCAAAGTGGGTTGGGTTCGGAAGGGCGCCCCAAGGTGCTATGAATGACCGCGCCATTCTTGAGTCATATATGAACATGCCAAAACACTCCCTATGTCGTATTATACACATTAGTTTGGGTGGTGGTCAATGCATGTAAATGCGTCATACATGGAGTGCATGGGATATTGTTTGCCCTCATCATGATGAAGCCCTCGTCACTGGGTTGCTTCCCACCTTCTCTCAAAGAGGGTCCGAACCGGCCCTCGTCTCACTCAACCAAAAAAGGCTTGTCAGCGGCAGGTGTCTTTCTTTGTTTTTCTTTTCGCATTGATGAACAAATTAGAAACAAACACGTAAAAAACAACACGTTACCGCCGAGCGCGGCCCAGCCCGGCCCTGCGGTCCTGCCTGCTGAAGACATTGACAAATTCCAGAAAGAGTTCCTCCCCCGACAGGAACGTGGCGGAAGAAGCGTGGAGGAACGTGGTCACGGATTTCGCTGGTCACCAGTCAGTGGCTTCAAGCAGCGCAGAACCAGAAAGCCACTTTCTCAGGCCAGGACGAGCGAAAGCAAAGAAGACGAGGCAAATCAACCGCTGCCGTTGTTCCAGTTCAAGCTTTGTGGGAAGACGCGGCCAGGCAACTACGGAAGAGACCCACAGCTGTTTAGCGGCAAAATGGACCTGCAACGAAGACGATGTTCTTCTACAACCCGACAGTGGTTTTCAGCTGACAATGTCAGCCTTAGCCATCCCAACCCGCCAACCCAACCAACCAACCCACAAAACTAACCAACCATCCAACCCACCCAACCACCGACCGACCGACCAATCAACAAACCATCCTGGGTTTTAAAGGTCATCATGACTTATATAAACAAATCATGCAACATTGGTTGCGGCATGTTGCCCAGCTAAGGGATCCTTTGGAAGAGTCGGTACGTACACTCCGACGCGTTGGATGACGATTCACCTCTACAAGTACAGCGTCCACCCCACGCTCATCGACTGGGCGCCCAGTCCTTGGACAGGACTTCACCATGTTCCTCCTGTCGGCCGGCTGTGCCGGGCGGTGAACCCAAAAAGCACGTGCCAGCGAATCCAAGGCCCAGCTGGGCCGCCGTTCCAACACAGCAGGGGGACACCAATGCAGCTTCCTTTCTTCCCTGATGGTCATCGATCCTCACTCCATTCCCTGATGGATCCAAAAGATAGACCATGTGTAATTAACTGAACTATTTCAGGGGTTAGGGGGTGGGTAGATGTGTCTTTATTGAATTGCAACCATGATTCCTCCCAGTCATGCAACATGGCCCCACATGGCCCACGATGATCGAACCCCTGTGCATGATCAATGATACTATCCCAACCAGAAAAGCTCATGATTGGCAAGCTCCTTGTACCTGGTTCTTCAAAGTGGCCTTTTGACATCCTGGTTTGACGTCTTAGGCCTGGAACAGGTCACTTGGGGACTCCAAAAAGGTCACTTTGAAGAAGCTGGTAATAGAATACTATTGAAAGTCTCGCAACAACGATTCCACATGAAGAAAGCCATTCAACAGCTCTTTGTTCTCGACACCATCACGACTCATAGTTTGGAACTTTGCTGGAAAAAACGACACATGTACCACAATGTACGGTTCTAAAGGCCTCTCACCACTAAACATGAACAGGGACAGGGAGGGTTTAATTCTAGAGTTGCTCATACTATGACCTTGACTTCTGGTGTATGACCCACCAGTCCAGTGGCGAGGTCACCTTCAGAACTGTAATGTCTCCAGGGTGCCGGACGGTTTCCAGGTTCCTTATGGCCAAGACCTCGAGAACAGTAGATAGCAGAATAGTATGGCCAGATCATTTGGGACAGAACAACACATCTGGAACATGATGCCATCTTCTTTTCTGAGCATGGAAATCGGGTGATGTTGACTGTAAATAATTATGCAGAACCACCCTAAACCATCCTAAACCCTAAACCCTTCAAGTGATCTCCGTAATTACTGGCATAGGGATGTGGCTCAACAAAAACAAGACGCTAGACATAGGGACTGATCGGGAACGCCAGTATCCTGCCAGGGACCCGCCCGTTGCCATGTCTTCCAGGGGTTTTAGGGGCACCCCACAGAGCGAGAGCCATGTCTCGTAGCTTCCCAACCAGCAAGCCCGACCTGGCGCCCAAGCACCCCACGTGAACCCCTCTCCTCTTCCACCGAAGCCAAGGTTTCGAAAGCAGCCAATGTGCCTGGACAAACAGTCTGTTGGGCATGGCCGACTTCAACGACCAATGGAGCACCTCGCAAAGTATACCAGTTCCATGTCGGAAGGGTTTGGAGCCCCCGCATCCTGGGCCTCCAAGGTCGGCGCCCCGAACTGAAACTGCTGGTAGCCCATGGGCCCTGCGCTTGGACGAGTTGCTGTATTCATCTGAAATCATGTCTATAGGGCCTAGGGGTAAAGTGATGAAGGGAGTGACTCCGTGTCAAATCTCTCAAAACACCGACAAAGCGAAGTCAGTTTCACCACCAAGATCCCCCAGTTCCTGCCTCCGAACCTTCCGCCTTCCATGTCCCTGGCCCTTGCATCAACTCCCCTTCCAGCCATGCTTTTCCCCCAAAGGGTTCCCCCCAATATACTACCCGACCGCCGCGCTGCTTCCGCCGCGGTCCGTCGCCGCGCCTTTCCCCCCTGACCCGGCTGCCTCGCGTGCGAACCTCCAGGGCTTCGACCTTGGAGGCCTTGGCTCCCCTGGCGGAGGCGGAGGCGGGGCGCTCAGCGCACGTTGGACCAACTCCGTCTCCGTTGGGTGCCATTGACGAACGCCAACGAAACCATGCGACTCGGGGGAAATCATGGGGGTGCCACGGTCCAGAATCCAGTGAAGATTCAGTTTGCAACCACTTTTGGAGTCCCTATACTAATATATAAGTGACCTTTTTCACACTTCACCCTCAAATGATACATTATAATATATATATATATATATATTTATTTGTATATTATGTGTTTTGTTAAATCAGGATCATCCTGTCTGGGTGTCCAATAGACTACCCTACCCTACTTATAGGTCTCCAGACAGGGCACCCATTGGAAGTGCTAGGTACGCTCCCAAATGTTCGCCTGGGGAATGCTGCTAACCAACCCGTCATCAAGTCATCAGCACTCAATCCGCTCGTGCAAGTCAACATCTTCCTGACTCAATGTCTTTGGAAAACAAAGCTTAACCACTAGGTTCACACCACCCAGTTGGTCACACCACCCAGTTGGTCACACCACCCAGTTGGTCTCCATATGAGTATAATAAATCGACTCCGGCACACTCCATGGAATCTTTGCCGAGCAGTTGGGATGGTTGAAGAGGGTTGAATCTAAGCATATAGTGAATCCATGGAGTGTCTGGGGACTTATAATTTCTTGTGAGTGACCCTATCTAGCTTTCGAATGATTGAATCGTTGAAGGGGTTCACCCCATGGATGAACCTGGGCCAAGGACGCGCGCTCACGCCTGATATAGGCCGAGACCAAGGTATCCAGGGTCAAGCTCTCAAAGAGCACCTTTTGCTGCGGGATGTCGGTCCAAAGAGTAAAGGATTCACATTCACAACGGTCACTTTCACAACTGAAGCAGCCACGCAAGGGCCCTTCTGTTCATTTGTTTTAGGATGTTCGAGGGTATTTGGCCATGTCTTATTTCAACACTCCAAGCGGTTTTGGTGCCTGAGTCTATACCGACTTCACAAAGGCCACCAAACAAACGATTTGCATCGCACAAAGGGTCACAAGGGAAGCAAACATGGTCTTCGTGAGAGGTTCATGTTTGGTCTATTCCCATGAAAGTGAGTCAAAACATAAACAGATACCATTGCGGAAATTGAGCTCTTGGCAAGGAAAAGAACCTATAGGACTATTGGATAGGGAATTATCCTCACCATCAGTTCCACGTGTTGCATTGTGGCGCAAGTGCGTGTCCTCGTTTCGGGTATAGCTTGGGGTATAACAGAAAATCACTTGAAGGTGCATTGTGGGGCGCCCCTCCTTATACACTGAAAAACATGTTCCACAGGCCTGCAAAAAACGTATCTGGTGTAGTTGAATTTGTGTCGATCCAGGCACCGGATTCTTTTTTTTCCCAGCACAAGTTCAGGCTCTGAGCCATGGGAGACCATGGTTTGCCACTCAAATGAAGAAAAGAATCCATGCAGTACCCATTCAAACGCTCTTAGACCTTCATATGTATGGAGGGACCAGACCGGAATCTGCTGGAAAAACAAACAAACAAAACAAAACCATCCCTAGCTAATTGAAGGACACGTGAACCTAGGGCTGTTCGTGCACGAGCGGCAGCGGGCAGCTCTCGCACCTTGGCCAGGACTAGAAAGCTGAACCAAAGGAGCCCCGTGGCACGGCAAGCGGTCAAGGTCGGTAAAAAGACCTTGGAACAAGCGACCGCTGGGGACGACCCGAAGGAAAGTGGTTCGGAACGGGATCCACTAGCTGGTTTTGGGTGGAACACAAATAAGGGGATGGGACGGGAGTGGTTTGGAAGGCCTACTAGTGGTAAAGCGCTTCCAATCTCCATGGAGATCCCACTCGTTTCTGGCCATGTCGGGTGTCAACAATATCACCCCAAAGGATCCTCGAAGCAACTTCAAACACTCAAAAAGAATTGCCACTGATCCAGGATGTAGAGAAAGCTTGGATCGGGTGTCTTGTTCCATTGCTCCTTCACACCATGGAATTTCCACGCGGGGACCTCCACCTCGACCCCCAAACCGACATAAACTTAAACCGACCACTTGTCGTTGTCCAACTCGATGTGCCTGTCTCGCACACCGCAACGCCAGGCCCTCACATCCGCTCCAGGTTTGACCCCGCGCAACATAGTCTGGATGTGCTCGCAAACGTCTTTTTGGTGCTTTCTTTTGGCAGTCATCGATGCAACATAAGTTTGTCCATCAACCTGCCCAGAAATACAGTATATCATATCCACCTTGCAGCCATCAATGTTGCCAACAACCTAGCCATGTAAACACAAAAGGATACAAAAGGCAAATAACAGTGCAAGGAAAAACACGTGCCTGTAGCGCATCAAATTGTATTGGTCAATTGTTTTAACTGTTGGAAGGTGCTCTGGGCTGCTCACTACTTTGGCAGCACTACTTTTGAGCGCTGCCCAAACATCCAGCTTTGGACCCCCAAAAATTGGTCGGCACAGGTCACCCCTCACTCATCCTCTTCCTCCTCCTCCTCCTCGGCAGAGCCGTCGTCCTCCTGGTCCGCGTCCTCGTCATCCTCTTCAGCCAGGTGCGAGGCCTCGGCCATGTGGCTGCATTCGGCAAAGTGCCACATTTGGCAACGTAAGCAGTGGAGCAAGTGACACTATCGAGTATGGCAATCGCCTGAGGGCTGTAGATCTTGAGGGACAGCGACCAGCAGTCTTTGATCTTAGATAACTGGTTGGTGTTTTCAACCCACTTGAAAAAATATTAGTCAGAGGGTCCAATCATCCCCAAGTAAGGGTTGAAAATAAACATATCCGAAACCATCACCTAGATAAGGTGTGTTGGGGAGATACTGTTTGTAGTTGACCCCTCTCCGATGGATGCGGATCCAATCCTCCGCATCGTCTACGCGAATGCGTCAGAAGTGCGCATACTCGGTAGACCCCTGGGCACTCCAAAGCCACAAATGTAGAATGTGTGAAAACCCATGGGCACCGGCAGGATGTATGCTTTCTTTTTTAAGTTTCCCAGGCGTTTGGATGATTGACTATGGGGTATGCATGGGTATGCTAAAAGGGGTACGCTCCCAGCTCTACACAATCTGGACACGTCACGGGCCATACAAACCCGTCGCGGGTCTTGAGGTCGAATCCCACTTTAAGTATGCAAAAAAAAAAAGAAAAGCGAATTAATTATGACATTGCAACATGTGAAAATGATTCTGGTACATCAGTCACATCAAGTTGAAAATTATTCTCGGGGGGGGGGGGTTGACACCCCCCATGAACCCCCCTGTCAAAAAATGATTCCAGAGAAATGATTCTACATAAATGACTCTGCCCATTGACGTACCCCCTGGAATCATTTTTTAGCGCAACACCCATCTTTAAGTCACCCTAAAGGTGCCCATCGAGCAAAAGCTCTTGATTTGAACCTGGCTGCCTTGAAGCTGATTGACCAAACCATCTGAGTTCACAGCGGGCCATCTTGGGTCTGGAGAATACGGGTTTGCTCTGCAGTTCGATGCTTCTCTCAAAGCAACGTCTGGCTGGAGCATGTCCGAGAGAGTTCCCCCAACTCTGCTTTTTTTTTTTCGCAGCTGAGGCGCAGTGTTTTCAGCTGGGTGCGTTTCAGATGAGGCTTGGAACAAGGATTTCTTGATGCAACTCGAGCCGATGGAATAGCTGCCACTTTTGAAGGACACGGATAATGCCTGGCCGTTGAGGCACTTGAAGCCGCACGTCGCATCGTCATAGGACCTGAGCCGAAGAGAAAGCTGAGCTGACACGACGATTTGATCTACAAACGAAGCATTTCGTTTCTATTTTCTGATACAACAACAAACATAAACTGTTGCACTCACAGCAAACACCGCTCCTCAATCTATATAGATTCAAGAGTCTGACACACTGCGCCGGACAAGAAAGTGTCAACATCAGTGCTAGTGACAACATCTGCTTCTTTCTAAAATAAGTGAATGAATGAATGAATGAATGAAGGAATGAGCGAACTTCATTCCCTGCTTCTTAGCAGCTCCCGTCGCGTGTCTGTTTACAGAGCATCCCTTGAACAACCAAATGCTGCGACATTGTCATCGGTCCATATCTAGTCCAAGAAAGACCTGCTAGGCACGCAGGATACTTCATTTGCCAAAGCACTCAAACCCATTGAGATAGATCCGTTTGCATAAACATAAACATATAGAAATATAAGATCTTTTGCTCCCTTTGCTCTCCATTTCTATCCATTTCTTCTCTTCTTCGTTTCGCGGCTTAGCAGCTCGCTGGGATTCTTCTTGCAAAAGGCCGCTGGTCCATTGGTGGTGTCCTTGCAGGGATTCTTCACCAGCGTCGCCAGGGTGGGACCCTTCCAATTCTGCACCTGGCCTTTCCTTAGGAATTCTCACAACTTCCCGCGCCGAGGCATGCCGAAACAGACCTTCCGTAAGCGGCGTAAAACCCGTATGCTCGTTCTTTCTCAACCCCGAAAAGGGGAAACACTGCACCGACACGGGAAAGGCGCTGTTTTCTCGGGGCGCCTTTCCGGTTCACGCGGTGTTCGACTCGTCCATCTGAATCCATCCTCTTTCACCGTTTTGGCCAAGCATCCCGTTGCATTTGAAGCTGCACGTATCAGTTTTGAAGCTGTATCCCTTGTTCTGCTTGCATGTCCTTGGTCGGTCTCGTTTTGTGGGCGGATCGCGCCGATCCTCGCGTGGTGCCTCGTTCACTCCGCTCCCATCGCACAACGCGAGACACGCCTAAGGCTGAGAACGCTCCGTTGGCCAATTCATCGAGCCCGGAAGAGACCCACAATGGAACCTCTGTTCACCACTGACTTCCAAAGGTCTATGTTCATGGAACCTGTGTGGGTATCTTCCAGGGTGTAAGTACGGTGTACACTCCCGAAAACTAACATGGAAGTGGAAAACCACCTGTTTGTAGTGGAAAATAGTCTTCCAAGGGGCCATTCTCCACTTCCATGTTAGTCTTCCAGGGTGTAAGTGTAATGCATGGTCTGTAGTCTATAACATCCAATGGAAGTGGACTTGCGCAAGCCCTTGAGGCACCGAACGCCGTTGAGGCACGCAGCGGAACCGCACCCAGCCGAAGCCACAACGGCCATCCCACTCTGCAGAACTGGAGATGTAGAACACGGGGGTCTCATTTCATCAAGGCCTAGCTGAAGCCTATGGTTCGTTGTTCTAGCAGAAGCTTTGACTATAGGAAGCTGGTTCGGTAAATGAAGAACGTTATCAACATGAACCAGTCAACATGAACCTTGATCATCTTTCGTCTCCTCACCGCTCCTCCTCTCCTTTGAGCTCCTCTCCTCTCCCACGCTGCCTTCTCCTCCCGATTCATCCAAGAGACTTCATGGCCTCATCCTTCACGCAGGGAGTTGGACACATGTTTTGGAAGGGACTCGGCCGCGCGCAGACGATCGGTCGGATGGCTCCACGATTCGGTCGATGGGGTTTGGATGGTTTTGGGGGTTCTGCTTCTGGTTTTTGAGCCTCGGGAAACCAAGAGGGCCCACGATCAAGCTGAACAGGCATGAATTCATGGGGCAACTCCACTTGGAACCAGCCCACAACTGCCAAAACTTCAAAGGAAGTGATGTGTCCACATGACCCCTTCGTTAAACCATAGGTCTGTTGCATCTTTCTCCGAAGCTAACATGGTTTGCAGCTACGCATCCGACCACAACGAATCACAACGAAATCCATTGGTCTATGCCAATGCTTCGCACCATACATATATATATAGACGTATGATGGCGTATGAACATTTAACAATACGGTTTGATCATGTTTAATGAACCTACAGTTCTCATTCAAGGTGTTGGGGGACAAGTTCCCAGCAACCTCTTGGTCCATGTTGGTCTTATGTCCCGCAGGCCCTCTACACTGCTGGAATGGAACCCCAGCGCCGCACAAGTTGAACAAAAACTATATAGTTTCTTGCATGGACCCCTCATATGGTGGGAAACCAACATCAGTGAGAAACAAGGTGTTTGTCCGCTTCTGCCCACTTAAGGTTGGAGGCCATCGCTCTTAGGTTGGAGGCCATCGTGTTTTTGTTCTTTGTCCGCTTCTGCCCACTTAAGGTTGCTTATATATATATATATACTTAGAGTAAACCCTTGCCAGAGTCTGGCATTTGGTGGTCTCAGCTTCGAGCGAGAAAAGCGCGAAACTCAGGGTGCTGTTGGTGCCTGCTGGGTGCTTTCCGGCTGTGCGTGGTGCTTTGCGGCCGGTCGAGCGTCATCATCATATTCACGGCCCAGAAAAATCAGGGGTGTCCTCTTCGACATACGTACGTTTGATCGCCCACAGCTAACATATTCTGGATCAGCACCCCCCCTGTGTGTCCTCTTGCGGTGCAAAGGTGTTTGAGCTCCCCCGCGTGTACTCTGGCGCAAAAAATGCCAAGGTGTTTGGATAGCCTTTTCCTTTTCACACCTCCACTTCCCGCTGCTTTGGGGTGTCAAGCGCCTGATTCAGGTCCCAGGTGCTTGGCCGACTGGCTCCTCTCATCGGTCGTCTCCTCCGAGTCCGCCTGGCGGAGGCGACCGTGAAAGCGAGAAGGTCGCGGAGCCAAAGAGAACACGGTCAGGGAACACGAAAAGCGGGGTTTTCATGGGGTTTTTTCCCTTAAAACGAAGCCCTTGAAACATGTGAAAAAAGGGTCTCATGGCGCAAGGAAAAGCCAGGGCCACGCCAGCTGGCGGGCCCTATAAGGGCCAACCAGCCAGGTCGTGGAGTGTCAGTGTCCAGATGACTCTGCCGCTTTCAACCTCTTCCACCGAACCCTGTTTTTTCGTTTGAGCTGTCCCCAAGAGGTGTACTTCCGAGCCAAAGCAAGCACCGCCCAAAAACGAACCCAGCACCCAACTGGTCAACAAGAGTAAAGAAACAACAGCCTACACGCTTCCATTTGTTCAGTTGACCAGTGGGGTTGTCGCTTTAGCACACCACGCTTCCAACGCTTTTCCGTCATCTCGTCCCGATGAGTTGAAGGTGGCCACTGGATACTTCATGTTTCTTCCATCCTCTTGGATACTTGGCAGGATCCATTTTTGAAGCAATCTCTTGTTCTTGCAGACGTGAGATAGCCTTTGGCATTCCCTCAGACGTGAGATAGCCTGATGGTGCTCGTTCACCTTACGCAACTGGGTCATGGCGCAATCCTCTGTCTCCTCGGCACCTGCGACATGGCGGACTTCAGAGCGTGACCAGGAGAGCTTCAGAATTCTACCACTGAAGTCACTATGCAAGATGTGCAAGGGAAGAACCTGGTTGCCCCGCTCGGCCGGCTAGGCAACCCCATCCCTCATGTTGGACGTTGATCAAACCACAAAAAAACACGACGCCTCAGCAGGTCGACCCGACGTCTTTTTGACCGGATTCGTTGGACCTTGTAGGGATCGTAAGGGAGGTCGTAAGAAACTGAGGACTCCTGGGCTCATCCTTTGAAGCTGCGATCCGGTGACGTCTGGGCATCATTTGCCGACACAGTGCTCGAGTCTCGGAATTCTTGGATTCAAGTAAGTACGCGGCCCGCGTGATTGACGATAGACAGGTCAGCATCCACATTTCAATAAAGCGATATGATAATATCCAATTACCAGTAAGAGTGGATGATGGTTAGTAAAAGGCCTTATATATATAATTCAAACATAGTGATACTTGTTAACTGACAGTTACAGGTGAAGTTCGGACAAACCCAAGTGATTATAGTATTCCCAACCACGAAATCAAGCAAAACAGAAACGTCGCGTCGCATGGCGTCCGACCAGGACAAATATGTTCCGTGTCTTCGATGGCTTTTCAACCTACTTAGTCCAATAGTCCAACAACTGCCAATTCACTGAAACATCTATAGAAATTTCCAGGAACACCTGTAGGCCTAAGTGACCTAAGTCCACTTATTAGGACACATCCACTAAGCGTGCTAAGTGGACTTGCGTCGGTACCTTCAATGAGACATATGATATGAGTCTATGAGTCAATGTGTTATTGAGTCAATTAAGTTGCTATCTGAGTCCCTTAACATCCTTTAACTATTGAATGTTTTGTCTATTTAACATTTTAACTCTTGGTTCTTAGTAACCGGTGCGGTCATGCAAGAAAAGATTGAACAATGGAACACGGCCTTTTTAGAGTGTTCTGTCGCATCCCCAGGCCATGCGTCGGCCATGAAATTCTTCTCAACGGTAGGCCCCACCAGGCGCCTTTCCACCGTTCTCCTTCCCTAAAAATCCACTGCCGCCTTGGGGATGGTACAACGGGGCCCGACACTGACTGGCGCCTACATAAATAGTCGAACACATCACCGTACCGGTTCGGTATGTGGTGATGTGGATCCATAGGGCTTGATGGATTTGTCCCAAACGCTGAGAGGAAATCACCCAAACCCGCGGCCACGCGGTGCTGGGAAGGGGCGCAAGCAGCAGCTCTGGTCTCCGCCGGAACGGCCGATCCTCCATTGGTTGAGAGTAGATGGCACAAGTTACCCCCAAGTTAGGTGGTTTATATGGACCCCTAGATCAAAGGCATCTTGGGGTGCCAGTGCCATCTACTCTCAATCCACTGTAGGAGTATAGCAAGCCAAAAGTCGAGCTAAAGGTTGAGCTATTGCCATTTGGAGGTCCCAATCCCCAAACAAGGTGAGAGCGGTGAGAGGTGATCCACCAACTGGGCAGGAAATAGTGCCCAGCTTTGGGCAAATTTTGTGCTGATTGAAAGTCTTGTCATTTGTCCATGCCAGGCCTTTAGGTTGCCTATCGTTGGGTGGTTTCTTTTGGCCACGGGCTGAAGGCAACAAATACAAAATACTGAGAATTCGATGCATCATCACGCTGGACACAATGCTACTTGTCTACAAAAAAAGAGAAAACCGAATAGCATGCGACTTGTCCCAACTATGCGCCTGCCAGCCAGATCAAAAGCAGGCCTGCTGGGTCTCCAAGGGTCTGACACTGCAGGATGGCTCTGGTTGCCATATAGACATCATCAAAAGACTATCCCATAGGTCGGTCTTGTGATGGGTCCTTTTTCACTGGGGTGCATTTTAGAGAGTCAAACAGTCATTTGCCTTTGCGGGGACATTTTTGTAAGACTTCGAAGTTGACTTCCCAGCACTTGGAGTGCAATGTGGTCACTGTTAATAAAAGTTTCTGTGGGAGATAAACTTAGAAGTTGCAAACCATTTTTGGTAAACAATGATGGACTCGATTAAATGCCGGACGTGCATTTTAAGGGGAGGGCCTAACCGTGCTGATCAATGGGGCGTCAAAATCCGAGTTTTTGAGGCAAACCCTAATTAATATCTCGTGCATTTAACAAAATCAGGGGGAGGCTTACTGAGGTCGGTAGCGCTACCGACCTCAGTAAGGGGAGGGCCTGTTCTGCCCTATCTTTACTGAGGTGAATCCCTTAAATGCAGTCGAAATTGGACAAAATGTCAATGAATTCTACACAAAACTGTCTCAAGTCACCCTATAAGTGACCACGTTCAATGAGCTGACTCGGGTCGTAGTGGGACCGAAGATGAGTCAACATGTCATGTCTAAAGGTTGAAATGACTTGCAGCTCTTAAGTCATGTTGTATTAAGTTGGTGGACTTGGAAGCGAGCACGGGCACTGGAATTGCAAAAGTGATTTCTTGACTTTGTAAAATGCGGGTTGGTTCAGGTCACTTAACCTCTGGGATGGACATCCAAAGAGCCCAACGGACCCATGGAACCCCGGACCTCTTGTCCGAAAGCACGAAAGGCCAGTATCTGTTAATACTGTATGTGTGTTGATACGTGACATGCGTATACTTCTTCCAAGCTGGACCCTTTTCCACCTTCATGTGCTGAACTCTCCCGCAGTAACAAGTGGCAGTAGATTAGACCCAAACAACAATTGGCTTCTGTCAACTTTAGAACACCGCTTAGGGCGACTTTTCGAATTTCCCCCCATTCAAAACCAAACATATGGCTGTCTCTTCAACGTCTGAAGGCTCCCCCGGATCTCGCCTGCCACACGGTACATCGTAGCAACACACGTTGGCTGCTGGCGTTGGGAACTCGTGCGAGCTTCGATAGCTGCCCACACCGGTGTTGAGCCGCCCGTGTCGCGGTGTTTCTTCGCGGGTGCTCCCGTGCGGTCGGTCACGGACGTGTGCGTTGTGGAAGAAAAAATGGGCTCCATAGGTTTTCATATCATAGCTAGCGGTCACAGAGCCATAGTGCTCTATTCAGTGTTTTCTAGCTTGTTCTGGTCAAACAAAAAGTCATATTTGTCATGTCCCACCCAACCAAAAACTCCGCTTGCAGCTCTTCTCGCAAGGATCAACCAGGACTCTCCCACACTCCCATGGCGATTTATAAGGCTTTGCCAACAATTGTCTTTTTGGGGGGGCTGTATCTGTTGACTGTTGATCGAGTCAGGATCATTTTCAGAGGGTGGATTCCCTCCGGTACGGCCCGTCCATGGTCGGATTGACGGTGAAACGGGATGAAAAGGGATGAAAAAAAACGCCAAGGAACAAAGGTTCCCAAATACGAAACCTGTCCACCAGAATGGATGCTCTCAGGTGCTCTGACGTGACCGTTTTTTTTGCAGCATCGCCGGCGCCACAACGATTGTCATTGGTCACCAACCAGGCTCATTGCAGCGGTGAGATCGTGAGGTTGTGTGGACAAGAAACAAATTGACGAGGTTCAACCAATTCGGCCAACCAGTTGACAGTTGGAAGACTTCAATTCAAACCTCCAAAATCCTCTCCAATCCCGGGTTCAGCGCAAATGAGCAACTGTGAAGGTCACTCCAACCGGCACTGCTCCTTTGGAGCAGCGGCGGCCGCCCTTAAGCCAGCACAAGTCCACCTTCCTTAAACACGCAGCAAGGCCTCCAAAAGCACACATGGCTCTTCCGGGAGGCTCAATCGACTGGACGTCCTCAACGTCCTCAACGTCCTCAATCCTCGTCCTCGTCAGCCAGCTGTGAGGCCTCGGATGAGAAGCGGAACCACAAAGCAATACCTATATGCTTGGGCGGCTTAGGGTCAACTTTTCCAGAAGTTGGAGCTTGTTTGCGGCTGCTTGGACATCATCATGGTGATTATATATATGTATGCATTCTTGTATATATATATATGTATAGTTATATGTAATTACTATAAATTCCTTACCCAAACACTACTCCCTGAAAAGCATGTATTAAACTACATTGAGGTGGTGTCAGGGGTCAATGTATAGGCATACATATATATATAATATAGATATAGATTTATTCGATGGAGTATTCAGTTCATGGAGTATTTGGGCTAGAGTTATGACAATCACCTGAAAGCCCTATATAGTTCTTGAGAGGACAGCCAGCAGTCTTGCCAATGATCTAAGCAGGGTGCTTGGACTGTCTGTAGTTGTTCCTCCAATCCTCCCTGAAGCGCACGTTTAGACAGGTCAAAGGATGTTACAAGCTGCCAAACCGGTTGTGATGCGGCCGCCTGAAGTCATCCCGAGTCCCAAACCGGCGCCATCACCCCTATCGCCGACTTCACCTGGACACCCACAAGTAGTGCAGGCCCCATTGGAGACCTCTTGGAAGGTGGGTCCCCTTTGATCCATCTTAGAACCCTTTTAGCACCCTCCAGTTCGCCACACTCGGAGTACTCCATCGAACCCTCCGGTCGGTGAAGTCGTCGCCCAAGGCACGGGTGGAAACGTCTCCGCCGAGGATTGGAGCAAGTAATTCTGCTTCGAACACGTCGAGCTAACTGAAAAGCTGCCTTTGTAGGCCACGGTCATGGCCTGGCCATTGAAGCACTGAATGCTGCACGTCTTATCCCTGTAAAACCTCAGGTCGACCGCGAGGTGTTTGGCAGAAAAGAGTCGAAGTTGCATCGCCGCCAGCGTAGAGTAGGAAGGGTGTCTATGAGTCCTTGTTTGTTCACAAAAGAAGGAACCACAACGCACGAAAAAAACACAAAAAAATACACACCTGAACAAAGACCGCAGCATGGCGCAGTGCAGGGCGAGGAAAAACTGAGTTGTTCAATCTACAGTAAAAGATTTGGAGTCTGAGACACTGGCACCAAGGAAGAAATTGTTAACATCAGTGTTCCCCATTTCTGATATCTTCTTATAGCATTCAGTCTCGCGTGCCAAACTACTACCTGCAGGAGTCCTACTCTGACATCCGCCACGCACGGGACATGGACATGTCCAACACGTTGAGATCTGTATTTGGTTCATGTTCTTTTCTCCCCAAGAAGCACCGAAACCATGATCTCATTCGCTCCGGAAATTGCTTCCTTTTGCGGCCTCAGCAGCTTCGAGGGATTCTTCTGGCAATAGGCCGCGGGACCCTCGTGGCTGTCCTGGCAGGGATGATGCAGCAGCTTCGCCAGGGTGGGGCCCTTCCAATTCTGCACCTTGCCTTTCCTTAGAATTCTCCGTGACGCAAAGATCATCGTCCAACGACCGTAGCCGTGTTGCAGGCAGCCCACCAACGACCGTGGGCACCAAAACGGGTGGAGTTCGGAGTTCGAGGCTAAACCGTCGCAACGTGTAGCTCGAATTTTGTTGTGTCTATTATGTGTCTATTATATGTAGATAATCGATATATGATATATATATTTTGTATTGTTGATATGTTTTTACAATATAGGGAGAGGTTCTTGTTGAGCAATGGCACCAGTCTATGTGCTTGCTCATTGTAACCATGCGCACGCCTTTGGTAAGGTGGGGTAATATGAAATCTATACAAACCCCTAAAAGGGTAACTCCCACTAAACATGTATTGGAAACATTTGGACACCGTTTCTATTGGGGGCCACAATACTGAGTTTTCTTCGGCTCAATTTTCTTTTCGACCGCCACTAGACAACGACAGAACTCCGTTCCGTCTCTGCCCTACCACGACAGTGTAACAAGGTGCATGAAGCGGTCGATTTGACGGTCACTGTCACGGTCACTTCACCATATCAATCCATATCAGGTCAAGCATCGCATTGCATTTGAAGCTGCAAGAATTTGTTTTGAAGCTGAATCCTTTGTTCTGCGCTTGCTGGCAAATCCTCAGGGCGAAAGCTCTCCGGAAAAGAAGGTAAAGGCGGTGCTTGTTAACCCTGGCTGCAAAGAGCTTGGACAATGCCAAACTCAACATCCTCGTGTGGGTGGAAGCACAAACTCTGGATCTTGAGCACACCGTATGTCGAGTGACTGACTAAAACTTGCTGGTCTTTAAAGTGGAACAATCATCTGTCAAGAATGATCAAGATGTGGATTTGGATGCTCCAGTCAAACTACAGCTTTGAAGAAAAAAATGAAAGCTGGCGCGGCAAAGGCAGGGGCCTGATGTCGCTGGTGTACGCAACGGTCTCTGCGCAACTCAGCCGTTTCTGAGGTTGATTCAGCCGTCTCTGGGGTCGGATGAGACCAAACGCAGTTGTCGCGATGTCACTCCCAGTCACCACAGCTTGCCACTGTCAATCATTGGGTGTTGACCTCTTCACAAGCACCCCAAGACTGAACAGCCAGCTATAGGCTATAGGGTCTTGATTCATGAAACAACACCACAGTCCACAGTCTTGCTCAAGTCTTACAAGCAACCCAAAACATGTTGGTCTATGTTGGTCTTACATGGTCTTACAACGTCCTTATCGTCCTTCTTGGATCATTTTTGCTCATCCTCTCCTTCCATCCCTCCACTTCCGTGTCTTTCCAACAAACATGCGCCACATCGTCCCGAGACACGTCACCACGTTACCTCCCTTCCTTTCGAAACCAAGGGACTTCGTCGCTTCCTCAAGTACGCAAGGGGTCGGACAATCGTCCCTGCCAGCGGGTCGCGGGAACGGTTCGCCGCGGGAACGGTCGCGGGTCGCGCGAACGGTCGCTGGCGGCGGGAGGCCGGCGGGAGGCCCGGGGTCTGGGGACCTGGTCTGTTTCGAAAATCGACGAATCCTCCCAGTCCGGGTGCTTTCTGACGTTGACCTGCCCTCTTCTACCAGTACATCGGTCGGGAATTCCGCAGAATTCCGGTACTCTCTATGTTCGACATCCCGACATGTGCTGCCTGCCTGTTAGATCAAAGTTTGAGACCGTGCGGGACAGGGATATGTGTTCACTATCAAAACCTATCGAACTCATGAGGTTTCATCTGGCAACCTTATAATATATAAACCATTCTGGGCACCCAAATTAGATCTGGTGTGTGTATGTGTGTGCACATGACACCTTGTTACTGGGTAAAGTGAGCGACAGGATGCTGCAAACAGTCAGAACTTTATGAGCCTAAAAAGTGGCCGCTTGTCTTTTTCTTTGCAGAGTGCATGCAAACTTCGGACCACGAGATACACGCGCCACCGCTCGTGGAATGGAATGGAAGCAAAATAAATGTGCATGAAGACTGTATGTACATATATGTCAATGTACCCTCCTCAAAAGGATCCTGCAAGGATACATCTAGTGAATGTTGGCTCTTTCCCTAAAAAGGAACAGCCCTTCATCACTTTATCATCCCGTAAAGAAGCTTCTCTGATTTCTCTAGACTCCCCAAAAAGAGAAGCTTCCGCCCAGCAGTTCGGTGCAACGGAACTGGAACAACTCAAAATGACTCAAATGAATAAAGCAACAGGAGGACTGCTGTTTGGCCTGAACTTCTTCCGACGTTGTTCTACCAAAGCCTTTAAGGTTGGTTGGAAGCATCGTCGAGAGACTGGAACCAGTGACTTTCTGCTGTGGGTGCTGGCAAGATGTTTGCCAAAGCCCAGCAATGTCTTCCGAAGTCGGAGGATGGCTTAGCTTGGACGCTGCTTTATGAGGCGTTTTCGCTGCGTCTTTCATCGTTGTTCGCCAAATTCAGGTCCCAGGTGCGTCTGGGCCGACTGGCTCGTGTCATTGGTCTTCTCATCCAATTTCACCTGCGAAGTTCGCAACACCAAAACCACCACCGTAGGTGTGTTCGCCGCCGAAGCGGCCAACCTGGACAGGCCTTTGAGCTGAACTATACGATTACCCTGCACTCAGCCTGCTTTGTGTAGACCTATGGTACGAGCATCAAGCTCACTTCAGTGTTTATTGTTTATTGTATACTGGCGACCAGTGACTTAGGACTTGTGGTCACCAGTGACTTAGGTTCAGCTGTTCCATACTCCTAAGTCATCAGCGAACTGCAATGTGCACGGTAGAAACCCTGTCCCAACTAAATGCTGATGACTTAGGACTACTGTACGAGGCAAATCCGGAGCTAACAATTTTTGGCCGCTTTTTCATTGTTTTAGCCTGATGACTTAGGACTAGTGCTAAAATGTCAAATATTAACATTTCCTAATGACTTAGGATTAGTGTTTCTGCAGCTATGTCCGCCTAATCCTGGGTCACTTGCATTGTGCTGCATTTGTTCAGTGGAGCAGCTCAATGCGAGTTGTCTCCATCTAAAGTTCCATGCAGTCTGATAACTTGAAACTTCCCGCGGACTCCTCCATGATTGGATCTGCTGTATCATGCTGATTGGCCAAACGTCAAGCCCAGCCTTTGGATACTTTGGCCGTTTGACACTACTTGCTTTCACTTGAGTCCACTTTCTCTAGACAAGTTGCACCTCCTATGTGGAACCTTGATCGGTGTCCCACTTAGCCCGACCCTACAGCAGCCGTGCTTGGACCGTCCCCACGACGCGACCTGCAAAAAGACACACTGGGCGCGCCCAACACCTCGCCTCATGGTGCTCGTTCACCTTACGCAACTGTGTCATGGCACAATCGTCGTTCGTCTCCGCACCTGCGTGCCGACACCGGTGTCGCTTCACCGGTGCTCGTGTCGAAACTGTTGTTGATCGTTGTTATATCGACTATTTTGGACATAGTTGTTCATGGAACGACTATTGTTACAATGTGTGTTGGAAGCTTGGGGTATATATTTTGATTTTTTCTGCAGCTGATCTTCAAAATGTCAAAATTCAACCAAGAAGTTGTGTCAAGAAGTTGGATGACAAGGGATTCTCTGAAAGACCTGTTCGACGAAGGATTCTCTTCATGGTGTTCAAAGATTCTCCGTTGGACTGATGACAAGCATTCGATTCAATCTTGATGGTATTATCTAATCCATTTGGATTGTTTGACACCTCTTCATAATAAGATGGGGGTCGACATACAGTCTACATATATACTAGTACACTAAATTAAGAGACCCTTTCAAGTGGACTCGGTGTTCATTTCAGGGCCATACGTACCCTCTGTAAACCTAGTTGCGTAAGCGGAAAGAGCACCCGCCAAAGTACATACAACATGTCGCACGGCAAGAACAGCACTGCCTTCTTCCAGAAACACCCTCACATTCTGGTCGTTCACTTGTCCACGGGCCCAGTTTTGGCAGTTTCTGTGCGTTTTCCTAGCCTTGATTTTTTTGGCAAGCACACATCAAGAAATATTCAGTCTTGTCGCTTGTCCATGCAAAGCGGCCTTGCCCAACTTAACAAGGTGGCAAACACCATATATTTGAAGGTCGTCAAGCGCTTGTGTTACGAAAAACACGTGAAAATATCACATGTGATTGTCCCGACAGCGCCTGCCAGCCCACAGATCAGAAGGAGCAAGCCTGGTTGGTTCCACTCCAAACATGGCGCATGGAACTGGTCGATGAAAAGCTTTGGGGTGGCCCAAAGCCAAACATGAGAAACAGTCTATAGTCAAATCACGTGGAGATGGTCGACACTTCAGGATGGTCACCTTGAGATGTTGGGAAGTTCAGACCGGACCAACTGCCATGAACTCTTTACCGTGGCACGGCTCAAAACAGAACTTGAAGACCCAGTTGTTCTGTCTCCCTCAAGATATTTTAACCAGATTGGTATGATTGGTGTGTCGTGTCGTGCGAGTGAAGAACGTGACCGAGTCGTTGAACAAACATCCCGACCTTCGCCTTTGACTTACTGCTTTGACCAATGCAAATCTCCTCGGCCCACCGAGGAACTCCAGCGAATTTTTATCGTAAAAGCACTCCAGCGAACTTGACACTTCTCTCACCATCTCTTTCCGTTTGTTTTGGTCACTTCTTTCCACTTCATTCCACCTTCATATTATCCTGAACACTATCCTGAACATTCCTGAACATAGATTTGGTACGTAGAAGGTTCGACAAAAACAACAATAGCCGCAGCCCCTGTCCTGCTTTGCTAGTGATTTCATGTGATATCATGGTTGTGTCCACACGGAAATCCACTTCAGAACAACTGCCCGGAATGTCCGATCCTTCCACCGGATGCGGCAGAAGCTGCCGATTCCACCTGGGCCCCGAGACTCGCCCCGTTGCCCCCCCAAAACGCCAACCGATGGCGATCTCGCCTCCCACGCGGTACACCATAGCCACGGGATCGACACGTAGAAATGATTCGGTACTTTGAGCCCCGGCGAACAGGCGCCAAACGCGCGGAGAAGGAACAAGCCGAATGGGGAGACGTCAAACGAACGCAAAAGCGTTGGTTGATCGCTTCGTGAAAACTGCACACGTGGATGAATATAATCTAAAAAAAACACTGCTGCGACTGACAATGCCCAATGGTGGTGGTGGTGGTGGTGACATGTTTGGGGCATTGGTGTTCAAAAGCCTGGACTGGGTTGCATCTTTAAACCATTTTACTTTGCTTTGGCACCAAATGGACAGGAACTCCGCTTTTGGGGGGTGGCTGTCCACTCTGGTCATAAAGCAGTACAGTAGCACAGCAGTTCCTGGCTATCCTACTGGGCAAGGTATTTAGTCCTGCAGAATCTATACTTTAGGAATTACCGCAATTTTGGAAGGAAAACATTTTGGGTAATTGGATTGCTTGAAGCTTTGGGTACCTGACATCAGTGAATTCCCTGTCCAACGACGAATTCAACCACCGCCCTACATGTGCCAGTCCCATGGATTGTCAGGGATTATAGTAAGCTCCAATTCCAGTTTTAAGACCTCAGCGAAATGGGAAACCGGTCTTCGAGAGAGCATCTGATCTACTTAGGACTTAGGCCACTGATTGTGGATTGCCTGGACAAACTAGGACGATGGACAAGAACCACTTGCGGAACTCGGTCTTTGGGTGGTGTGGTCTTCCCCGGAAAGTACAAAATGTATAAAGCTAATTATTCAGATTAAATTGACTGAATCATGCTAAATTCTATAGAATCTAGAGTATATTCAGCTGTAGTGTATATTCAGATTAAATCTAGAATCTAGTTGATCGAATGAATCAAACACCCCCCAGTGACCGCCGCAACGAACCGGAAGTCATCATCGTCCGAGGGACATCGACGTACTCCCCCGTGACGGCCGCAACGAACCTTGGTGCTGCGGTGGTTCGGTGGGTTCCCCCACGCGGTTTGCTTCCCCAAGCAGCCGAGCATAGCCGAGCATCTCCGTTGGTGTTCAGGTCAATATAGTTCCTATCTATATGAAGAGTGCTCTGTTGGCAAGTTGGTAAAGGACCATAATCGATTCCTGGTCTTATTGCTTTCCGCGCGCTTGGTTCTGATGAGGTTCGAGGGTATCCTCACGATGAGACATGCAATGATCACAACAAAAGAAGACACTGGTCACTGGTCACCAAAAAAAAAACTCCCACAAGACTTGGGACTATAAATCCTCCAAACTCCTAAACATGAAGCCTCCAACTGTTCTCCTTTTGTTCGCTTCCCAAGCCCCCAAACTTCACTCTGCGCCTTTGCTTGGGCCCTCGCACTCCGGAACGCCGCCCCCAAAAAGATCCAAAGAAGGGGGATCCAACCACCACAACTCCGGCTCCGCCTCTCGAGGCTCCACTGTCTTCGACCGGTCAACCGGTCCGGTGAGGGGCCCCACCAGGGTATGGATGTTGCATGGTCGTAGAACCCAAGGCTATTCGTGGACAGTTCGTGGAATGGTGGGCCAGTAGGAGAACTGACTGCAACGAAATCCCAGAAACCTTCGCAGAACTTCGTGGAAGGTACTTGTATTTTTGATGCACTAACTTCGTATAAGTGATTTTTTCTGACCCCCTTTTCTCCACACACCCTCGTCGATCCGTTGCGCTGGCACCCACCTAAAGAGAAAAAGGTGCAGCCGGTCTGACCCCTCCGAACAAATACCATGTTTCTCCAGCCTTCTGCCGCTTGGGAGCATCGAATAGAAGGCGGCAGGCAAGGTTTCGATGTCCTTGTTCACGTAGACTGGCTCTCCCTCCTCACAGCACAAAGATAGACATATCATGGGTGTGTACAAAAATAGGGAACCCCCTCAGTTCGACCTCTGGGAAAATCAAACCGAGACTCAATCCGGTTGGGAGGTCTCTCTATTAAAATACATATATATACCAGGACCCTCCAAGGGGTGCACACTACCTATAGGCTTCCATTGGGCACCCTTGGAGGGTCCTGGTATATGTTGATTTCGTTGATTCCCAGTCTCATCGTGAGAACTTCTCATCGCCAAAGGACACTCGTGAGCTGAGGGTGGAACTGCCGCAGATCATTGAAAACAGCAACAATTGAACACATAAATGCATACAAACACACAAAAACAAGGAAACCACCTAGAAACGCACCCCGAAACAAACAAAAAAGACACTCTCTTACCTGAATGTCCTCCACTGTATTGTGATGTATTGTGTGTGTGTTGTGTGACGCGCACTGTGGCACAACGCCCGGTCCACCCGAGGCCGCACGGTGAACCCCGAGGCACGCACGGTCGGTCTACCCGAGGCACGCCTCTTTGTAGGCCACGGCGTGCCAAGAACCCAACGTCGTCACAGAGATCCAAGCAAAGAACCTGATGGCACCAGCGGTGGCCCGGGTGGCGAGCCCGCAGCGTGAGTTCTTGTTGTTGGTGGAAAGACCGGGAGGTTTTGTTGTTGGGTGAGGATTTGGGTGAAGTGTGGTGCTATTGGCATGTTTGGGTTTGAACAAAACCTAATAAGTATACAGTATAGTGGTCTCTGACCTCAGCCTGAAATCAAAAGTCTCTCAAAAGATCTTAAAAGGTGGATTGGAACTTAAAACATCAATCCAAAAAGGCGGAGAACAATCCACGTCAGGGCCATTCCCCCGACAAAGCCAACTCCAAGGGCGGCAACGAGTGTCCCGCGGTAGTGGTTCAGTGCGGCCACGCGGGAGTTGAGCCACGCGTTCCAAGGGGATTCCAAGACGAACTGAATGAATATAGTCCGGCTGAGGGCAACGCGTTGAACTAAACGATGACAAAACTTAACCAATACTCCCTGGCTTCGTTTGAAAAGGACAGCTCTTTACAGTAGCTCCCTTCATCTCCCTTCTAAGCATCGGACCATAAAGGGTTATAATTTGTCATATGCCATATGCAACCCCTTGCAACAATAGGATTTGCCCCTTGTTCAGGAACCGATGATCCTCAGGTCCATCTGCATTTTGCAGGTACAAGCCCGGATCATACTGATCAGACCAACGCCGCAACGACCCGCAACGACCCGCCCTGAGATTCCGGCAGCATGGTGCCCCACAGGAACACGGAGATGGACATGAACTCCTCGGCGGTGGAAAACGCACGCGACCGGCACACGCCTTTTAAGGCCCGGCCGGGGCACGTGGGGGGCACGACACCCTGCTGAGATTGAACTAAAAGGGCCGAGGACGCAAGAGTCGAGTTTGTTGGTCCATGTGTTCTACAAAACATCCCCATGTTTCATTCCGCGTTTCTTTCTTTATCTTGCTTCTATCTGTGCCCTTCTGTGTCCGGCGACGTTTCTGGTTTCCAAAGGTCAGGGACCGGCGCCAGTGGCGCCGGGTATCCAAACGGGTAATAAACCAGTTAGAAAATTAACAAAACGGAACACCAGAATGGACATAATTGCTCACACGACTTACCCTTGCAACGGTTGCAACGGTCCTCACTTGCAAGCCAGGACTGCCCAAATTGGTCGCTCAGGTGACGACTGGACTAGCAATTGAGGATAAACAATAAGCGAGCCTTTTAAAAGCACGGAACAACGCTACAATGTGCACTAAAGACAGGTGTGATTCAAGTGTACACACTTGGATGCAACAATCAAGGTCAAGTAGACTTATATATTACAGACTGCGGTTTTACGTCTCCACGAGGGGAAATCATGCCCCCACTTGCTCAACACAGGAAAAGGGGCCAAAACTCGACAAACATGGTGAAGGCCCCTGACCGTTGCAAGAGAGTAGGACACATCCATGGACATGGTTGCCTGTGGTTGCCGTACGAAACGGAAGGTCTCGTCTTCCACAGACCCCGACGACTGGAACTCGGATCTTCAAACCAAACCTGAAAGAACCTGAACAACTAGTTTCTGGGCGCGCCGTCTACTGCGCTGACTGGGCAACGGCTCACAGAATAGAAACCTCAAGGAATAGCCACCCGTGGACAGGCAAACCCAGCCAACTGACTTCAATTGGACACAATATGACCAATTCGATTCAACGACGAATTGAAAAATGATGCAAAATAAAAAAGGCCGTTCTTCGGAATCTTCGTTTTTCCGACATGTTTTCTTTGGCTGATAGGCACACATTGCGGTGACCGGGGCGAGTGGGACGACCAAGCAAATGTCCGTCCGGTGCCCTCGGCGTGACTGGAATCACCACGGAGTCCCCACAGGCCGTGCGCATATTCCGGCTTTGGCACCCCAGCAAATCCCAGGAGCCTACCAGGACCCTCCAAAGGTTGTTCAATGGACTACCCCACACTACCTATAGGCTTCCATTGGGCACCCCTTGGAGGGTCCTGGTAGGAACCATTGTGTCATTACCCTTTGATCACACATGATCACACCATGTGGCAGACCTCTCCGCAAAGTGGGAGTCATGCCCGACATCAATGCATACGAATTTGCGGCGCCGAGGCTCCGTAAACATCTTCAGGTTGAATATGCTTTTGAAGAGCGACTGAACACCTTTCCATGGCCGATGGTCGGGATATGTCGGGATGGTTGGTCCACCACCCCCCGTTAACCTTGAACAAAGGCGGGGGGGGGTCTCCACTTGAGGCACAAAGCGGGTATAGGTATGTACCTTGCATGGTGGTTATATAATATGTTATATAATATGTTCTATAGAGACATTTGGGCATGGCCAAAAACCCTGGTATGGATCGTTCCGCGGTGCTACGACCATGATCCATACACCATGGATCACGGCTCTGACCAAGCCCTATGGTTCACGCAACTTGTTTACTTGACCCAACCCTCGTGAAAACCTGATAGAGTGGCGTGTCCACATCTGTGCGCGCGCGCAGCTCACCCAAGAAAAACAAGACCAAGAGTTCACAGTCAAATGACACCTTCAATACATTGGCGTTCGGTAAACATGTCCGGTGGCTCATACAGAAACTGTGCACCAGTGCAAATCACACCCAGCAGCCGAGAGTTGACAGGCAGTTGGAACTTGAATTGAGTGGTTTCGGGCTCATCAACTTTCCAATTATATTTGTGGCTTCCGCTAAGTTGAAACTGCGCCAGCTGCCCACGACATGGTCAAAAACTAGCACTAAGACACTCAAAAAAATGGATAGGTTGTTTTAATTGGCGGGAACAGGATTGTTGTGGCTGCTGCTGAGCTTCACAACTTCACAACCAACTTGGAGAAAGGCACTTCGAGAAAGAAGACTTCACAAGCATGCCAAAATGGACCCCCAAAGAAGATTTAGCGGAACCCGTAAATTGAAGTTGCTATCAGGTTTCCCCTGCCCTTCAAGATGAACAAATCAGAAGAGGCCAGGGAAGAATCGAACCACCATACCTTGATTGAGTTTTGCAATTCGGAGCCCAACAATTTGGCCACACAACCTTCTGAAGGAAGGCATAGCCCGTCAAATCTGACCATTTGAAGAACGCAAAGAGCGAACAACAGATTACCGGAAGCCGCTGGTTTCACAAAACAAACGGTCTCTTCCATAGTCAACTTTTAACGGCAACAATCAAGGTGGACGCTCCAAAGTTCATTTTGGGGGGAGAGAGGCTAAGCTGCAGCAAGCCTTGCGGAGTGTAAAGTTGTAAAGTTTCTGGACTCCACTATACTTGCAAACATGTACTTAGAACATCAGCTTTGAAAAACCAGACACGCTTTACTGAGAATATCGTTTTTAGAACACCCTGGCATGCACACTTGGAACGTCCAGGAATCGCTCGCTTAGAACATGGTGCGCCAGCACACTTAGAAGAACGTGTATATATTATATATAGAGAGAGAGAGGTAGGATAGATAGGTGGAAGGGGTATATATACACATATAGATCGAATTATATATATAATTATGTATTACATAGCTAGTGGTAAAGTGCAAGACCACCTGATGTCTTTTGGTAGCAAGGGGGGGATAGGAGCGGTGCTTCCGGGTGCTTTCGCCCGGCGCATGAAGTAGTCTACATAATAAGCCGGGTGCTTATGAGCTGTGTCTATACAATTTACATATGCATTTCCACATGCCACGCCGAGCGCTGAGACTTTGATGCTGTTCTTCACAATTCCTTCCGCATGTTCTATGTGTACATGCGGGGCATCTTCTACGTGTATGGCCTCGCGTTCTATGTCTGTGTGTGTTCAACATTCTTAACACCATTCACTTAGAACGTCGGTGTTGTTCTAACCGTTATGCTTAGAATATATTTAACAGGTGATGTTCCAAAATATGTTCTAAGTGTTTGTCTTGCAGTATAGCGTCATTTTGCGGGGCTGCCTTTCACAGCAAGGCTTGTTGTCTGGTAAGTCCACACCACCCAAATCGCGCGGATTGGAGTTACAGGACGCCACTAATTTCATGTTTTGGCAGCGAGAGGCCCCACTGGAGCAATGCCCTCGCTGCCCACAATGAACTTAGTGGCGTGCACGAACTGGTCTGCAAGGCCAACCAACACAGCCCATATGGGAATTGCACTCCTACTACGTCCTCCGTTGTGGTAGGAGTAGTGAAGCTTGATGTCTAGCACTGTGACGGCTAGCCAACTGGCCTCTTGTCCCTGTGTCAAGCACCAGCCCGACAGTGCACTAGATTTCGATCCTCGGAGTGGATGACATCGGCGAAGGCGAAAGAGATGAGCGCACTCTGGTTGCTCAGCGCCACAATGGCACTTCGAAGCCCATCCTGGGGTGGGTACCAAGAGCTCCTCCTCAAGCTTGAAGAGAACCTACTGACTGGAGCAAATGAACAGGCGGCTTCGATTTCTGGCGCCTCCAGTTGTCATCCATCTCGCCTTTGCCTTTGCCCTGCGCGGAACACGCAAAGTCGATCAGCAACCCCAGCTTGGTGACCTTCAGCCCATCATCTCTATCCTAAAAATGGCGTCAGAGACCCAAAACGTCCAAAGATTTTTTAGGGCCAACCTACGGAGGAAGGTCAATGCCATCCGGCCTTTCCGTATCGCCTGCAATTGCGGCCAACTCTGTCCTGCGCCTTGTGCGGGGTTGCCTGCTTCGCCCTTTGGGCTTCGATGGCTCGCCCGCTGAGTTTGCATGTCCCGCCATGACCCGGCAACTGCAGGATCGCTTTGCTGTCGAAAACAACGATCCCGGCATAGGATCCGGGTCACATGATCACATGTTTGCTTTCTTTGAAAGCTGTCTCAGGTTGTCTCAGGCAAGTGCTGGGAAGACCGAATCCGATCTTGAAAGATGCATTCTTGTATGTTCCTTGAACATCCTTGAAAAAGATCTCTTTTAGAGAAAGCAGTCGAGATATGTGGCCCTAAAAACTCCAAAGACATAGGCTGAGGGCACACACACACACACACACACGATCCGTTTGTCAAATAGATACCTGGACTATACCTGGACTCTGTCCTTTTTGGCCGTTTTGCATTCATGTCTTTATGCAGTTGTTCCATCGTGCCGGTCACCGTTCGGTGTTGATTCGCTTGTTGGCTCGTGTGGTGGGTTATGTGAATTCTCTCGCTGGCATGCTATTCCCAAGACCACTGGAACCCACTACTACTACCTACTACTTTCTACTACGACCTACTACTACCTACTACTTCCTACAACTTCCTACTACTGCAGACTGGAGGGGTGAAACCAATGTTGTCGCCCAACTTGCTGCCACTGGAGGAGCTCTGGCAGGACAGGTCTGGGGATCTGGAAAGGAAAGGGTTTGGTCGTTCACCACCGCTCGTGCCGGTTTACCCAAGCCCCCCCAGCTGCGAACCCTTCCGTACCCCTCCAGCCCGTGTACGGCCGGTTTGCTCAGGTCCGGTGTCCGGGATCCCCACCTGGGAGGATGAACAGCAAACCTGTCCTGGCCGCGACCGCGACCGCTCGATCGATCGATCGACTCGCAACGACCGCTCGAGGTCTCCGACTCGGTCGGCGAAGAGCATGGCGCGCCAGGGATCGGAAGGCGCGGGAAGACACCGATTTCACGTCTTTCCCCAGTTTCACGTCTTCACCCAGTTTCGGGAACACAACGATCATCGCTGAACCCCCCGGCTCCGCAAAGCAAGGAGTGACACGAACTCCTGCCCACGCAACATGCACTGCGTGGGAAGTGTGTAAAGCTGCATGTGATCCGAAGAGGGATCCGGTGCCTCCGTCCGCAGGAGGGGGTCCGCCGGATCGAGGGGTCGGTGCCATTGACCTTATTTACCTATTGGTGGTACACGAACGGGGCTATCCCTATTTAGTACAACGCCCCGTTGTAGGGCCATCGAGACACGGCCGGGTGTTCCAAAAGCGGGAGCGAACGGTCTGACATGGTCTGACCGTCCGGACGAGCTTGACAGTGAACTCACCCCGTCCCCGGTGCCACCTTGGCGAAATCCTCTGCACATGCGATGACACATAAGTCTGCTTCCAAAACGTCCGGATGAACCAGTATGATTGCCAAATTCATGAGGATGAACCTCGTGAGCATTTCACAGCAAGCAGGATTGCTGTCTAAGGTCCTGATGTCTGTGGTGCAGTGATCTAAAATCGGTGGGATGGATAGTTCAAACACCTTGTTGAAGAAATAGACCTGAATGACATCATCATCAGGCTCAGTTACCGTAGGCGTAAACTTATATAGATTTAGATTTGGAGTTCTGCTGCACGACCGCCCCCCTGGAAGAAACACTGGCTTGACCAACATTCCAGTGCAAGTGGATGGTTCACAGGCTACAGTTGCTGCTTTCAGTCAGCGATGGGGCGACGGAGTCAGCGATGCCCCTAGGCTGGACTCAAATGAACTGACCCACTTCAGAGTCGCTCAAAAAAACTGGTTTCCCTTGCTCATCGGAGCTTCGGTCGATCCAAAGGAAACTACGAAAAGCTCATCTCCAGAGTTATATCAAGTGTACACCCCATGTCGAAAAACCACAGACTGCCGGCTCTTCCTTCCGACTTGATAAAACCCCCCTCCCAGTCCTGAAGAGGAAGGTTAGTCCTCGGATGAGGACTTCGCTGGATCAAAAGAAAGGGGTAGACGGGTAGGGGCCCCTAGAAATGCCCAGGCTGCGCAGTCGAAACACGAAATTCGAACTGGGTGACCGGTTGTATAGACTGAACATATTCAATCAACCGAGTGCCAAGGGTATTCTGCAAAACGGAATCTTGGTTGTCCTCTGCCTGCTCAAATAAACAGCATAGCCTTAAGTGGATATCTGAAACTTCACTTGTGTAAGTACCAATCCGTGTCATCTATATAGCATGCAAGGAAAAACAAACGCTCCAAACAACATGAACAACAGTGGCTATTACAAATAAGACCTCGCTTGCGGGACAGTGAAAGCTTCCTTGATTCACAGCTTCCAGGTTCATAAGTTTTGGCCACTACATGCGGATGTGTGCCCTGAGATGAGCTAGCACTCCAGAACGCTATTTCCCGCCCTTCTCTTTGTCCAAACTTTGGATGCTGTGGGCTGTGGTATTGTCTAGTTAGTTCATCGATATGAAGTTGCCCATCACTGAAACGGCCCGTGCTTTTGTGCAGTTTTCGTTTGACTGGTGCCAAAGAGACCAAACACTCGAATGTTACGTGCAGGGATATGAGGCGCATGAGCCTCTTGTTTGATGATTTTGATGTACAAAAAACTGCCAACTGCGACGGTCGGGTTGTAGTGAGGTCAGCGTTGCAGCGGGCCCATTCATCAACAAGGAATAAACTTTATCGACATGGATGCAGTCATTGTCCAATTATTGGTTCTTTCAACACTGCTGTGCAGCTGCTGTTGACCAACGACAAGTACCACTCACAATGCTCCGCCTGAGCCTGAACGACATCCACGGGAAGAATTATCCAAGCCCAGCAAGCTTGCGTTGTGATAAAAATACAAAACCCAACCCTGCCCCACGTTTGAAAGAACAAAAACACGAGGACGAGCCCCACTGAAATATACTGAAATTAGGAACGACACATAGTCTAGTCCTTCCAAGACTGGTGCATTTGAGGTACCCGCAGGTTGTGTTTCTGAGTCTGTTAATGCTATACAACACAATGGACTGAAATCGAAAAAAAATCCAAAAACCTTCAGGTGAAAACGGAGTGAGCCCTAAACTTTGTTGAGCCAGCTGCACCTTGGGGCCTTGATTTTGAAGGGAAAACACGTAAATCATCATGGCAGCGGAACATGAAAATGCAGCCCCTGAGTTCGGATGACCATTTCTCTATAAACAGGTGGTGCCATCCATCACTCATCCGCCATACTTAGGCGCCTTACTTCACCCACCTAACCCGGTCGAGGCTCGAAAGGGAACTCGGAACACGGTGAACAGGGCGGTGTCGATGATACCTCCACACATTGACGCTTCGCGGCGCGTCTCTTTTTTCACGACGGGAGGTGAACTGCCGCGGGGTTGGTTCGAACGAAACCTGATACCAACAAAAACTCTCAATTGGAAACGCCGCTATACTGGATCTGTACAGTACATGTACAGTACGTCGCAGCGTGTACGTGGTGAATATATATATATATATGTGTGTGTGTGAACGTAGTTCATGTACACCATTGCACGTCCAGGTTTCAGGGAAATCAGGGACAAAGACCCTCTTGGATGACCTGCCTGCTGGATGAACTAATATATGTTGAGAGGAAAAACATGAAATACGTTCTTGTGGAATCGATGATCTCTTTGAAATTGGTTGGTTCGTCAGAAAACGCAAACGTGGCATGGCAAGCAAGGCGCCCGCACACAAATGGTAATTGCAATTACAAACGACGACACTCCCACATACACATGCACATGTATCAATTGAAATAGAAGACCTATAAACTGTAATACACTAAATACGCATATATATATATATGGTGTGCTGGTGCTCCTTGGAACAATCAGGCCCCAAACACCAAACTTTCCCATTTCGCGTCATTCCGCTGCACGTGTTTTTGGTGGGTGTTTGTTCAACAAGAATGCCTGGCCGTCTCGGCGTAGAATTGACATGTGCAATGTGCAATCATCATCAATAATCAATAATCGGCAACCATGCATCAACATGTAAAATGTAAAACCAAACAGCTACTCATATCAGTCTCCCTGATTCAATATGGGGGGAAGGAAACAGGACAACTGTTAAGGGAAAAACAAAAGGCCGCGGCCAATACGTAGCCACAAATGCGCTGTGGGTGCATACCAGGAAGGGAAGGCAAAAGTACAAGCCCGTGCGCACGAGATTGCAAAAAAAAACATGGCGAAGCTGGAAGGGGGGCCAAGTTACATGGGCCATCATGGGCCAACTGTTCACTAGCCATCCAAAACAATCATAAATAAAACTGTTCCGGACTCTTCCCTTGGAGGCTGCGATGTGAAAATCTTGTCTTGGCCTGTTCTGGCAGCTTCCCACACCATGAGGGTTCCGCATCTCAACAACTTGATCCACCATGACCGAGTTGGATGGATGTACAGGTTCCATCCGATAATGTCTTTTTCCTCACCTGCCAGGTGAGGGTTGTTAGATTTTTTCAGAGCTCTTCTCCTTCCCCTCCTCCTCCTCTTCTCTTCCATGCCAGCTCCAGACCGCCATGGGCTATGCCTTGCAACTGTTTGTGCATGATCGCAGTGGGCACTTGCGGACCGCAACTGCAAGCGCCAGACCGCAGTGGGCGCTGTCGGACTTTAACAGCAAGTGCCAGATCGCAGTGGGCACTACCAGACCTCAACCGCAAGTGCCAGGTCGCAGTGGTGCGCTTCCGGACCTCAGCAGCAAGTGCCAGATCGCCGTGTGCACTCCCGGATGTCCCTCAACTGCAAGCGCCAGATCGCAGTGGGCACTACCGGACCTCAACGGCAAGCGCCAGATCGCAGTCGGACCTCAACAGCAAGCGCACACTATCGGACCTCAACAGCAAGTGCCAGATTGCAATGAGCATGTCGCAGTTGGCACTGCCGGACCTCAACCGCAAGTGCCAGATCGCAGTATATGCAGTGGGCACTCCGGACCTCAACAAGCGCCAGATCGCATTGACAATCCATGGGAGCATGCGACATGCTTGAGAAGCAAACGACACACATGTTCCCATAAAACAGTGTCATTTTCCCGGGACTTGCGCAATGTGCGGCGTTGGAGTGTTAAGCACACAGGTCAACGCAGGCAAAATGAGTGAATCTGATGCGGGCTGGAGACGCTGGTCAAGTTGAGCTGCAGACACGGCGGAGTAAGGTGGTGGAGAGCTGCGCGCGCAACCGTGGCAGCCACAGCTTCGGGCGTGCTGAAAGCGTACAAATGAAGCAGCATATGAATATGCAGGCTCCCACGGAGCTGTGGCTCTGTGACACCAAAATAAGCAGCAACTGGGCCAAGAAGTCCAACTCCACGCTGGCGTACTACAGTGACTACACTCCTGGCAACATGATTCCTGCGCCCATGATGCGCCCGACGGTTTCGTCCACCCTCGATCCGCCGCAAATCGATGGCAAAAGCCTCCCTTGTCAACCGCCCACTCCGCCAAGCTTTTTCAGATCAGTGGGCTGCGAAATACTTCTTGCATTAGGAGTAAAGAAGATGCTCGCTGACATCGAACGGCTGCGTCTCTGAGCCTCCTGTCAACTGCCTTTGCCTGCTAAAAAGCCTTCTCACTCTTCGCAAGCACCAGGAACGACTGCGCAACAGAAAAGTCGTCGCTACCTTCTCCCGACTCATCGGCTCCTGCTCCTGCAGTCGCCACGCTGATGCACTCAGCATGTACTCTGCCTCCGCACTCTGAGACTGCCACCACTGTGCGGGTGTGTGCGACATGGCACTGAAGCCACCGGGTCAACGTAAGACACGTCCGACACACGCACGGCCTCGTGTTGAGGTGTGCAAATGTTGTTGGAAGGTTGCTGTCTACTACATTGTGGCATGCAGTACATTGATTAGTGTAGTTTGAATCACCTGGCAATATGCTTGCTACGTGCCTGCGAGTATATAAATACAGTTCACTGTGCACCAGCGCGCACAACCTGAACTTGAACCGAGCTTTCAATACAAGTCTCAGTACAAATCTCCTACTTCCATCGCTGAGGGTCCACTTTATGGGACCTTGTGTGTTGTACTTTGGTTCCTTTTTCCAATCCAACAAGTGAGAAAGGGAGCCACAAGCACACAAGCACAACCACAGCCACAAGCACGCAGCCACAAACACACAATGACAAACACACAGCCACAAACACACAATTACAAGCGCACAACCACAAACACACAACCAGAAACACATAGCCACATGCTCACACCCACAAACACAAGCGCAAGTGCACAACCACAAACACGTAGCACAACCACAATCGCACAATCACAAACACACAATTACAAATACACGATCACAAGCACACAACCACAAACATACCAATCACAAACACACAAACACGACCACAACCACAACCAACACACAACCACAACACTCAAACACAACCACAAACACACAACTAATTACAACAATTACCTGTGCGTGTGGTCTTTTTGCGTTGCAGGTGGTCACAGGGTAGCACTCTTGGATGCCAACTGGAGACACTGGCGACACCCCGACGGGAACACCCTGTCACTAAAACAACAATCCCAAACCCGAGGAGGGGGGTATGCCCTCTATAACCATTAGTAAAAGACCATCCATGGTTCCATCAGTCAACACTCGGGCCTCGCTCACTTCGCTGTTCTTGATCCTACATCTCCCAACCTCTCCCCATTGGCTGTTCGCCAAGGCGCTGCCCACGGCCAGAAGGGAACCGTAGAAGATCACCCGGGTATTCTGAAATGTCACCTGGCAAGAGTCGCGATAAGCTGTGGGATCTTAGATGAACATGATTGAACATGCAACCTTCCCAGAATTGGTTTCAGCGAAAAACAACAGGAATGCCAGCCAGTTTATGGTGGTGAAAAGAAGGGTTTGGTGCAGATGTTCCCTTGAACCAATTCATTGAAACCTGTACCATGGTCAGGTAAGGGTAGGAACTTTGACCATGGCACAGGTGAGTCAAAGCTTTGCCGGCTTGGTTATCAAGTTATTTGGATGTCGCCCAGCAGAACAAAATCACAGCCGACACGATCAATTGGACATGATTTGACCATCTGGCCTGCATGCCAGGAGTGAATACTAGCATTGGACTTAGCTCCTCTACTGATCAAAACTTCCTGCACGACAGCTGCCAAGTCGTGCCAAGTGGCCCCAGCCGGGACAAAGTGAGACACCTCCAGTTCATAATCCTCGGACACGGCCGGTGCAAATCTACCCAGTGTGAGGGAAGGGACATGTTGTGAGTTCAATTAGTCGTTGAACGTATTTTTGCCATGTTTGGCCGCTGGTCACCCAAACCCTGCCAGGTTGACATCCTAGGTCCATTCGTCCATTCTGTTCATATGTGCTGGGCGTAGCCATGTGTAGCCGTTCACGGCGAGAAGAAGTGGATTCTGTGCCATGGCGAGGAGACTCGCCCGTCCAACGAACATCGGGAAGCAGCAGGAGCTACCACTTCAGCCCTCTACAAATCGAACAACTGTCCATTTTGGAACATCCCTCAGTTTTTGCATGGCAATTATATAAATAAGGTTATATAGTTCCACCTGTTTTTTTTGTAGGGAGAATCCAATTCCCCGAAAAGGTTATACACTGGCTGGGGAGGTCTAGGGACGGCCCTCATTTGGTTGAACCTCTGCCAGGCACCTACATGCTGCTAACTACGTTTATAACTGGCACGATGGTTGAGTTCAGAAAATTCCATGAACGACCCACCTCCAAATTCCTTCATTCTCTGCAAAGAACATTCTTTTAGCATCCTGAACACCTTTCACATCTTTCATCTGTGGAGTCTGCTTCCCAGGTCCCTGTTTTATGCCTTATGACAAATACATATATACAAGCCCAAACACTCGAATCACTCCATGGGACAACAACACCAACTCCCAAACCGACAGAATCACTGACGAGTAATACCAGTAAACAACCACCCCAATGTAGGTAGATATGACATACATTGATACCACCACATATATGTTTATATATACACCCAATGTAGGTAGTGTAGGTGATGATATAGTTACCCAGTGTAGGTGGATATACCATTCATGGGTTGTCAGGAACGTATGCTTTCCACCATCTTTCCACCCTCGTTCTTAGCCAACACTGCGAACGTCGATGGCCCACTCGTGAGTCATCGAGTTCGGCCGCGATGACGACACCGAGTCAAACGATGCGGTGCCAAGCGTCTAGGAGGAATTTCCTCAAAACGATGATCTCAATGCCTATTTCTATAATCAAAGCATAGCCTCAGGCGTGCCGACCAAAGCAAAGGATGTGGATTGAGAGTGCGGCCCCCAAGTTTGGTGGTTTTTTTATGATGTTTATATGTGTGAAGCGTGTGAAATGAAGGGTTCATGAACTTGTGGGCATGAAGTTGCCTTTTCTGTTCCAACATGAAAAGGTGAGGGCGCGCGAACAGCCGCGGGATCGGAGGGAAGCCATAGTGGAGGGCACACCTTTTCTTCTTGCGAGCATTAATATGGACCCATCTAAAAACGTCTTGCGGTCCCAGTGCCATCCACCGTGAAACTACTGTAATCTGATCCACTTTAGCAAGCAAAGATCCCTTTCCTTGCCTTTCCTTGCCCTTTTCCTGTCCCTTTCTTCCTTGTCCTTCATGTGTTCTTCTCGCTTACATTCCTTTTCCATCCTGTTCTTTTTATTGTCCCTTCCATTCGCCAGTCCTTTCCATTTCCAGTTGCCACTTTTTCCGGGGTGCGTTTGAGACACACACAATACTGCAGTCCAGACTGTGCTCCAATATCTTCCTATGTTACTGCCATTTCACAACATATTATGTCCGTAGCTTGAAGTTTACTGTACTAGTACATCCTTTTACATAACGTTTCTGTACGCCATCACCAGCAAGTCATCCACCAGGCACGATCCGTGGTTTTGGCTGGCCAGGCACTGTTTCTTTCCATCGTGCAAGGATGATTAAACGATCAGCATGTACAGGGAACAATCTTCAGACATAGGAACACATTCGCATACAAGACGTGTCAACTAGCACGAGGATTTGTCACAACGATATGACTTTTCAATGGGCAATCATTACTTCAACACAATGGGTCTAGGGGAAACAACATTGAAACAACTTATAACTCGTATAACTGCTAGGTCAAAGCTCTCTAACAATACAGGGAATATCACAAATCTCTCGCATATGTTGATGACGTCTAGCAGGCTCAACCAGTTTTTATCCAAAATAAGAATGTGTTGATGTAAAAAGCGTTCGATTGCCATCTTGCAGCGACAAACTGGGTGCGTCTCGAACTTAGGCAGTCTCGATTTCTCCCGTCAAAAGGGAAAAGCAGAGTATAGCCACAGAATGCATGCCATAAATGCTACCGTTCTTCACCGGCATGTGGTGAAGCCGGGTTGACCACAACACAAACACTCTTCACATGTCTTTACGTTTACGATGTCGACCTACTGTGGCGTTCCCACCGGCACGGACGAGACTTCTGAGCACCGAAACCACCACCACCCACCCCCGACCGCCCACAAGACCGCCAACGGCGATGTGCTGCCAGGTTGACCTGGTGGCACATACCACACGCCCGACAAAAAGGGATCGCCTGACGAGTGCGGAACACGGACAACTCGAACCCCCCTCTCTCATCACTCTCTGAACCCAAACATTGTAGAGTTTCGGGATATTTGAGTCTGTCTGGAAAGAACGCTTCAAGACCTGTAGTATAAATATGTCATAAATACTGTCACAACGACGTTGCTGTGCAAGTGAACATCGTCAACCTATACGTTCGGTGACAAAAGTATGGACATCCGGCTGGCACTCATAATACCTCATCGATTTGCTCATTACTTCGCGTGAAGGTTCCCATAGTCCCCATGCCAACAATATCAACAATGTGTGTTGTGTTCATGTATGCTGTAGTGGTGATTTGTTTTTGCGCTTGTAGCGCCCTCCAATCACGAACCAGTTCGTTTAACACGTGCAAGAGAGCTACCCCGGCCTCCCTCCACTGGCACAATGCACAGCTCCTTGAGCACGGCGATAGGAGGATAGGAGGATAGTACATATCAAACTAGCAGATTCCTTGCTGACTCAGGTCAATACCAACAAACCTTTCTGCCCACGGATGTCCTCTGTCGTTCCAATCCCTGGGTAGAACTTCTCCCTGTGGCTGCATGAACACGCTACTCAGCTTCCTGCTTTTGTATTGATTTAGTATATTAATCTATAGACGGAATAGTCTGTAAACCTCTTGTACAAATATGTCTCTTTTGTTGTCAATAGATTTGGTATTGCAAGCATTTACAGTACAAGGTAGAGGGCCTACTGAGCCTACCGCAATGTTATTGTTGTGTACATCGCAGACCCGGTCTGCGGCTAGCGGCTAATAACACCACACAATTGAAACATCTGCTCGCTGCCACCGTCCACCCGAAAAGCAAATCGACCGGATTCCAAGCACCGCCAAACGCTGCCAGCTGCGCGATGCTGCGCGCAACTGAGGCTCCCAACATAGCCAGGATACCAAGTCCAGGCATCCTGCCATCTCAAAAAAGTCTCTTCACTAGCTTTGCTGAATTTTCAGGTAGAGGCTAAGAAACACAACCATTAAAATGCTTATAGGCTGTACCTGGAACCGTGGAAACAACACTAGCTGTGCTTGGGGACCCTCGCTCGGTCGCTCTCGGTCACTCCGCTCCCGCCGATGGATGCGACAGATCGGGAGCCAAATCGAGCAGCTCGGGCTCCGGATGGAGTATGGCCATTCACTTCTCAAATGGCTGGGTGTGCTCGCTAGCTTCACTTCTGTCACTGGGCCAAAGCAAAGCAAACACGAGGTCACAGTCTTAGTAAAAATAATAGAAAGCAAATGAAAGCAAACATGTGCCATCTGCTACCAGATCGTTCTATCTAACTCATGGCAGGCGCATTCTTGACACTTTAGGAGCTTTGGAGCAGCATGACAAAATCCTTTTCGGCTTAGCTGCTCGTGTTCAAAAGAACTTCAACATGAAGAGAATGGCCGGAGGATTCTTGCGTCAATTCATCCTTGGCTCATGGGATGAATCATCATGAATCCCTTGAATCAGGTGATGAAGGCTGTCACTATGGAGCAATGGATTCTGCTGAATGCTATATACACCCTAAGCGTCAAAGTAGAAGTTTAACTTTGTATTTTATTCATACCAAGTATCACCCAGTGGGTACATGTATATATATATATTATATATTAAATATATATATATATACATATAATAATTATGGTGTATCGTTGCACGTACTTCGGTTGCAGCAAGTCATGAGGCAACCACGCTGGCAAGTGGCACGCTTAGCAGCCCCAACACAAACATCATAAGCATTCAGGTTCAATGAGTGGTGCCTGTGACTGCTGTGGTTCTGACCATACCATATAGAGCCATAGAAAATGGGACGTGATCCTATTGCACCAATACTTGAACCCCATGCATGGGTACAGTACTTGAAAACAACACCCATGTGTGAGAACATCTCATCCATTGCCATAACCGCCACAACCGCCCCTTCTTGGGTCACTGGGATGGTCTTTTGAACATCTTCCGCTGAAATGTCTCCAGGACGGGGAGACCGTTCTCAACCCACGATGTCTCCCACATGTCCTTGTTCTGCGTCTGATGGCACCAAGCCGGGACCTGCGAGGACAGAATGTCCTGAAAATGTCTGACTGCCCCTGGAGATCCAGTCGTACCTTCTTAGACGGTGAGGAAGGAGACACTGTTGTGTAGGTGCCAGGAGGGTCCAAATACATAACTTCTGAGAACGTACGACTGGATCCCTACAGTCCTAGAAAATACGTAATCAAATACAAAACATTCCTCATTATCACTACTGATCTGCAAAAGACACATCTTGTTTCCAGATTCTTGTAGCAACGCGTGGTCAAACTTGTTTGCGATGTTAGTTGTTTAATTGGTATTGTTATAAAAAAAATTGTTAACGTGTTTTGATGCAACGTACGAGTAAGTCTACACTAGAGTTCGTGGGTGTCCTGTATCCAGTCATCCTCACAACAGTATTTTGGCTAAAACATGAAGGAACAAAACCAAAACAAATCCAGGACACCACTGAATGGAGAGGAGTAAACAATGCACGTGACAAATGTTAATGGTAAAACTAAGAAAAATCACACTTGACGGAAGTGGCAACCTTTCCCGCTCAGCTATGTCGATTCTTTTCACTGGCCAAGCGCTTGCCAGACCGTCGCATCCAGTGAACACCACTGAAACACCACCAGTCAATCCCCGTCTTAGTTACTAGTTCATTTTTTTTAACAAAGAGTTTGGTTCGACCAATGGCTGCTGAAGCAGCGTTGCAAAAAAATATGGGTTCAAATTTTTGAGAGATTGGGAGATTGGCATATATGGCATATACTTGTCATGGGGGTTGTTGGCTGCAGAAAACTTTTGACATCCTGCTCTACGAAACTTCGAAACACTGTGCCGACCCAAAGGTTTTGGTCATGTTTTGTGTTCATCTTGTCAGCCTGGCGGATTGCACATTTATTTGTTCAGATGAGTCATGATAAATCCATATTCAATTGGACGCTGTGGGTCGAACACCACTTGCACATTTCCCACTCAAAATACATCTGGTACAGTTCAAAAGTTTTGGTTTTTGCAGGAGGAGGATTTTAACCGAACATCCGAGCACTCAGAACACGTTCCCCAAAAATCCATGACGTGCCATTGGGCCATGGCCTTCCTTCCAGACTCCACTCAACAGATCCATTGCAACACGTCCATCCGTTTAAGCCGCTCCCTGGACCGCTGAGAAGCCGCCCTGCTCTCCGCTTAAGCCTCGAAGAGGGTCAACAAGACCAACGCGAGCAGCCTCGGGCGCGTTCAAGCTACACGAAAACGTTACAAATTCCAAACAAATCACTAAAATACATGCCTATTCGCAATCCCAATGATAGTTATATGTTCGCAGTAATTGGTTGCAACCAAATTTTTTCGACTTTCCGGTCATGTATAAATACATGTGCGCACAAAAATAATCACAATGCGCCAAACAATGCTGAAACCTCATTCCTCAACCAACGGTCCATTTTCAACATTTTTCATACACACGCTCATCACGATGATCATCACCCAGCGACTCGTCCAAGCAAGGACTAGGCCCCGACCCCAGTCAGCCAATCGAGGTGTTGGCTTTCTGTGTTGTGTCCCTACAGCCAGTCTTGACATGCGGAATGCCACAGGAAACTCTAGCTTCCAGCCAGATCACGCAATTCGTGGGATCCACATCTTGATCTTGCAACCGAAGAGTTCATGAGCGAGGATCTCAGTACTTGAGCACGTTCGCCCTTGCAAGCAACGATTTTTCGCCCGCCACCGGAGCAGCAAGATCCATGCTACCAAGATCCTTCCCAGAAGCATTGTCCTGATGAGTTGACACTATAGCTCTCGCTGATCTGATAGTAGCACTTTTTAGAGGGATGCATCTTCAACCAACTTTGAAGAGAGCGACGGGCCTGAAGGAGTTGATCCAGACAGTGTCAGCAAGTTCATGGAGTACTACAAATTGGTGGTCGGTACCCATGTCGGAGAAGAAGGCAGCCAGATCATGCCTCCTATGAGGTCTGTTGCCCACAGCAGCTCCATCTCGCCAAGAAGGTGAAGGAAGTTCTGAGAAGGGCATGTCATCAGGATGGCTCATGAAGGATGGCCTCTTTATTGTGTAACAGAAAAGAAACCACACCGCGCGAGTGAACCAGGACCTGTCGCTTGGATGCGCCCCATCACCAGTAGATGACACGGCTTTAAGCCATAGAGCGGGTAGACTCGAAGTCGGGAAGTGGCGGACTGACTGGTCACTTGCATGTTCGCGTTGGGTTGTGGTTGCGCCATCAGGCTCAACAACCAGGACCAGAAGCTTACTGATTCTTCTTCTGGCATGCGGATCAAAAGCCAGTTGCCACTTGGACCTGTTCCCATTCTACATCGAGAATCAAAGATGTGGTCTGCCAGTTCCAACTTGCTGAGGGACAGCACCGAGTAGCTGTGTAGTTGTCCCCTCAAGGCCATTGCAGCAAGTGGTTCATCAGTCCTTGTCAATGGCTCATTCTTCCCCACCTGTCAGGTGAGGGTTGTCAGATTTTAGAAGAGGATCCCGCCTCATCTGCATGCCACTGCGCAAAGTATGCATGTATTATTTCAGAATGGTATTGAAGTGCAACTTGCTTTATCTGTCCACCAATGATATATGTACATATATATATATAGTACACAGAGAGAGAGAGGCCAGCAAAACTTTTGGTTGCAACCCAAACCCCCTTCAAATCTGCTGGCTGCCCTCCAGAACTTGGAATACCAGTGAATACCATTGGTTGCCCGTGGTTCCAAACGGCAGACTAAGTACGGTGCAAGGCCTTGGGGCCTCTCGCGGTACTGCTCTCGGTACTGCGCTCGGCTGTGCTGGTCGATCTGGTGTTGATGGTGATAGCAGGCAGATTTTCTGTGTGGAGTCTTTATAGGTGTCACTTGGTGCTCTGCAAGCCCTGTAATTTGCAACGATTTGAACTTGATTTAGGTATCCTCTCTTTTCCTTCTTTGAGCTGTTGGGAGCCCATCTGTGTTTGCGGGAAAAGATCCTATCATATTCTATCTTGACAATTCTTTACTATTCCTTAGAATCACATGTTAATATAATCATGTTTGGTCCTTGAAAAGTAAAAGTACTCCTCTCATTCCCCTCTCTCTCTCTCTCTCGCAGTTCGGAGTTCCTCCACGTGGCTGAGGCTCCACACGCTCGATAGTACCTGAGGCTCCACACGCCGATTCCCCGGCGATGGACGCTCGGTGTCCACTGGAACATCCGTGGTCGCTCCAAGTGACAAGGTGACCAGGGTTGAATGGGGAAGATGGAGGGTCCCCGGAGGCTTCCCGGAGGGTTAACCGGTCAAGAAACCGACGAACCGGTCATGGCAATGTTTCCCAGGAGACATCCTTGTGAGACAGTATATATAGGCCAAGCAAGTAACAATATGCATGACCTATTTCAGTGTTCTTCAGGAAAATGTGTGACTGAAGCAATGAATATATACCTCAACTTGACCGAAGAACACATAAATTCAACGGCCACCGCAAAAATGAAGCAACGCGTGCAGAAAACAACACCAAAAAAGAATCCTGCAAATCCCTGCAAGCCAAAGGATGGGCAAAATCTGAATCTCAATTCGATCCATCTGACTCCCCATGGGGAGGACCAGTCCACTGGTGCAGACTGGGCGTACCATTTGTTGAAGCGCATGCAATCATAATGTAGAAGCCGCGCCGCTTGGACGTCCTCTCCGCGAACCGACGCGGAGAACGGACACGACCAACGGTCGCAACAACTCCGGGCACAGTTGCTGACAACGTCAAGTTGCTGAACCGCAGTTGCTGAACCCACAGAGCTCTGCAGATGCTCAGCAACCAACGAAGTGCAGTTGCTAAAAAACAACAGAGGTTCTCTATTAACTGCACCGAAGTGCCAGTTGCTGAACATAAATATTATATGATTGTCCTCCGGATACTTCTCGAGAAACTTACCCACAATGGCGTTCTCCAGTTGCCAGGCGGCCTCGAGCGGGTGGGGGGTGGCTTGCAGGCAGGTGGCTGATGTTTTTCAGCGGAACAATGATTTCCTTTGGGGAATTGTAGAGGGGTCGCTGCCAGGAGCCATATACTTATTATTGGTTGTACACTTGAGGGTATCCCCGCCATTCAACCATAGTAAAGGGCCAACATGGGCCAACTATGGTTTAGTGATGGTTTAGTGATGTTCAGTGGACTGGGGAAGAACAGCATCTGCATTTTCAAGACTTCCGAAGCACCGAATCTTTTTGGAGGACCCAAACGGGCAATGCTTTTCTTTCCTGTTGGTTTTTGGATGCAGGAACCACCCGAAGTCGGCCAACACGGGAGCTCGGCAAATTCAGCTTCAGTCAGGTGGACGTGGCTTTCCAGAGGCCTTCACGACCGTGGCTTTCCGGTTCCTCTTGTTCAAGAGCGGCACTTTTGACCTGGAGACCATCTGCGGAGTCTGAGAGCTCCAGCGAGGGGGTCGACGGGATTTGTGGTGATTTTTCCTCCACTTCGGGGAGCTGCACCCGTCTCGAACAAGGGTATGAGTGAACGTACCAACAAACACATATACCAAACACTCCATGCAATGTATGCCATATTTAACCATATTTGCCGATCAGTTGGGGTGGTTGAAAAGGGGTCAATGTAGGCGAATATGCCATACATGGAGCGTCTGGGTATTGCAGATCTAGATTCCTATGGGACCACAAATCCCAAGAGCGAGATGGACATATTAGTCAAGAGTGATAGCATCTCGATCTGGATACACATGATCCCACATGTTTTCTTTCGTATTCATCGATTGGCACTCTGCACCGGTGGGCCACACCTGTTCTTCCCCCCACCCTCCGTCCGCACTCCAATGATCATAACGTTCATCACCTTTCATAACCTTGAAACACGACCCACTTCGAAACGCGACAAACCACTTAAACAAAAACACACATCGATGTCCAACTTCTAGTTCCCAAAAATTCCTTCCTGGAATCTGCCGCTGCAGCCACAGCTCGAGCGCGGCGAGTCATGAGTCATGTGAGCCGTGTGTGTTCAGCAGGTCTTCACTCTTCACTCAGGGACACACGAAGCACCTAGCTGGACACCCAGTCCCAACCGGAAACCCAGTCCCAACCGGCTCAAATCATCCACTTCCTATAAGGCAACGGATCTGAAGACACTACCCATTTGCTGCCTCTTGGACTGGGTTTCGTACACACCTGGACCTGCTCAGCCCCAGCCACGAACGTCCCGGCCGGGAGCCCCCAACGTCATGCCGAAGGAATGCCGCGCCAATGCGTGACAGAAGGGTGCCTTTTTTCTGGGTGGGTGCACTCCAGCAGTGGGGCACTGAGTTCTTGAAATATGGAAACCACCAGAAAGAGTGTTCTTATAAGAATATATAGTAATATATCGTGTAATATATTATTATATATGTTACATTGATTATATTTTCCCTGAGTCTGTTTTAGTGCCTTTTGAATGGTGTGTATCTGTTTCTTCCCTCTCTCTCTCTGTATATTGCATCTGCGATGATATTAGTGGGGCATGGGCCAGTGTTTCGGTCCAAATTCATAGCAGCTGTGATTGTTATCATTTAACATCTGCGCACCGAAGCGAAACTGAAGCCAAAGCACACCAAATCTGGTGGAACACTTGATGACACCTGGTGAAATTGGACAACTCCAATAATACTGCAAAAGGTGGATGCAAATCCGACCCTACGAACAAAATTACATAGAATGTGTCTTAACAAGCCCCCTGAGCTTCTAAGACCTGGTGCATTCAATGAATGGGTCTCCAATTTCATGGGTCTTCGCATGTTGTCACAATCGGATATGGTATTTCCTGGTCTTTCTACCAAGACCTTCCAACAAGTCTCGGAAATGGAGGTCTTCAAAAGCTGAAAAAGAAACCTATAGAAGCCTCGCCGGTGACCATTGGATCCTGTTGCCACTAGTCTGGATGTGGATGCCGCCTGTCAAGTCCTACAGTATGGGTTTGTATTTCAATAGGGGGACCTCCCGACCAATGGCCTTACATACTGTTTTTGACATTGCCAGAGGTCGAACTGAGGGTGAGGGGCATCCCTATTCTAATACATGCACCCACGTGTATAAAGCAATGTGACCTCAAAGGGTCACTGGTGGTGCAGTTCTGCCCGAGTCTAGCAACCTGGGTTGAGGGTAGCTGACACGTCACATCTTGGTTTTGGGGGGTGACACAAGGCCGTGCAGCGGCACATCTCTTTCGCTTGAATGAGGCACATTGTCAAACTGCAAGCGAGAGTCCAGCAGTCAGCTGACTGACATTTGTATGCAAGACTCAGCAACCTGTTTCATCTAGACTCCGCAAGATTGCGATCCCATCATACCAGATGTATCTCATGGAACATCCGCTAACTGATCCGAGAAGCACCCCACGTGATGAATCTAACCCCATCACGTGATAGAAATGATATCCTTTCACTTCCCCTTCTATATCATTAAGACTACGTCAACGCTTATTCTATTCAAAGACCTCAGGCCATGGTCTATGGCTCCTTTTGGAACCCCCACAGCCAGGGCTCCATTCACAGCCAGGCCAGGCTGAACTCTCGCTCGCGCCGGAGGACTTTGGCCGGCATGGCGTTTGGCGCACATTTCTCCTACACCCGACAAGTGAAGAAAACCCCCACAGGTTTCCACTCACGGGTCCGTTTCGGGCCGCGAGACGGTCTCAGAGTGAGTGCTTTGCGGCGAGCGAGCTTCGAAACCAACAAGACTCAGCCAAGACTTCGGGCCCCAACACGGGACTCCATGTTTCAAAGCCTAACAAAAAGCCTTCACCGACACCGACCTGCAATCCCCTCACTACATCTGGCGCGAACCCACACGTTCTTGCAGGCGTCGAACCAGCTCGTTGAACCTGAGAGGCCGGAAGAACAACCGATTTATCAACACATGAGGTTGCCCATTTTGAAAGACGATCTCCACATCTCTATTCCCCTTATGCCACTTACATTGTTTGTGTTTGTTGTGTTTTTGTCCAAGATACTTTCTCACATGTTTATTGGCTGAATCAACGGTAAAACAATAACTATACAATAAATATGTTGGGTATGTCTCAACACTGATAAATAGTGGATGATGTTTTGTAAGATGTTGATAGATTCTGATAGATTTTGTAAGGGCCGTCTCTCCACACATGCACACTTGACCGACCTTTCGTGCAAACAAAACAGAACCCAACCCATCTCAAAAGAATTCAAAACAGAACCCCTTGAACAAAAAGACTGTTCCTTATAGTGGACATCAATACCACCATTCTGTGATGCCGTTTAATGATTAATGCAAAACCATGGGGTCGGTGGTCACAGGGGTCAGGTTTGGAAGAAACAGCGATGCTGGGATGTCACCTCCCAAGTGACCTCTTCCTCTAAGGTTGTACAGCTTGCTTCTGGCATTCAATCCACTTGCTCATCAAGCGCAGTCTTACTGCCTGCTCACCTGACACAAGACCTGACAGAAGGAAAACGTGCTATGCCTGCAGGCCGCCTTATTCCACACTGTGCGACTCACGACAGGCGCACGACGAAACAAAGGAACGCGACTCACGCTGCCGAAACGAGGAATTGAGAGAAAGCCTCCAACCAACCTACTAGCGATGGCCTCCAACCCTACTACCGATCCCTTCAAGCTGCCTAGCGATGGCCAACGCGACAGCTGCCTAAACCAAGCTGATGGAAGGTGTTGATGGTTCAGAAAACACATATGGTGTCATCCCCATGTTGGGTGCGGTGGTCAGCGGAGCGATGGCACTTGCCTCTGATCTCCTCTAATCTTCCTGGTCAAGTAAAGTGTTGAGGGATTATCAGGATAGTCACAGAAGGATATACAACAATCAAATGAGTGTGACATGTGTATTAAAATAGGGAGACCTCCCAAACATCCCCTGGAAGACGGGAAATAAACACCAAAGCCCATGGGTTAAGGGATTCCCATTAAAATACACATCCACAGCAGGGTCAAAGGATACCCTTTGGGCACGCCATGGCCAAGCCCTTGGTGTAAAACTTAGTGGCCACCCCAACACTATAGGTTTAGGACATAGGATGATGTAGGATTCTACACTGAACAAGGTAATGCAAAACGATTTAGACTCTGATAACCGTGATAACTGATTATATATCTATTAGTGATTGTTATTTACCAGGTCTTGGCTGTGTCAACCTGCTTCCTAAGCAGCCAGGTTCATCGCATAGGGCGCCCCGACTTCCCTTCTGCACTCTCTCTGCTCTGCTGCTCGCGGTCACGTTCCTCCTGGGTTCTGCTGCATCGACGTGGAACAACCCCCTAGCAGCGATGCCAGGAGCCCCATTCGCAGCGTCCTTGCTCCTAGTAGTAAGGCCAGGAGCCCCTAGTAGTTTTGGTAGCGATGCCCTTTGCTCCTAGTAGCGCCCTCACAAATGTTGCTTCTTGTTGGGTGGACAAACACTGACAACGTCTTGACCCCGCCGGCACGAACGCCTCAGACTCGGTACAATACCCAAGTTTGTATCCTTGATCCAATTGGTACATAAAAACGATATTAACAAATAAAACCAAATTAGTCTAATGCATCTTAATGCTTGTTCCCCTCAAATTTCACGAGAAAACAGTGTGTTTCTCTCAAAGCCAGTGGAGTGAATATTGGGGGTATGACAAAATAAATAGGGAGACCAACACCCATTGGTTGGATGTTTCCCTATAAAAATACACACACATCCGATCCCAATATCCAGCTCCTTGTCAAGTTTCTCATGGCTCCCAAAAGTTGCGTTTGATCTTCTGGGAGGTACGTCCAAGCTCACTCAGATCAGGATGATAACGAGGAGGTACGACAGGGATATGCGAAAGACTGATTCCATTTTCCCTATCTGAGATGTGTAGGGTATTCGGGTCATATATTGCCTATATCCAGCGCCACCCCAGGCTGAATAGCCGTTGGACGGTAAAGACCTGGTTAGAGTCCCTGGTACCTCGACTGGTCCTGGCCCCAGCCCGTCTCTGATCGAGCTCGACCGTGTCCTCTGCCTTGCGCAGGGACTCCTGCAGCACCGCAAGCTCCTCGGAGCACATTCCGGGCCGAGCTTCGGGCGGAGTGGTTTTCAGCCGAAGCGGGCGGTGACCGCCCAGTTTTTTAACGCTTCAACGGCCTTCGGTCTAGCCAGGAGGCTGTACATGCACAGAAATATGTCGGATGGTAGTCAGGACCCATCACGGATGCCGATGGTGCCACACACAGCGTAGCAAAGGCTTCAAAGTCTTGCGGCGGTTCCTCCAGCTTTCCGCGGGAGTCCAGGCCTTCCAAGAGACTTTGCGCAACCGCGGCAATGGCTTTACATAATGCCGCAGGGCACGCCTTGAGCACAGCTGTCTTCCATTGGCCGTTTTCGCGTCCAATGGACACAGTTTTCGGCACGTGGCACACGTTCTGTGTTCCGCCAAAATACTCTCAGTGTCAGAGTGAGGATTCACAATCAGGAATGTGGTCGGCTTCGCTGATTGCGCACCGTACAAGCCCTGCTGCACATGGTAGAAGCGCACATTGGAATAAGCCAAGAGGAATTTCACCACTTGGAGTCTCCAGATGGAGGGGTGATCTCCTCCAAGATCTTTCGGGCGCTCCAACAAGAAACATCCCTGACAAATCAACATCGAGGCAACGAAGCGGATGGCGACTCCAAGAAGATCATCTCCAATCGCAACTTGTCTGACCTCACGCAATCGCAGCTCTGGTAGGCCACTGAGGTGAGTGCCATTGCGAACAGGAAGAGGCCCTCCGTCTTCGCAACCGTATGGCATCTTTGAATCTGTTGAAAGTAGTAGGGCAAAGCAAATTCCCCCAAGACTCCGAGAACACAATGTCCACGCTAAGCACCCGAACATAGTGCGGCTCCGGAACTCGAAGATTCTCAAGAAAGGATTGCAAGTCGCCCTCGCGACGATGGTCAGAAAAAAGGTGTGCCATTAAACTGGTCTGTATTATATCACACGTAGGACTTCTTGCACAGACGGTGGCCGTTCACACCATTGGTCAAAGACCCCTTCAAAGGAAAGCCGTGGCGTCTCACCTGAATGGGCTGGAACGAACCAAGTCGTAGTAGCAGAAGTTAAGAACAGGTTGCACACTTCGCTCCAAGAGTCCAGCATTCGGTCACCTTGGAAGTGTAACCTCCAACTTACAAACAGCTCTTTCACTTCATCCAGATGCAAAACTGTCTGCAAAGTTGCTTCTTTGAGGAGAGCCACAACCACTTCAAAACGAGTATGGCAAGTGACATGTGCAACTGCTTGTGTCCACGAGTTCCACAGCTCATCCTCTGACTCCAACAAGGGAGGACAGTCATGTTGCATATCTGGTGGCAGAGCTGGTCCAGCAGCGCTTGCATTGGCGGTCTCCAAAAGTCAGGCCTTTGCTAATCCGCAGCCACACTGTTGGGTCCAGGTTCCGGGTCAGCTGCAAAACCCCTGCGAAGAGCTGAAATCCGGCAGCTGCTTTGATAATTGAGGTGATGTATCAAAGCAACATGTGAAGCATATTGTTTCAAACAAATTGGGCATTGGGAGCCCACTGCCACACGTCTGCCAGCAGCGATTCTTCCGTGCATCTTGAAAGCATGCACACTCCATCCAGCCTTTGTCGAAAACAATTGCTGCAGCGGATGCAACAATGCTCTAAGACACCTGGTTCACCGGCGGGGGGTCCAGGTGCCCCACGCAATAGATGGAAATCAGTAGCAATAGCATCATGCCACTCAATCCATTTGCGCTTCAACATTGTTTGCTCCACATCATGTTGTGTTGCTTTTGCACCAGCTTCTTCCATCTGCTAGGAGACAAACTGATGTAGTGAGACCATTGATCCCAGTTGTCAAGCAATGAGCCCATTTCCAAAGGAAGTCCCCTTTGTTGCTGAAGCCACGCTACATCCGACTGCAGCTGGTACCACCAAGGAGACCCCAGTTGAAGTAGAGCCCACGTGGCTTCAGTAGACGTACAAATCACACGCGCGAGAAAGCGCATGAGTCTCAAGGATCTGAGCAGCACCGAAGGCGCTAGCAAGCCCATCTCATGCCGTAGCTGTAGGTCATTCCATTCACGCACCACAATGCCAGCATGCATCACGGCGAACCTCCTGTAGAGTCCCCCAAGCTTTCGTGTCCATGCAGCGCTGATCATCTTTGTGAAAGGTGCCCATGCCGCTAGATTGCAAAAGACTGCCGAAAGAATCAGGGTATCGAACAACAATGCCTTCTTCTTCAATCGGAGGGATTTATTGCCAAAAATGAAGATCCTGAACTGTCCCAATCTGGCATGAGCAATTGCAAAGCGGCATTTCAGGTCAAGAAGGGGCGAGTTGACCTTCCCATTGCATAGCATATTGAAGGGAAAGGAGTCACCTTGAAGGCTCATGCAGTCTGGGGTCCAGTTGAGATCTGTCAGCCCATTGCTGTCCTCATGCTGGGCCTCCCTGACAAAGCCTGCCAGCTTGAAAAAAATTTGCTGTCTGAGAAAAGCAAGCCCAGATTGGCTAGCCGAACACTCTCTTTCCAGGACCGCTCTCAAGATCTCTGCTGATGTGAAGTTCCTGCTAGACAACCCCAAGAGTTCATTCTTCAGGCCCCCCCTTTGTGAGCCCAGTAGACAGTGCTTCTGCAATCAAAAGACACACATCCAATTTGCTCTTTATGTAGCGAAAGCTGGACACTCCTAGAGAAGTAGAAAATGCTGATTGGGCATTTACTCCGGTCAGAGCCCGCACTTCTCTTTGCCCGAACTGAGTTTTGCTTCATGCTTTGACTGTGGCTAAATACGAGTGAGAAAGAAGTTAATCGAAAAAGTTTGCATCCAGACCAGCGACAATCGTGGTGTCAGTTCCTGGCCAGAGTCTCTTGAGATCTTTCAGCACTCGAAGCGCAGGGGCATAAGCCCCTGACTTGCATCTTTTGACCAAAAGATCCTGAATCTTCCTCTCTCTCAGCACTTCCGGGTGTTCCGCCAAAGCCACAGGTTTGCGCCCGGGCGGGAATAAGTCCGATGGCTTTTCGAAAACTCCTCTCCTAGTCAAAGGACAAGAAACCACCATCTGGGCCAAGTAGGAGTACATTGCCGGGAGAGTGAGCTCAGAAGTTTTCAAGAAACTTTCCAAAATGTCAGCTGCAAGTTGCGTGGGGGAATGCCATCTGGAAAACTCCTTGACTGAAGCGTACTCTTGCCCATCCCCAACCAATCGAATGATCAAACCTAGCAGTGCTAGTCTGGTGGACATCCCATCGGGCACGCTCTGCTTGAATAAGGAAAGGATGGGTACGTCCAAAGCGCCGCCCAGTTCTACAGGAACAATCCTCAACAAGGCCATGCAAAGGTGGAAGTGCATCGTCAGCTCTGGCTTTTGACGCAGCCGATTCTCACCTTGCCTTTCCAGCGCTGAAATCATATAGCACCGGAAAATGTTGCTAACCCATGCAGACACACCTGCTGAGTTCAGGTCCAAAGCCAAAGATTAAATTTTGCTTTCCACTTCACAAAACGTCTCCAAGAACCCTCTTGGGGCTAGGATTGCCTTGGCTGCCAGTTTCCAAAACGAAGGGCAGGTGGATGACCCTACCACGAAATCGTTGAGGAAGATGAACTTACGCATCCCTTTCAATGATTTCGACCCCGCCGTAGAGATTTTAAACTTCTCTCTAAAAATTCGGGATGACCCCTTCAAGGAGTCTGAGACCCTGACAAGAAATCCGCCTAGGCTTTTGTCTCCCCTGCTGGTCAACTCCATGGCGTTGATAATATCATCCATGAAGGTCACCGTTTGAGTGTCCTGTGTGATGTGTTGTTGACCTTAAAGGACTGCATTAACTTCCCGCTGCATAGCTCGGTGGGCGGCCGTGTCAGGGAAGATCGTGAAACACGGTCTTTTTCACTGGCAACCATTCATGCGTCACATCCGCCTTCGTTCTTTTGGTGTCAAATGTCAAAGTGCGAGAAGAGGAAGCGCCGATTTCCAGCTTCGAAAAGAGACTCTCCCACGATCCTACTGGCATGCCTACGCTCCCCTCAATCATGCGATGAATGATGCCCGTAGCTTCATGCATTTGGCTCTCCGACCAAGCGACCCTATCGGAAGATTCCACAAATCTGAGCCTGCATCCTGACAGCCAGGAACACACTGTCTTTTTGGATTGAAGCTTCTGCTTCCCTGACGAGCCCGGGGCGAAATGCGGCAACAAGCACACGACAGTACGAGAGTTCGTGTTTTACGTCCTCAAGCAGCACCTTGCTGGGAAAGACACTACCCAAAAATGGCGAGTCTTGCGCTTGTCCCATTTGCCGCTTTCGGTTTTCTTTCTGCTGACCAGCTTGGCAAAGCGCTTTGAAGTTCCATTCCTCCTAATTTGTTTGCCAGTCATGTGCCACATCATAGGGGCGGACTTAAGAGATTCGACGGTTTCCAAACCAACTTCTCCTGTGGAGGGGTCACACATAGCACCTTTTGATTGAGACGACGCCCAATACGTCTCTGCGGCATCTAAGGGGACCTCATTGGTGGTAAAATCACTTTCGTACGCCGCTTGTTTTTCCGTGTCGGACAACAATGACCATAAGGGAAGTTGGGAAGCGCAATGATCTCGAGGAACCCTCTGAAACGTGCTTCGGAACCTCCGGAGAGGTGCTGCGGGGCCTGCTCCGATCCGGTCCGAAGTCTTTGTCAAATGGCCTATATCGGACCCAAGAAAGCTTCGCGGATTCGAGGTATGACATGGTCCAATCTGCGGGTGAACGGTTCCCTAGGGCTCCAACCACACCCTCAGGTGGTTAAAAACCCCAAACCCACCCCAACCACCTTCTCAGGAAGTGGTTGGAGCCCTAGGGGTTATGACTTAAGTTAAATGGATGTGATTGGTCCGGGGCTTTGACCCAAACCCCTCAGGTTCCCTGACGACCAACATCGCTCCGTGGTCCGTCGGCCAGGCCACCGAGAACGGGCACACACACACGACCCCGCGGGTGTGAAGCCGCGGACTCCGGTGATGCCCGAGATGGCAACCATCAACCAGGCCTCACACTACCTAGGGAATGAAGCTTCGTAGAGCAAACATGAGCAACCTGACTCCGGAAGCTTGTTGTTGCCTCCACCTGTTGAAATGATGAACTATATACGTGACTGTGCACCCAATCCCCCTTACCATCCTTACCTATCTGAATTACGGCTTTTGCCTCGTCCATTCCTTTATATCCACTGAACTCATTCGGCCCCACCGGCGACCCACGCCATCACCACGCCCCTTCAGCTGGCCTCGCTCAGGAGCCGTTGCCGTTCTTCGGCCTCGCGCGCACGCGCGGTGGCCTGGCGGGGAGGGAGGTCGACGAACGTGTTCACGATCATCCAAGCTGGCAACGCTTCTCAGGGTGGGCCATATTTAGGACCCTTTCTGAGTTGCTCCGAAAAACAACCAAAAGACAAACTAAACAAGCTCATATTATATCCATGCATTGGATGATAGACGCACGATATATTGTAGATCGTCCATATATATGTCAACGTCTAAATTACTGGTTTGGGCTGTATAATTATTAGGGCGTCCCGGATCGTGGAATGGGGCGAGGATACAAAAACCCAATACCGACGAAACATTCCATCAAGTGCTGGCGCACGCGCGCGTGTTTCCGCACGCGTGCCGTTGGGGCCATCGAGTCGCTACGCGAGCTGTGGCTCTCCCCCCCGGTCGCTCGGCGGTGCTCGTCGGGAGCTCCGGGTCTGATACATGGTGATTCCTGGAGGACAAGGCTCTTCCGAACTCGGGGCCATTGTCCACTTCCATGTGGTCGTTCCAGGGAGTATACAGTGGTTTCAGAGTAGATGGCACAGACCCCAAGATGTCTTTTAGATGGTCCATATATATAAACCACTCTTGGGGTCTGTGCCATGTACTCTCAATCTTTTGGTGAAGTCGTCAGCTTCAGCGACCGCCCGCTGGAACCGAAGGTACCCACCAAGCTACCGACTGTACCTGACTGGAAGGTGTGGAGCTCCCCACATCTTTCAAAGAACCCCTGTTCATGTCAACTGTTAGTAAAACCAACTGTTGATATTGACAAAATCAACTGCACCAGGAGCTTGTCAAATCAGCTTTGTGATAATGAACAAAGAAAGGGCCCATGGGCCAATGTCACATGCTGCAACTTACAGGGGCCTAAGGGGATCCGAAGAAAATCATGCTGCAACTCGTTCTCAAAACAAGGAGCTCTGCCTTCAATCATGCATCATATCCTCCATGGATATCATGAAAAACAAAAAAAAACAAAAACCTTTCGAACAAACGAACATGCTTGAAGGGATACCATGCGATTTAAACCATTTGACCATCATGCTCATATAACTTAACTATGTGGTGATTGCTGGTTCATGGGGGTTTCTATTGGCTTTCACGCTGGACCGGTCCTCCCTCTTCCGGTCCCCTCTTCGGTCCCCTCTCGCCTCTTCGGTTGCTCGGTTCACCTGGCTACCACGCTCACCGAGACGGCGCCGATCTAAGTCGAGTCGTTTCGATCGAAACTCTGAGGACCAAAACATGTTGCAGCAAATCATAGCGCAGCAACGAACATGGCCCCAAGGACTGTCCTATTTAGACCCTAGGATTCCAACAACTATTGCTTTACTCAGGAATTCACACTACAAAACCAAGATAAACCCTATTGTTTATGGTCTTTGACGGCCGGGTAGATTGATACCTGAGCTTGAACTGGAGTGGTACATACTGTAGACGGAGCAAACATCCTCTATCCTCTGCAGAAAACCGACCAAGAACCCGTCTTCCCATGTCGATTCCGCCGATTCCTTTGGCAAGATGTGGTTCCTTCAGGTGCACCAACCATTCATGTACAGTATATGTGATAGTCATTGAAGTCATAGAGGTAGGACACCTTGAAAATCAAATCCAATCACCCACACACTGATTGTGTGCTCCCCTTGTGAATGCAGCGGCGGAAGTTGTGGAACCCACACAAATTCCCATCAAGAACCACGCACACTGAGGACGTCTGAGGCTTTTTCTTTCAGGCAGTCAGTAAACCGCTCGTTCCTCCACCAGACTCAAGAGCATCGTCTGAGCTGTGGTGTCCAGTGGTAATCACTGAAGCGGCACGGTGCACGATCTTCTGCGCTCTTTTGGTCCCTGTGGTGGTGGTGGTGGTGGTGGTGGTGGTGGTGGTGTTTCACATGGCGGTCTGCAGCGCCTTCGGAATAGGCGCTTCATGTGCCTCAAGAATGCAAAGATCATGTCAATTGTGCACTTTCCCGGAAATAGCCGATGTTCCAAATGTTCCCTTCATTCAGTGGAAGGTCCGCCCCCCAAGCATCTAGAAAAACAAATTGAGGACCTACAGTTCGTGACCTCACTTGAGATCCCGGGATTTGCGGTCACCAACTGGCCTGTTTGTTCAGTCACACTTAGAGACACCAAACACCAGTGTCTTGGTCACGAACTGAAGGCAGTGGTATGTACAGTGGTTCCAGAGTAGATGGCACTGGCACCCCTACATGTCTTAGACAAATCGGGGTCCATGATTGCCCCACCTAACTTGGGTAACTTGTGCCGTCTACTCGGAAACCACCCCTACAAGTTCAGTCAGACCCAGGTCCAAACCTGGCCAAACTTCTACTACCTCCTTAAGTCTGGGTTTTGTATGACCATCTATGATCTCCTCCAGTAAAATGAGGCCAGTTCCTGACTTGTAGGACACCGTCATCACTCCAAGCGCTCCAAGGCCCCAGTCATGTACCGAGCGCATGGGCAGGTCCGGGCAGGTCGGGACGAAGCACTGCAGGGTCTCCCCTGCGAATCCCTGCACCATTCAATTGAAGAAGCACTCATGGAAGTGGAACCCCCCCCCCTGGTTGTTTGACAGAAAACCGTCTTTCAAGGGCCATCTTCCACATGTGTGGAGGGAGGGTATCCCTGCACCACAGCAACTGTGACCACCATATGTTTGCAGGTCGTCGGTTTGCTCTCCGAGTGGAGTTGATCACAACATGCGTGCGCCCTCGTGAGCGCCCTCACCGCGCACACCATGCGCTCTGGCAGTCAAAGGGACTACCGACCACTGGGTCTAGCGACCACGCCGCGACCGGCCAAGCGCGCGCGGCGCCAAAGGGTCCATCGATGGTTTTCATGGTCAGGTTTCACTCTGGTTGGGAAGTGTCAATAGAAACACTAGTATGATATACAGTATGATATACAGTATACTATATGGGAAATGCAGGATAAACAGTATGATATACACTTGGTCAAAACGAGAGATCTCGTGCTCGTGAACCGTATCGGTCGTGCGTCCGTGTGTCGTGCTAGTCCGAGTCCCTCAACACCAATCGTTGGGGAGCCCTGAGGAGCCCTGTTGCCCTAGGGATCCCCCCGTACCTTCTCAGGTACGGTGAGGAAGAAGACTATGTAGGTGCAAAAAAAAAGGTCCAGGCATACCGAACCTGAGAAGGTACGACTGGATCCCTAGGGTTGTGACATAAGCGACACAGTCGTTGCTATAGGACGTTAACGTGAGGTTGTCCTCTTCAACCTGAATGCCCTTCTCACAGCTCGAATGGCTGACTCTATGTTCTGAGTAGCCAGGCTCAGGCTGTTGTTGCTCGAATGCTCAGGCTGAGTAGCCAATGTCTGACTCATTTGGTCCGATGTGTTCGCAAAAATGACATGATTTTACACATCATCGAGCAACCTAGGCATACCTATATGATGGGGCCTAATGGCCTATCCTATCCTATCGAAGCCGTCCGCAAAACGGCACTCAAAACGGCCTCCCATGTGGACCACATGTGACTCCGTTCGTTGCGCCGGATGTAGCACCCGGTGCTCGCTGATTTTGCGGCCACCGGTTTCATGGCTCGGTCATCACGGCGGGACCCGAGCGACGAAGAGGTGGAGGTGCTGAGCACACGACGGGCCAGCGCTTAGCTGTTTTGTTTTGATGCGTACGGCGCTTGAGAGAGGGAAGACCTCGGGTGGCTATGTTGACTCTGCTGGCTGAACGGAGCCAGAAGGACCAACATGTTCCAAATTAATCCAGGATGAAAACGTTCGCTTTCAGAGTCCATACTCACCTTTGGTCCATGGTCACCGAAGGAAAACATCTGATCTGGGAATCAAACATGTTACTTACTTCCCGTCATTCTGTTTGTCTGGCCAAAACATCAACGTCGGTTTGTTGGTGTAGTGCTTTGAATTGAACAGGGCTCGCATTGGAGTGTGTACTAGCTTGTACAGGAATGCAGCCATTCTTGTGAGTAGAACACTATTTGCATACCGAAAACAAGAGCTCAGCAAATTCTTTGTATGTCCTATTCACGACACAGCCATGTCCTTGCTGTTCTGAACAAGAACGGCACGCGTCACGCTTCACTCGACCTCTCGTCTTTCTTTTGCGAACCCTGTGGGTCTTCCTGGGTCGTGAAACGATACAGGGCTTCACCTGCATCGCCCGACGGCAAGCTGGCGCGCGGCACTGCCGCACTGCCGCACTGCCCGCGGCATCTCATCTTCATGTGAAACATCATGACACCTTAACTGTGGGACTATGCGGGAGTCTCCCGCGTTCATACCAAGTGCTCTTGGCGCGCATGTGTGCCGAAACGCCAGCAGCCACCGCTGGAAAGCAACCTTTAGTCATTAGGTGTGTTCGCAGCGAGCCTCTTTTATTGTCCTCTAGAAGCTGTACTTCAAAGCCAAGGCCATCTGGATTTGATCTGACCTCTTTGTCTGGTGACTTGTTCATACATGCTCCAATTCAAAAAACTTTGTTTGTTTTTTTTCAATTTAAAAATGTTGCTTCCCAAGATTTCCATCTAGCCTTATTGATCAGGGCGTCAAGGCCTGATGCTTCGTACTGAAAGGCGAGTACATCCCTGCGAGAAATGAGTGAAACCATGTGGCCAACTTAATTGTCATTAGTAGTAATTAAACGCGTTCTGATTGCGCTTCATGGATCATGACTGAGGCTCGCGGCATTACTTTTCTTTTCTGATAGCTCTGGCAGCACAGGGATCTTGACCTCCTCTGGTTGGCGTGCCAAGTGCCATCATATCACACCAACCTCTGCCACTGAGACTTACAGTGAAATACACACAGTATCATCTATTGCATGTAAACAACACAGGTTTGGTCGTTGGACCGTTGGAATAAAGACAGACTTCCAAAAAAACACATTCCGTTCGTCCATGTCTTTGCCGCTTGGTCTGCAGCGAACATGCTCTTTTCGTTTTTCATCTTGAAAAATTCTCTTGCCACGTGCTGCCAGCAGCTAGCTTCGACTCTCATCGTCGTTTGCCTGGCGTCTGACTGCACCCTGCCCGCTTAAAAGCGCGGCCGAACGGCGGCCCGACGGTCCCAAGGGGCAATGTGTTCCCATCCCATCTAACTGTCTCCCCAAAGCTTATGGGATTTAGAGCAACCATGCCACCATGATGCGACATAGGTCTAGTGAACATGGCCATCACCAAGTGGCCAAATAGTAAATAAATAAATAAATATATATTAATATCATTATATATTTAATGTCGACGCATGTGTGTGTGTCCCATCCATCTGACGACCCCAAGACTCAACAAGTTCACCTAAATGACCCAGCCGCAATCACTCATATAAGCAAAAAACACACGTAATTAACCAATCCCTTGAAGGACAATCAAAAAAACATCAAACACCATGCACTAAAACACCAAAACCGACAAAACTGATACATTTAGCAGCAAACCGCCACCAAACCAACATCAATCCAACATCAATGCAGTCAAAAGCTCCGCTTTTGAATGAAACAACACCGTTGACATCCCTTGACCCCCCAAAAAAAGGAAAAACACACACAACAAAACCAACCACCTCGACACCAGGCGGTTCGGTGACACATGGCAACCTCTCTGCGTAACCCGCACGGTGACACCTTCGACTCAATGAGCTGACTCCCTCTTCACATAGATCTTCAGCACCTCTGAGGTGCAGCCGTCTCGACCAACATCATCGGTCTCGTCTACTTGTACCGAAAAAGTATCCCGGCAAGAGACCCCAAACAGTGTGTGTGAGGTCTATAAGCAAAAAGTCTAGAGATCTAGATGCATTGGGGTCCAGAGAGGTGATCAAGTTGGTGATCGTGGTGACGGCGGCGGCGGTGGTGAGTGAGTGTGAGTGAGAGTGAGAGTGAGTGTGGGTGAGAGTGAGAGTGTGAGGAAGTGTGAGTGTGAGTGAGAGTGGGAGAGTGAGTGAGTGTGAGTCTGAGCGCGAGTGTGAGTGAGAGTGAGAATGAGTGTGAGTGAGAGTGAGTGTGGGTCAGAGTCAGTGAGAGTGAGAGTGAGTGGACTGAGTGTGGGTGAGAGTCAGAGTGAGTGTGAGTGTGAGTGCGAGTGAGAGTGAGAGTGAAAGTGAGAGTGAGAGTCAAAGTGAGAGTGAGTGAGAGTGGGAGAGTGCATGCATGGGAGAGTGAGTGAGTGTGAGTGTGAGGAGTGTGAGTGCGAGTGCGAGTGTGAGTGGAGTGTGAGCGCGAGTGGGAGTGAGTGTGAGTGTGAATGTGAGTGAAGAGTGAGCGTGAGCGTGTGTGAGTGAGTGTGAGGGTGAGAGTGAGAGTGAGAGTGAGAGAGTGAGAGTGGCGCCGAAATCTGCGCTTCGAGGTTCACAAGGTACTGCGCCTGCCACAAAATCTGCATTTCGAGGTTCACCAAGTGCTGTGCGTGTCACAAACTCTGCGCGTCGAGGTTCAAAGTGCTGTGCCTGCCACGAAATGTGCAAACGAGCCACATGCCCAAAGGTCACGATTCACCGCACCTGTCACGAAATCTGAGCTCCTCAACGATCACCACCGTGTCCAAAGTGCTGCACCTGCCACGAAAACTGCACTTCGAAGTAAAACAGCGAAAAGTCGACTTTGCAGCACGAAAACATGAGGTTTCCCTTGCACCTGCCACGAAAAGTGACCATCATGTGCGGAAATGCGCGCGACACCACAACGAGAGCGCAGTCGTTAGAAGCACACGCCGGGGTCACCCAGACTTTGTGAGACTGCGCAGTCGAAATGCACCTTGACGATGTCGAGAGGCATGAATGTACTGTAAATAGCAGCGAATTAGCCGGACACGCCCGCGCGCTTCAGCGATCTAAGCGTCAGCTGCTTTTCTACTACCGTAAGAACCCCTCAGTGTGTCCACACTGTTTGAGGGAAAAACAACTAGACCCCAGTTCGTTTGCACCATGGAGATGACCCCTTGGACCGACATGTTCAAACAAATTTCAAGGGTTCAAACATGTTCAAACCATGTGTTCCTGTGTCTTCCTGCTGGGTGGGGCGATCAAGCTGCACAGCACAAAGGAGCTGAGAAGGAATGAAAAGGTCCCACATCATGTAGACTGTCACTGTGGACTCTTGATCCATGAACCCCCCCCATGTTGAAAAGGTCACATGCACTCTTTCGGGAGGGCTTTAATTATTCATCAAGATTCCACAAACCCTAGGGATCCAAGTGCCTTCTCAGAAGGTGATTGGAGGCACTGTTATGTAGGTTTGGAGGTTCCAGTCGTACCTTCTGAGGTTCGGTACGACTGGATCCCTAGGGAGAGAAAACACACAACCAAAACACCTTCAGGCCCTGAGCTGCAAAACACCAAGCCTTCTTGGAGACACAGGGGTTCTATTCATCACACGTCACACGTCTGGGATGGGTGTGCCAGTTGGAACCCGGTGGCGGTCATCCAGGACCCGGGCCAAACCTGGAGGCCCTGGTCTGTTCGTCTTATTGTCTTATTTGTTTTCGGTGAGTATAACTGTCATGCTGTGGTTATGTCGAACTTCGTAGGTTCACTTCCATCGTTGATGGAAGAACTGCCTCACTTTCCACCTGACAAACCATCCGACAGCTGCAAGGAAACAGCATTCACCATAATACGTACTCCACATAAACGGATATAAACGGATCATCAAAAAAACAATTCATTCATCACGGGAATTCTGAATTCTGGACAAAGTTGCCAAACATCTTCCCCAACAGCACCAAGTACAAACTAGCCTATGTCTGCCATGTCTCTCTCAGAACCCGAACCAAAAAAAACGCAACAAAAACATACAATAACAACCGAACCCCCCAAAACAGAATCCTCCACAAAACCTGGGGCATCAACCAAGCTCCATCCTCTCAACAAAACACACCCAAAGATCACGGCGCCAACCGCCGCAACCGCCGATCCCGCGCACGAACGTCGTGACGCCATGATACGCCGCAGACGGTCCGACCGTCGACGTGACGGCCTTGGGTTTCTTGCACTCGTCCACGAGCTGTAGCACATCGCCGCGAAGGCCATTCACTTCGACGATCCGATCCTTGGGCTTCAAAGCCTCGGAACCGACACGTGGAACGGAAGTGCGTCAGGGTGCCGATCGCGGAAGGACGGAGTTTTGGGTTGGAGAAATAGGGATAGGCATATTCAAGGTAGGGATAGGGAGGACAAGATATGATGATATGATAATCATTCATCGTCCATAAGTTGGTTGGTCTGTATGTGTATTCGTCAGGTGAAACCTTTGTTTCAAGGGGAAAATCTTTGGAGCGGAGGTCTTCCTGACTTTGTCTCAATTGGACATGTTCCCAGCTGGAACAAATTGAAATCTGAAAGCTCGTGGACTCGTGGGTTTTTTACATCGCCGCGCCCGGGGCCGCCGGTCACCAGACCTGGGAACTGTGGCAGGTTCTGCCTCTGACAAGATTCAGATAGACAACACCAAAAACTGGATGAAGAGTCAGAGTCAGAAGACTTGGAGTGAATGATAGTGACTGACGTCATGTTGAGTGATTGATCGACCACATCGTTACATAATGTCTCAAATAAGACGACAGGCCTGGAGGATGTTTGACCCCCCGCCGCAGTTGCTTATTATGTTTCTTCACATATCCTGCTTCCTTCATGTTCATGGTCCTCTTCCACTGACGACGACAACAACAACAACGCAGAGTCTCCCCACGCGAGCAAAAAGACTCCGGTTTCGGCGCCCCCCCCCCCGCCGTTTCACCCCGCTTTTCGCCGCTTTTCGCGAAAAAACGCGAACAACCCGGGGCGGCGGGACGGTCGGCATCGGAGTTTCCGCGCCTTGTCCGGGTGTTCCTCGTTCCACTTCTGGATCAATCCGCCCGTGATGGCATCCACCGCCAGAGTCCGGCCGTCCTGACGCCGCAGGACGGACGCAGGACTCGCGGCGCGGCGCGGCGCGTAGTGGGGCGCGGGACGGTGTCTCCGGCGGAAGGCGGAAGCAGGGAAGATGAAGCCCTGAGGAAAGCGGGGGTGTTGTGGGCGCAAAGAGCAGTTGAGTATGTCTTTTTGGGGGTCATTACCTATTGAGCAGTTGAGGGTCATTACTTATGAGAATGACATTCATCAACCTTCATCAACATTCATCTCTCGCAGGACTTTCATGCACCTGAAGCCTTTCCAGTGTCCACTTGTGTGACCACTAAGAATGTTGGTGATCTTGATTTGGCGAAACACGAGAAGCTGGTCATTCTGGCTTGCGCTTTCGGTTGACTCACTGCGCAGACTTCGAAGCGCGTTCGGTCTTCTTCACTCCACTGCGCCGCCAAAAGGAAAGGATGATGGGAACCGAAGACCAACATGTTAGGCTTGTCTATGTTGTTATGGGTTGTCCACTTTCAAGGGATTCTTCAAAGATCGATGAAACAGTCGCTTCAAAAGGTGCGAGAAATGGAGACATTCACACTTCCTTTTGACCTGGTTCTTCTAGTCGTCACCTTGATCCCCTGGTAAAGGGTCTCTTGGGGACTCCCAACACAGGTCACTTCCACCGCTGGCCGGCGCGAAGACCAAATCCCCGGCCAGGCTCCTCGTGGTCGACATCCATCCCCAAACGCTCTCCATTGGTCTTGTCCTGAGGATTGGTTCCCTTATGTTCCCTCTTCATCCACGTTCATCGAGGTCCCGTGATTTCAGGGAAGCCGAAGGATGTGTTTTTTCAGCCCAAAGCCTAAGGCTGCTTCCTTTGGGGTGGCGCCGGGCCGGAGGAAGGTGGCGCCGACACGGTGGACGGGGAGGAACGAGTATAGATCGTGGGGACTGCCGTGAAGTATCGATGGCATGGCAAATGAAACAAACGGAACAACATGAAACAACAACTAACTATATAACAACTAACTATATATATATATATATTTAATCGATTAACTAGTATTGTAGTCTTCTTCAATGAGATTATGATGAAACAGGATGTCATATGGATGCCTTATGATTGTCCTTTCAGACTATTTGCATTGTGTCTTATGAGATTATGATCTTGGCTTCACCTCGTCATCGATCAATCCTTGTTGAACTCCGTCGTTGAATGGACAGACTCCGCTGTTCTCCGTGGGCGGGATGACAGTTGAAAGGCATCAGCCGAGACTCTTCGCACTTGGAAACCTCTCAACCTGGATCTTACAATAACTGGGTTTTGGTTCAAAAGGCTGAAGTTCTTTCTGCATGCGACCAGATCCAGGAATTAGATGGCGCAGTGTCCCGCGCCACATCGATGCGTCACCTGACCGAACCTAGATCTGACCGAACCGAGATGTGGCCCCATGAGTGGTGGCCCCCATCTGGGGCCGCCCACGAGCACGATGATGAACTCGCCGTCCTGCCAGGTCGGCCGCGGTTTGGTGTTGGAGGGAAAAGGGTGTAGAAACCAGGATGAAACCAGGATGAAACCCACTTCTTGAACATGTTTTTTGTGTCCCAGCAAGCTCTAAAGCTCCAGATCTGAACAACAAAGGCAGGAGAACTGCTCTCCTCGGGATCACTGCAAGAAGGAAGGTATGTAAAAAGCTGGGCCTAAACTCCTGAACATACACTCCCTGGGAATATTCATGGAAGTGGAGGAAAATGCTCATCCAAGGAGCCATGCCATCCACTTCCATGATTTTGCAGGGAGTGCATAGTGCTGTGAGTATGCCATTGTGTTCCACACTCTCACAGAGTGAGTCTTTTTTTCAGCACACCATACTTCATCAAGTTGAGGAGGTTCAACCGACCAGGTCGGCTCATCATGGCTCGTGGATTCCTAAGCTCTCAGTGCCCAACCGCTGTGCAGCTCCGAACATCGACGTGCGCGACACCATCGCTTTGGATCCAACGCCACGCTCCGGATCCAACGGCCACGCTGGAGTCCGAGCACATGGGGGAGTCTCTCCAAGGGCCAACAGGACGAAAACCATGCTCTTCTAGGGCGGAGGGGTGTCACGTTTCATCACGGTTCTCAGCTCATCAACCCGGGTAGGGTATGGTAGGGTAGGGGCGTATTCACATATGCTGTCAAGCATCAAATTGGAGAGAGCAGAGAGGGATTGCAAAAACAAACAATTCGACTCCCACCTGGGTTCCAGGCACGACCCGAGCTCCACACCCACGACAACGACTGTCGTATGAATATCAAAAAGAACAAAAAGCAACTTAAGGTTTCCTAGTTCCCTATACTATAGTTCCCAATTTTTGCCTCACAAATTCAATACCCACCCTCCGACCATCCCTTTCCCAACTGGGTGGCCCGGACACGTGGGGCGGGAGCCGACTCCTGCCAGAGACTTCCGCCGCCGTGACGCAAATGAAGCAAAGGACGCTCCGAAGAGCATCGAAACAAAGAAGGGACATATAAGAAACACATTGTTCCGTTGATTTCGGGTCGTTTCTGTGCTTGTTCAACTGTGCATCGTTTTTTGGGGGAACAAAGATGAATGAAGTAATTCAACTCTCATCGCTTGGTGAACATTACTTCTTTCCAGTCCAAGGATTCCAGAAGAATTGGACAGAACATGACAGAACCAAAAAACAGCTGGAAGAAGAGTCCCTAAAGAATCAACGAAACAGAATGACACACATGCCCTCCTAAGGAACTAAGGGAACCTGCCTTTAAAAGCCCACTTCGACAGCCAAGGGTGTAGGCCTTTCCAACATGTCCAACCCCTCTTGGAGTCGAACTCGATGAGAAAAAGCGGCTGAACTAGCGGAGTCGATAAGTGTCAACTGTGTCAAGATATTCATCTTGATTCTGTCATGTCAATATATGTCAATCAACTCACCTATTTTTGACATTGATCAACCAAAACTCATCCCTAAAGAATCAGGGTCTACCTTGCTTGAAAGAACAACCCCCAGGTCGGGGTTGTGCCACCTGCTTTCTTTTCTACTGGCTTTGTTCTTTAACACCACCAGGATTTCTAGAGGAATTTTGCACAGGGACGGGAGAAATAAGTCCAACACGTGCATTTGTCGGCCAAAGGAATTATTTTGTCGGCCACACTTGCATCACGCATCCGTCTGACAAGGGGTTCACCTCTGGGCCTCTGGCTGGTCAGAACATGCTTGCTCAAGAAGCATGGGAAGATTTTGCGAGTTCCCGGGGTTTCGAATAATTTCGAGCATCGACGCTGTCCCCCTTTACTCCTCCCGGTCCCCTGGAGTGTTCTTTTCTAAAAAATACTCTACAAGATAGCACCCACCTCCTTGGACCATATAAAACCTGTTACACAAAACACTGTCTTCCACATGCGCACCCTGTTCATTCGTTTCGGTGCGCCAACTGTTGCCGCTCGTCTCCTCTACCACTGGAGTCTCAGGTGCCGTTGGCACCACATCCTGGAGTCGGCGACGCGGAGGAACGGATTCCATGTCGTCGCTGGGGTGTTTGGAAGGACCTGGAAGGGTCGGTTTTTTCATGGTTCAGCTGAACTACAAGGAACGGAACCGAACCGCCATGAATTTGGGGTGTGAGTGTGTGTGTGTGTGTGTTTGTGTGCGTATGGAATTCAATACATTAAAACAACTCAGGTCAGGTCTACAGTCGCCTACCAAAAGACAGACACACACACACACACAATGCTTCCACGGGTTCATTTTCCCGTCCAAAGCTCTGCGAGACCCTGCGACCAAAAACCCACCGCGGTCTCTCTCATGCGCCTTGCTCTCCACCGCCTCAAGCTTGTCCGCATCATCCTTGGAACAGCAGGTTCCCATCGCCTGGAAGAAGAGAGTCCAAGGGGGGCGGTTCCGCGCAGGCTCATTCCAAGACCCAAACACGACACATGGGACTGCCATGTATGCCGCCCCATTGACCCCTTTTCAACCACGCCAATGGCCCCAATGTAGGTAAATATGCCAGTTCCATGGAGTGTTTGGGATAGAGTCTTGATCTGACATCTGGTGCACTGAATCCGGAAGCAAACGAAACACAAGCGGCATGGCTTTTAAAAGCGTGGTTGGGCAACTCGTGCTATCACTCTATACTTCGAAAACAACAACACTTACCGCTGGCAATGCTTATCCAAAGAGAACTCACCGTACTTAACCAAGTGCACGGGAGAAGGAAGACGAAGGTTTTCATGATGGGTGCGTGTGCCTCTGGAGAAGGGGCCTGGATGCATCCCGACCGTGTCAAAGAAGCGAGGGCAGCATGGAGGGGAGGACAGAATCTCCACTTGTAGCGCCTCGCCTGGCAGTTCTCATAGCCAGTTTCCTCCCATGGGAGGTCTGAGGGTGTCCCCTTCTTCAACTCAATGATCACCCTTGTCATTCACCAGGTCTCGACGCATCCGAGTTCCGACGATCCAATCTGGGACTCATCGCAGTCCGAGACCATCTTTGGCGCAGGTCACTTGCCATCTTTGGCGCCGACAAGCACAAATGCCATTCGTAACAATCGCTGCTTGCATCGCTTCAAGATGAGGAGAGCCTCGTCACCCGCAGTCCCTGTAGATGGCGCAAGTTACCCAAAGATACCCCAAGTTAGGTGGTTTATATGGACCCCCATCTAAAAGAAATCTTGGGGTGCCAGTGCCATCTACTCTGAAACCACCCTCTTCTTCGGTGTCATCACCTAACTCCTTTCATCGCTGTTCCCATAGCATGTGAGTGGATGTTTGGATGTTAATTTATCACATTATGTCTCATGTCGTTGTATATCATGAAGTCTGGCATATGATATTAAGAAACCATATTATAGACTGAATAACTCCAAAGTTTGCTGAACCAAGCTTAAGGCATTATAAAGTGGCCTGCTTTGATCCTCGTCAATCAAGCAGGGAATTTTCCAAAAACATCTAAAAGGCTGTGCGGGACATCATGATCAATGATATCTCTGGCACTATAGAATACCGTGCCGCAGTGTCTGAATAGTCACAAAAAACAACATTCCTATAATTTCCTATACAAAGAAGGGTCACAACCTCGTAGTTTGATAGTTGTTGCTTATTGAATTGAATAGAGCTTCATGAACGGGGTATTCAAATTTGGATCCCACCCTATACCCACCACCTCTCTTCTGCCGTGTGTCAAAACAGAATCACACAGCACACATGCACCGGGTGTCTTTGCCCGACGGAACGAGAAAAAACACCCGTCGCCCGCCTTGACGATCCAAAAGCTACGTGACCGGCGCGGGACACCGGGTGGATGCGGGGCGAACGTGACCGCGGCGTGACGAATCCCCTTTCGAGCCGAGTTCCATGCAGGGAGCGAGCGCCTCAATATATATCGTGGTTTCGCCGGCACGTGTACCATCGCAGAGTTTCGGCGTTTTCGAGTCCGAGTGAGGCTGAGGGGCGTTTCGGGGCCGGGAGTAGAATTCATTGAAGCAAAAGACCCCCTGCTCTCAGCAAGAACATAATCCAGTAAAAACTCCATATGCATGCACAATATCTCCCGAAAACGCGGGCTGACTCAACAATCTCGACAGATTCCGACTCATCAGGAGTTTGCCGATCGTCGACCAGTTCAGGTTGGACTCTAGTTCAGGCGTTCGCCGTTCGCTGGTTTTTGTTTCCGGGAAGCTGTGGGATCGCTATGGGATCGCTTGTTCTCACTCGGATCGCTACCTTTTTGGGGCCCAAACATGGTCAACTCAAGCTCCTAAGGTGTGGGATGAGGCGAGTACTGAGTGGTCTGAGTGGTCAATATATGATCGTTCTTGAATCATCGAATCGGTGTTCCTTCTGTGGATGAATGATGGATCACAGAAATGCCCAGCGTTGTCCTACTGCATGACACAGTCTTCTTGCACCAAATCTTGCATCGCCGAGGAAACTGCCTGGACAACGAATCACTTCAGTGCAAATGGTGCAGGCACTCTTCCATCAACAAGCGGTGGAGCAACCAAGAACCGAAACCACCAACAACCAAGAAAACGGTTGGTTTAATGTTATAATATATGTGTACATGTATTGGGCCACATTGTTGAAGTCGTTCAGAAACCCATTGTTTGGAGGATCTATTCCTCCATAACAATGTGCAATTGAAAAATGTTATAACAAGGTGAAACCGGTGCTGACCACCCTTGAAGTGCTTGCGAAGGTGATTTTTCCCACCCAAAGTCACGTCGCCGGTTGACCACCTAGGTACCTCGCCAGGTGATTCCGTGCGCGTCGTTCACGCCTCGGTGAGCTGCTGTCCCCAGCGTTCCTCCATCTTTGTGGCTGCCAGTTTTTTCGCCTGATGTCAAACGCATCCGACCAAAGAGCTCCGGTCTAGCGCTGGAAACGCATCCGATCAAAAGCAAACCTGGGGCTCTATCCGATCGTGTCCCAAACAGCCAGTTCGGACACTGCAGGTTCGGGTGCGCTCGCAATGTCCAAGTGTGGATTCTTGGGAGCATCCAAGAATCCAAGCTTCTATCAAACCCAGTTCGGTGGGTGGATATCTGGGGGCATCGCGTTTTTATCTCCCTACTACGGGTGAATGATTGGTTAGTATACTATGCATCTGTAGGAATGGGACAACTTTGAAGATGGGAGGTAGCCTATGTTGATTATGCATCCAGGGATATTATATTGTATGTGGATGATTATTATTGGCTGTGCATGTTTTGGATAAATATGTATATATATACAGTAACATGAACGTAGTAATTCTTTATATGCGAACCTTTTCTTGATCTAAAAAAGGCTTCAGTCAAGCACATTGTACAAACAGCAATGCTAGTGATGCAACAAGTCTGTGTTGTAGTCTACCCTGAAAATGCTTCACACTCCTCCTTGGTAGTGTGAGCGCTCGAATTGCTACGTTGAGCTCACTCTACCAACATAGCTCACTTTATTTGCATCATCCTCATGTATATGGCACTGTCCACTCTCAAGGAGGGGGTTCCTGGAGCTTTCTGATGGTACTCTATCTGAGTGATCTCCTCTCTTCTGCAATTGCAAGTAACAGTTCATATCTTTCTCTCTCTCTCTCTCTCTCTACTGTATCTGATAGATCTCCCCGTCCCCTTCCTACCAACAGTTCAAGTCTTCTGTCCAGCTGACCAATGAAGAAGTCGAGTCTACCCCACCTTTGTATTGACTGTTCTCTCACATGTTCTGCCCTCATAGATAGATCTCTTTTTCCTGGTCTGAAGGCTTTTGTCAGTGGCGCTTCTGAAGGTATTGCTCCCTGATTGGCTGCTTCTAACATCACTCTATGACTCTCATAGTGTCCCTCTGTTGGTCTTAAGTCTTCCAAGCTCCTTCTGGCTAAGTTTCCTGCGTTGATTCCTCCCATCATGTCATAGCTGATTAGAGTTTGAGTGTTTGGTGTTTCTTTCTCTACAAAGCCTCCATTGAGAATCAACCCACAATGAGTTCTCCTCGCATAATCTCTGAGTAGATCTATTTGATGTCCATCATCTTCACACTCTCTGATCATACTCTCAAGCTCCACCGTTCTGGATTCTGCTTCATCTGTCCTGAAACTAATGTCTGTCATCGCACATGCATAGAGGCCCTCAAAATGGCAATAGAGCTCCATACTGCAAACGCTATTGCTGCAAAACCAATGATGTTGATCACGGTGATCACTGTGATCCAAACTCTCAGTCCTCAATGAATTCTTCCCCCTCTTCTAATCCGCGCTGGATTTCCCGTTCTCGCTGATGAATGCTTCTGCAGCCAGTGGCTGCAAGCCTTGCAATGCTACCATTCTCACAAGCATCTTGGCAATCTTGCTTACCTTTCCGGCAAAGATCCTTTTTTTCTTCAAACACCTCTCTCACGCTCTCCTACTCTGGTCTGTTCTTCACCGCGCCAATACCCAATGAGGTTCATCAAGTATCTGGTTCTTTGTCCTCCAAGTGGTTTGGTATTGATGCCTGCCATGTTGCTATCTGTTGGTACTTGTACCATCTTGAAGTCCTTCCTGTTCTGAATCCATAACAACATTCCATCCACATGTCTTACTTTTCCCACTCCTCCCTTCATCACAAGTTGGCGCGCACTCGAAGAATCTGTGAAGATGTAATGGTCCACCTTTGCCCCAAGAGAAAAATTCAAGAACTGAACGAATGTAAATTCCATCTGACGCTGAAGAAACTATTGCGCGCAACTCTGCTTCACATGAAGATAAGCTAATGATCTTCTGTGTCCTGCTGCTGCTGAACAATGGGCAACTGTTCAACGCATGGAATCCTCCTGAAGGTGATTTTCTGTGGCTTGTGTTTCCACTCCAATCTGAATCTGGGAATGTTTCCAAGCACCAATAGCTTTCTCCTTTCTTCACATAGCCTTCTCCTGCTTGTGGATGCTCACCTACTAGACAATATTCTATAGTCTTCTTAAGTATCCTAGAAATTTTTTCAAGTGATGAAATGACATAGCCGTTGGAATGACATTCTTGAAGCATCTTGAAGCCAGTTCCTCCACTGAACGCTACACCATATCTCTCTTGACCAATGTTTCTGAAAAGGCTGATCTTCTCTTGCTCACGCAAGGCTTCTTCTGAATTGAGTTGTCTGATGCTAACTGCTGGAGATTTGATCTCCCCAATCTGCTCTTCATAGGTTTTCAGAATCTGCTGGATGTAGTTACCTGGTTGGATCCATGCCCCATCCTTCTCTAGTTTGCACTTTCTGCTCAGGAAGTTGAACTCGTCACCAACCTTCTCAATTTCGCTTACGCTGGTGTCTCGCCCTGTCTTGAACCTTTGGAAGAAAGATTTCATTGATGTACCTTGAGTCTCCTGTGAAAATCAAGTCATCCAGAGGGATCAAAATGATACTCTTTGCATTTCTTCCTCGGCATGGACACTCAGCACGGGACTTGTATTTGAGTTGCTCGGTGAGGTACTCTGCGAAAAAGTCGAACCATGCTTTTGCTCCAACTCTTTGCCCAGTTAAATTCCTCTTCACCACCAAGAATATGGCTTCTCTTGTGGAACCCAAAAAATGCGTCTTTCACATCAAGACATTCCAGCATGTGGGAAAGTGCGCTGGCGAGAATATGTCCTCTCTCTTTCCTTGAGCGAAAGAAAATTCTCTTGCAACTATTCCATCTTCATGGTTCTGTCTCCAACCATATACATTGCGCGTTGTCAGAAAACTGAATCCTTCTGCACTACCTTCTGCTCTCTCTAGCACTTGCATCTTCTGGAATCTTTACTCTTCCACTTCAGCAGCTACTCTGTCTGTCTACCCGTTCTTCTTCTGGATCATGTTCTCCATCGCGCCATAAGCATTCAGGTCCAGTCATGTCCTCTTCTTCTGGCTCATCTCCCTCTTCTTCCCAGTCCTCTCCATCAACTTCTTCTGCAACTGGGGATAGCTCATCATCTACATGATAAAGATCTTCACCTGCAACTTTCAACAAATTGATCTTGGCTTTCTTGCTTGAATCATCTGACGGCCTGAGCTTTCTTCATCGGACTTTCCTCTTCAAGCAACTCAAATGCTTCCCTTGGTCTCGATGCTGCTGATGGTGATCCTAATGAAGATAGTACAGGAGTAACTGGATTGGGTTGTCCTGCTGGCAATGATGCAGATGGGATCGCTTTCACCTTGTCCAGAGCGAGCATTTTGTTTCTTACTTGGAGTTTCTTCTCCACTTGGCTTCCTTTCACCTCCATCTCTCTTGGGGCTGGAATCTGCATTGGTTCTGGGATTAGTGTTTCTTCTTTCTCTGAATCACGTCCTCCTTCAAGAGCTTTTGCCATTACTACTTCGGCATCTTCATCCTCAAACTTCAACATTACTGCTCTCAAGGAATGTCTGTTTGCGCTGCTGGTAATGCCTCTGCTCTCCTCTCTGCGGCAATATTCTGCCTCCAAAGTTGGTCTGATATTCCCATGAATAGGCACTGAAGCTTTTGTAGATGGGTAAACATTTAAGACTAATCTTGATCTGTTCTTCTGATGCATGTGCTCAGCACTACCTGCACTCCATCCGCAAGCATCTTGCCTTTCGACCTTTCCCAAGAACAAGCACCACCTCGCTTCTCCTTGTTGAGACACTTGATATAACCATGAACTGGTTCACCATACTCAGCCAAAAGTCCTTTGTAGCTCTTGCCATAGACGAGCTCATAGGGAGTTGCACCCTTGACTGGCTGAAGTCTATTCAGCACCCAACTGGCATGTCTTGCTACCCAAGTCCAAAGCGCGTGATCTGAACCTATCTTGATACCAAGCCTTGATTGCGCACCTTCGATAAAAGTACCTGCTCAACTGTGTTCTCTGACAGAAATGATTGATCTCCAAGCTTTGAGGTAATCATTAATGAGTCCTAGACTGTGGCGAGCATTGATCAGCATCTTTAGGATTTGTCTTGTTGCGGGTTCATTGTCACTCCTGTAGGCGATTGCTGAATACCCCAACAATTGACTGAAATTTGTCAACTCTTCTTACACAATTAGGCAAAATTGATTCTTGCTTTCAGGCTGTCAACTGCAACTAACCAACATACTGCTCAGGCTGACTTTGTTTCTGAGCTTGTGTAGCAAAGGTCAAAGCTTACCGAAGGTTCACCTCCTCTCTTTACTCCATCTGTTCTCTCATGGCGATCTGGACGCGCTGTAGTGGCTTCATCTGGCATCTTTGCCACACTTTGACCTAATGCCTCGTCTCTTTTGAGCTTTTGCTTCACTCGCCAAGCTTTTGGCATTCAACAATTCCATCTTCTTGTTGTGGCTGAGGATCTTTGTGTGGACCTTTAGCTTAGAGCCACTGCCTGAAATGCCGAGAAATGAACATGCTGCCCTCAGAGTTGCCAAAGAATAATCCTTAGTCAACTCTACTCCATTCACCAAGACTTTGTCTACATCCATTGGGCCCAATTATACTTCACATTCAAGGTCTTCATCCTGCTGTTCTTCTTCTCTTTGACCTTTGCGCAAACTCGTCCAGGCATCCAAACCATTGGAGTCTTCCACAGCTTTCACCAATTGCAGCGCTCTTCCCCTCATCAAGCTAACAATCCATAGAGCTTGATGCACCTGGTCTTCTCCTGTCTAGTTGCCAGGTCCATGTTGAACTTCTCATTTGGCGTTTTCATGCATTTCGTTCAAGCCTTTCATGTAGCCCAATCAACTGCACTGAAATATTTCTCAAATACCCATGACCAGTCTCTGACTGCCTTTATCTCTTCTCCTTGTGACTTATAGTCAAAGATGTTGGGCTTTGCAATAAGTTTTGACCAATCAGTTGTTGATGACTTCTTGCCTTCAACTGCTTTCTTCACTGCCTCAGCTGCTGATGTTGTTGCCAGCGTATTCTGCGCTATAGTTTGAAGGATTTCTCTGATCTCCTCCTTCTCCACTGCGCACTATAATGTCTTTCTGACACAACGTACGGGGTACAGCGTGTTGCTCACAACAACTTCTCTCCAGTCCAGCTGTTTGGATTCCAAAGGCCCCAAATCTATGGCTCGAAATCGCACCCGGGATCCCAGTGACCTAGAGCTTTTTCTACCTTGAGCTCAAAGGAGGTTCCCCTTATCCTTGCTCCGCTACCATGCGAACTTTTGTCCTTAATCCAAAGAGGGCTTCAGTCAAGCGCGCTGTACAAACAGCAATGCTAGTGATGCAACATATCTGTGTTGTAGTCTACCCTGAAAATGCTTCACATTGTACCATAATGTAACCATATTATACCTAAGGGATCCTGAAGTCTAAACAGTTTGGCATCGTATATAAGTAGTCAGAACCGTCAACGTTTTACAGGGTCCACTCCACTACACAGTACAACCCTTCACTGGGAGGCCTACTAATGTGTTTTGTGGACCTGTGCACCCACACGCGAAAGACACCTAGCGTAGTCCAAACACATGTGCAAATCCCAATGTACACTCTTTGCCACGACGGGGGTTCCGGCATAGCCCTTGCAAAAGAAGTGTTTCCCAATGTAAGCTTATTGATTCTCACAACTGTTAAGACCTCCAAATACTCGAACCTACAGAGTTCCCCTGGGGGACATACATGACAAATCGCATTCTTGGAAATAGTAGTTCCACATGCTTCCCCAATGGAATCACATCGATGTTCTTGAACTCTTTCAACGTGGTTTTGATAGAAAGTTGTGTCGAGTTGTATATATGTGAACAAGGTAGGGGAACGAGGTGTGAACGAGGTAGTTAACGAAGCCTTTTGCAAGGGGTCACCGGCGCAGCTAACATGCCCAAATCGCTTCGCCAAGCTAAACGCAACAACCGCCACGACTTCAACAATTTCATTGCCCAAACTAAACGCAACAAAAAGCACAACAAACAAACGCAACGATTTTTACATTTTGGTGGACCAAAGCTGGCAGATATCGCTTAGATCGGAATTGCCAGAAAACGGCCTGTGCCCTTATGAGCTCCTCCTCCATGGCGTTGGATTGCTCCTGACCACGAAAACACACAGGGTGTCGTTCATGGCTGTTGGGCTGCTTTGTCTTCCATGCGACAGGATGGCACAAGTATGCACAAATCGGATGACTAACTGCAGCTCCTCAAAATGGGTTACTAATTCTATGTGATATTTATTCCCACCATAATTGAAGGTCAAGGAAACAAAAACACTGCCTGATTCACGCCACCCAGAAGAATTCGAGTTCAACACATTTCAACCACCATGTTCTTCAATAACCAACATCCTTCCCCCTTGAAAATTGGACCCTCCACTACTTTTGCGTCTGGAGACCCAACGAGTGTGATGCTTCCCGCCTCGGAGATCTCCCCGCTGATCACCTTGGCCGTGAGCTGATCGGCCTGGCAGCCGATGACCGATGCAAACGGTTCTTTTGGGGGGAGCAACAGCTAAGAACAACGCTTCTCACTTGACTATAACATGTATATATATAATCCTATATCTATCAAGTAGTAAAGAGTCCAAAAAGAATCTAAGCAAGGACTCTTGTCATACAGGCCTGTCATGGCCTGTCCATTCTTTTTTTCTAGCTTGGAACCAGCCCTCTTGGAGCAACGTCTGCACCTCTTTGACCTCGCGACATGGTGCAACACGCATGGCTGAATCCCGGCCTAAGTCCTCAAAAACATTATGGCACACATTGTACAAATACTTCCCGGCGGAATCATTTACCGCCCCACGGTCTATTCTTTTCGGGTTTTTTCGCTGCAGCGAAAGCCAATTTCTGAGCTAGAAATCTGAGGTCAACAATTTTTGCGCTTTGCGCGATTCCCTTCGAGCAACCCTTACGACCTTTTCTTGTCAAAAAGGTGCCCCCCTTACCTTCGGTGCGTTCGTTTTCTGTGTTTGGAGCACATTTCGGAAACACATGTTTCTCTTGATGACAGGTATCTAAGGAATGATCAGGTATCTTGGGAGCCGCCACTGTAACAGTGGATGATGGCCGATCATGTACTATAAGCCTATAAGCGCAGCAATGACAATGTTCCTCTAATTCAAGCCTGCGCCCTTGACTTGTATCTCCTTCAGCAAAGAGACACGCCAAAAAAATCCAAGGGTCTCAGACACTTTTTGCCAGTCCCCGTCGCGACAGATCTTCTGTCATAGCTGTGCGACTCTGCGAGAGCTTTTCCTGTCACCTGAAGCAAGCTGTGGCCTCCGTGTTCCCATCTCCAATGGGCCGAACGCACAAGGACTGAAGGTTTCTATTGGTCCGGCCTTGCGCTAGGGAAGAGATCGACGCAGGAATTCCCTGCTAGAAGCCATCGATCCCATCGGTGTGCACTTTGACCTTGCGGCGTTTCTTCACCGGGTCACAGCGAAGACACCTTTGGCATGGGTGCACTGGCGCAACAGCAGGTTGTACTTCTTGACACTTCTTGGCCAACGCCTTGTAGCACGGCGCACCATCTGTGAGGAGCAGCGTGCGGAGACCACAAGGATCTTTGGACTTGACCTGCTGGAAGGCATTTGCCTCTTCAATGCGTTGGCTCTCTGCCGGTGGTTTGCCAAAAGCCTTTGCGTAAGCCAAACTCATTACATGAACGATGAATGATGACTTGGACCAATCGACGACGAATTCGAACTGACGTTGGCTGAACCCGCAACATTCCACTGCCCCCCCACCCATATTTAATCACATGGTTGTTCGATGACAACTTCTACCCGATGAAACCCTCGACAAAACGATGACAATCTCGACATAACGATGACAACCTCGACCAAACGATGATGACTTTGACCAAAGGCGAAGCGAAGTCTCCATGTTTTCTGGGGCAAATACTTGTGTCTGCTGAGGGAACTGGGTAACACAACTCCCCATGTTGGGGGGATTCATCAGTACCACCACGCCTCATTATCTAAGTGGGTCAGCAAGGAGCTGGCATCCCGCGTCACCTGCAGGTCCCAGCGTCGAGGTGTTTGGCCGGTTTAGCTGGAGAATGAAACAACTGAAACGGCCCACCTTCCCTCCATAAAAGATCCTAAAACATTGAAGGCTAAACGGAGGGTGTGTGCACTACCCTTCCGTTTGCCTTTGAAACATCGAATCAATGTTGAAGCAACGCCAATGTTTTTCTAGACTGGCACCATGGCACACGTGGCCATCTACAGCTTCAGAGAGGGTGCGAGAGAGTCGAGAGAGCGGTCGAGCTGTCCTCATATATCTTGTCCATACTCCTTATGCACTGGGGCAAATCTACTCTGTATACGCGTCGAATGATTGCAACCCAAGCAGGCAGGGATTGCTGTTGGTGGTTGGCTTCTGATATGGACCTCCCTGGACCTGTTGGCCCCCACACACGAAGGACCAAGTGATCCGAGTTCCTCACACACACACACACGCAAGACTCTCCCCGGTCCAAAGGAATGTTAGTGAAGTAGGAGTGATAGCAAAGACCTTAGAAAAAAACTGAAGATCCTCCTGTCTTCAACAAACCAGGTATAGTTATAGAATATTATATAGTAATTTATAGGATTTCAATGGTAACCATATTCCCTCTGTTCTGGAACCAACATGCAACCAGGAACCGAAAGGATGCACGGCATTCGAAGAAGCCACCCAAAGGCTCCACCTTTAATCACGTCTTTCTAGGACTGCCGTGCATTTGATGTGGAAAATGGTTGTAGTGGTCAGTCTCTCCGAACAGCGACCTGCTGCCTACGATTTAGCAAGTGACACGAGGATCTGTGAGATGTGGCTTTGGACCCTCGCTATTGTTCAAATCATGCAAAACCCACAATACGCTATATATGTTTAAGGTACATTCAGATACCATAACTGAAGGAGCCGGAAAAAAAACACACACACAATTATTCCCAACATTTCCCTAGAAGGGGATGCACCCGCAAAGAACAACACCTTGAACAACATCAAGCAACAAGCAACAAACTCTGCCATCCCCCGAGCCGAGAAGCACCAGTCCCGTCGCCGAGCACCGCGGTCGGAACGTTTGCAGAAAAGCCCCGATAAAGGACCCATCTTCCCTGGACGTGCCTGCTGTGCATTAGCCAGCTGTTGCTCCATCTCTGCCCTCTGTGCGTGCAGATTCTCGAGTTCCAGCTCCACCGTTTCCCTGAACATGTGGCAAAAGTGCGCAAAACCAACAAACCGGGTGAAGTGGCCTCCCTCCAACAACTGTGGTCTTTAGAGAACTTTAGATTCTATGATTCCTTTTGGGTCTTCTGTAGTGACTTTGAGGATTCCCGGACATTTTCTAGCCCTGCAGGTGACACTGCTTCTTCCATGCAGTCGCACACACAAGAAAACACTGACGAACAAAACATCCACGGACTAACCATCCTTCTCCTCCACCTGACGAGAAGAAATGGGCACCCTCCCCAAACCGGCGTCGCACATAAACATCGGGGCACCTTCGTTGGGTTTCGGCTGTCAGGGCTTCGTCCTTCTCATCCAGCTCTTCGTAGACCTTGTCCAACTCCTGGCTTCGCCAGAGCCGAACGGATCCAGCGGCGGCGCAAGCGGTTCGGACGTGGTCCGAGACGGCAGGACGCCGTAGAGAGATGTATAACACATATGTTTAGCGGACATCGCTGGAAAACAATCCAAGAAAACATCCAAAATGGATATGTATACAAATGGAAAACAATTGAAAAACACATCCACAATTCGATGGCGGTCGGGTGATGATTCGATCTGAAAGAGATGGAGGGTCCAAGGATACAGAACTTGATGCAAACCATCCTTGCAGGCCGCCCAGTGCATGGCTCATTTGACCATGGTCATCCATGGCCCAAACTGAATCAACTTGACAGTCAAAGATCTCCAAAAATACCACGTGCGTCATGTTCTTATTCGATTCGATTCCAGACTCAGCTTCAATGAAAGCACCGAAATCGTTTGCAAGTTCGCTACGTGGTTTCCAGATGTTCCAGGCGTCTTGGGCCATCTCTTAATCCAATAAGAACCACAGGGCTAGTCGCAGTGCTTTCTGAAAGACCCGTGCCGTGGGAAACACATGGAAACACCCGTCGTTCGCAGGGCATCGGCTTCTATCGGTCCTCCTCCAGCTCGCCAATGTACCTGAGCAAGTTGACATCGATTTTGCACTTCAGTCAGTCAGGTCAGGTCCAAAAGAATGGTTTTGCATAGCAAGTGGTTGGGACTGTGGACACATCCATGAATCTCCAGTTGGAACTGGGTATTCGCTGGGGGTCCCAAGCTGCATGAAGTGACAGGACTCACAGCACGATGATACAGGATGTTCCCAGAAAGATCCGAAGCATGCGTCGATTCCCGTCAATGTCTGCAGAGGGCACGTGGAAACATGAGGGTCTGGTGGGTTGATAAGAATAGGTCCGACTGGCACAGAAACTCTTCCTTGAGGTGCCATGGTGGAAAAGCCGGTTCGCAAAGGCACGCCCTTTTCTTCGATAAAAATATGATCTCGCACGGCTACGGCATCGGGTTTGGCTGGAGGCTGAATGTCAAATCATTTTATCATAGTAGATTCATGTAGATTCATAGTACGCATAGATGGGTTTAAGTTTTAGCAGCTTTACCGTGTCACACATGGTGCCCCCAGCCTGCCCAGCTGTGTGACACCGCAGCTGCGAGTGGCATGTATATATGTATATTGGGAGACCCCCAAAGACAAACTTCCTGGTAAAGGAAGAACAGGATACACTTATAGTTTCATACATAATTAAACAAGACTAAACCTATTTGCCTCCTCTAATACTCACCCAAATCCACCTTCAATCCAGCTTGTCTTCGTTGAAGTGCATATTACTCAGCACAGTAGTATATGTGTTCTTCAAACGATTACCATGGCACTCGTAACATCAACAATAATGCTGTAGACCACTTGCACTGGCACTCCTGACACCCGCACCAGTTCCAGTAAGTAATCCAAGTCCAGAATTGTCCATGTCAGTATCCAGTCAGTGGTGCTATCTCAAGTTCAAAACACTCCGATGGCCCATCTGTTACTTCCTCTGCAAACATTTGGCTTCCTCCCAAAAACCTTCAACCCACAGACACCCCAACCTCAACCCCAAACCAACCAACCAACCGGCCGACCAACCAACCGACTGACCAACCAGAATCTGATCGACTTCGACCCCACACCAATGAGTTGGTGCATGCCGCTGAATCATGCCGCTGAATTCCGATAAGGTCTTACTGGTCGCATCGTGTTTGGGTCTCCCTGCAGGTCCCAAACGGTATCTTGCCTCCTTATGGGTTTTAATATATACGTTGCATTCAAACTGATGTGTCTTTTTGTGTTTCAAACCTTGTTAGTTCAATGATGTTCAATGGATCCATACCAGTACGAACCTCCGAGAACTCAACCAAAATCATGATCCGGCCAGGGTGTCTCGGTGAAAACACCGGTCTGTTTTAAAGGAATGCCGGCTGTTCCAATCCGGAACGAAGGAAGGTGATCGTGTCTTGGCCCGAGGCGCCGCTGGAAGGTCTTGGCGATCTTCTGGTACTGCTCCACCTGGTCTCAGACGTTTCACCGGCGGAACACAACGGCCGGAGCTGTGAGAAAGGCGGTTGAGAAGGCTGCTGCATGGAAGCGTCTGCGCCCAAGAAGTGAACAATGGTTTGTCTGTGTTTGTCTCACAAACCAATCCACTTGGTAAGTTGCGATGTGGTGCTGTTGAAACAAACACATGACATGGGCCAACGTATGCATGACTAGGGCCAACGCAAAAAAATGAGTGCGGTTGTCTCAAAAAGAAAAAACAAACATGTGCGGGGGGGTTGGAAGATACACTCCCTGGAATCATTATGGAAGTGGATGGCATGGCCCAGAATAGGTGACAATTCTCACCCAATACAACATGGGTCGTTTTCCTGCTCCACGATGACAATGTCAGGGAGGGTAAATAAATGTATTACGTTGTTTCGCACCATTCTTTGACCCCCGACTGAACATATTCCTCTCAAGGGCATTTGGTTGGCACCAGTTGCCGATCTCCCAATTTAGTTTCCTGCTCGACGACCGCAACAATTGCAGGAGGGATGGACCCTATACCGTGATGATTTTCTCCCTTCTACAGCGTTCGCACATCCCACAGCACATGGACTTGGACCCAAATATCCAAAAGGGTTCTCTCTTCATCCCACTTAATAGACGGAGTCCGACGGAGGCTTAAAAGTGGTTCGCACCGATGTGTTCATGGTGTTCGATAAAAGTTGTTTATTTCTGTGTTTTCACAAGATTCACAAGGACGACGTTAAAAAAAGATCTGTTCCCGGCCTTCGCGCTCACCAGACTTTGCATCTGTTGTTGCGTCACCAGGTAGTGATCACCTCAAGTTTTACGCGGACGCTGTTTTGTCTGTGGAAATCCTCTTCTCGACATGGACTTATATTTAAATAAGTATAATGTATATTATGTATAAATATAGTAATATATTGACTCCTTTCTTGTGGTGTGTCCAATAACCACCACTTCCACGGGTCCTGGTACATGTCTAAATTTATTTGGTTTTGTTATAATTTGATGATGAACTGCGGCCAAACCGCCCCAGCTATGCACATCTCTTCGCAGGGCACGCAGAGTGACACTGTCTGACATTGGTATGTAGGACCCCCCCCAGGCAATACCATCCTGCTTATTCAAGGCCAGCTCCATCGTGATGCTCAGCAAGATGCGCTCAAGTAATATGCTCTTGAGCAGCACGGGTTCTGACTGTCCCCAAATAGCGATGTCCATGCCTACAAGCTAGGGCTGGATCCGCCTGGGTATGTTGGGTACGGACAGCGTGTGTCATGGGGCCATAGGTGCCGGTCGGAGTATACTGAAGGCTCGGATGAGCAGCAGGTCTGACATCCCGTACCCGATCTGGTGCAAGTGCTCAAGGTCCATGTCCTGAGACGAACGCTAAGTCGAGAAGCTGTCGGAAATGCTCGAATTCTGGAAACGCCAACGGTACCATGCACAAAGTCTTGAAACTTCCACTGGGCCTGTTGCTGAAGATGCTGAAGATAGTGCTGCCAATAGAACTGCTGCCAATTTGCATCCATGGTGAGGTTCTTGTCAGCCAAAACATCATTGCAAGCCTCTCAAACGCAACTCTGAGCTCGGCACCTAGCGCCGGAACACGAGGCTTTGGCAGGACGCGGGAGAGGAAACTTTGGAGGACGAGCCTCTGCGTGCTTAGGTCGTTGAAAGCGTCGCTGCCCATCAGTTCTAAGCCGTCTTGGCAGTCTTGCTTTAGACGAGCCGCGCGGTCATTGAAGGCAACATTGTGAGCTCTGCTGTAGTCACTGTAGTCATGGGTGTCCTTGTACTGGTACACACCCCAAGTGGCGGGGTGTGCCACTTGCCACATGCTGGGTCGACTCATCCTCATCGAACTTAATCAACATTCTGTCAAACTCTGACAATTGGCAGTGCAGCCGGAACACATCCTCAACAGCCAGTTCCTCCTCAAATGACACCAGTCTGCGCATGTTTCTATAACTACTAACTACTACAAACTACTACTACCACTACTACACCTACCTACTACTACCACTACTACACCTACCTACTACTACTACTACTACTACTACTACTACTACTACTACTACTACT
>CAXAMN010024173.1:649152-669728 GCA_963970005.1 Durusdinium trenchii
CTACTACTACCTACTACTACCTACTACTACCTACTACTACCTACTACTACTGCTACTGCTACTGCTACTATTACTTACAGTATACTTATACTTACGTTTCACCCATAGACACCGGCGTCCGATGTTTTCCTCCCACACTCCCATGCCTTGACGCTCCAGGCCGGAGAAGTCCAGGCGCTGCAGCCGCGCGGCGGCCTAGACGGTCTTCGGTCCGGTCCAGGCTCGTCGGTTGGACCGAGGAAGCAAGCGGACTCAACAGCAAGGGACCGAGTCCATGTTTGGATCCCTAGAGGTCCTAGGACATGAGCCAAGGAAAACGTCAAAAATTGGCCGTGACTGAGCAAGGAGGTCTTCTTTTTTTCATGTGACGTGGTCCCAGAAAAAATCGATGGCTACCGAGGAAAGAAGGCTCCTGAGGAAAGAACAAAGGATGTTGGAAGGGAAAAGGACGACTTGCATGTGGCGTCTTTGTCGAAGTGTGGGGCTCTTTGACTGGCTTATAGGCTTCGGATTTAAACCTTTGTCAAAGGGCCTTGGAAAGCATTTGTTCTGTTGATCACAGAAAGAGACTTGCACTCATTGAACGCCCTTTGCTTATTGATCACTGTGTGATCAAGTTTGACCAAACCCTGGCAGCCAGAACCCCGGAGCCACAACAGTTAAGTCCAGGACCCAAAGCAAACAAAAAACATCCAGCTTCTTCCAAGTGCACTTGTTTGGAATCGTTTACAAGCCCAAAGGAACCCAAAACTGGGCGATCAAAAGGTCAAGTTGAATTTTTCCTTTGGAATCCTTGGCACCTTCCTTCCTTCCTTCCTTCCTTCCTTCCTTCCTTGCCTCTCTGTTTTCTTTGGTCTTCATTGGGGTGTCCCTCTCGAACTCCCAAATGCTCCGGGACTACGTCCCGGATGCTCCCGGCGTACGTCTGTTCATGACCTTCAAGTGGCCAACCTGACCTGAGAGTGGTCAAGACCGGCGAACAGTGAGAACACCACCGAACTCAAAAAGACCTTCGTTCCCAACCTTCCCAAAGGCCGAGGGCCGAGGGAGGCCAAAGACAGGAAAGGCCTGGCGAACCCTTCCTCGTGATCGCGAAAACCCTTTGGACAATGGGATGACCGACCTTTGAGGGATGACCGACCTTTAAGCATCCCGAGTTCGGAGAGCAAAAAGGTCACTGGTCGGGACTCCAACGAGTCACAAACTGACTCCAACAAGTCGGCTGTGCCGCGACGATCATGTTTTGAGGTCGATGTGCTGGGTTTCAAGATTTGGCAGTAAAAAACACGATGGAAAGACCCTCTAAGAAGCTTGAGGAACTCCTCAGAACTCCTATAGCAGAGTCACCCTCCAGGATGGGATGAAACCGTGATTCAAGATGACAACCTTGACCGTCCGGGTCAGGAATGTGAGGGCACCATCCTCCAGAGTGGCACAAGGCGGACCAAAGAAACCAAGGTGGATTGCCGGAAACAACATACAACCTTATCTCAGACGCTCCATGGGACTGCCATAGGACTGCCGCCCCAAACAGAACCGCCAGCCGAGAAACTCGGCAGTCCGGCAGTCCCTTTCTCGGGTCGTGGGATCAGGTTCCATGGGACTGCCGCCCCAAACAGACCCCCAGTCAACCACCCCTGGCCGTTTCTCGGCAGAGTCCCATGGGTCGTGTCTGGGATCAGGTTTTCAGGGCTTTTGATCGATTGAGTCTCGAAGAGATCGCCTGTCGCACACGCACCCTGAGGCGCGGCGCCTCGGTATCCAGAGTCATGAGCGCCTCTCCCTCAACCTGGTCAGATCGGGCTGTCGCAAGAAGGCGTGCGCCGGCTCCCACCGACAAACCAGGACCCGGGTGGCTAGTGGACACCCCTTCACGTGTAGTTTCATTGTCACCTGTCAGTGGAATGTTAGGACATGCATGCTGCAAGACATGCAAAACTATGTTTTTGACCATCTGCCTACTTGACGGCAATGTAACTGTTTACTACTGTTTCAATAAACATGGAGGAAACATGAGGAAACACTCATGCCCCACTTATCTCGACACAGGATGACCATGCTGACGAGAGGTGTGAATGAAACCTCCGTTTTCTCGCAAATGTTCTTTTGGAGGGTTCAATTCGACCAATATTGGACCATTATGTAATTAGGGGGCAAGGATTGAATCCTCGATCTCAATCCCCAACCCAACTTGTTGATGGTCAAACAATGTCAAACATAGTCATCGCTACTCATCAACAAGTCAACATCACCCTTCCGACAATACGAACATGGAAAGTTCTGCGTGGCTCCATGGCCTGTTCAGTTGTTTCACGAGGTCAAACGAGATCGGCCTGACTTGTGCGCATTGGTCACGAATTGAAATGCCTGCTTGGGATCTCAGGGTGGTTGTATTTCGGCACAGCAAAGCAAAGGCGCTCATGGTGGTCATGCAGCGGCACAGCAAGGGTCCCCTCAGCCCGTCGTGACCCTCGGCGCTGAGGAGGCCACCGTTGTGCCAAACGGGCAACTGCCTCTCCGGTCGTCTCGCCTTGCTCTGAAGTGTTGGCAGCTCCAGTACTGACATGTCGACGCGTTGACGCGTGGTGTGCTGGAGTACTCCAGTTCCCGCCACCTCCGCAGCTAGATCCAAATCCAGCTAGATCCTCCACCAAGAAGATCCAGATCCAGATCTTCCAGCTAGATCTGGATCCAGCTAGATCCGGGCTTCTTGTTCCCCACACGAAGCAATAAGGAGATCCGCCCCAGCGATCTCCCGAAGCCCGTCCGAGCGATCTCCCACCCTCTGGTCGACCTGCCCATCAGGTCGACCAGCATCCATCTGCCCATTGGCGGGAAAAAACGATAGCCGTTGGTTCGAGATAGGAGTTCATGGGGCCAAACCCTATGGGAAAGGTCAAACACGGATAACTTATGTCAACTTCACCGAACAAATACAGTTGAGACATATGTATCCCTGGAGGATAGGGATTCTTGGATTTAGTTTTTTTATGAAAAAATATGAAAAACTATGAAATTGACAATGTAGAAAAAATATGGTTGTTTATATGTTTATGAAAATAATATGAGAACAAAATATGAAAATAATATGAAAATAGAGAAAAATATGAAATTAATATAAAAAACATATGTTTTTCATATTTTTCTTGTATTCTCCGAAAGTTGGTTTTTCGCATTTCATATTTCAGGAATTCATCAGATTCATTTTTTTTCGAAAATAAACTGTTTTTCGATCCATGGCAAGCTCCAGGGTAACTGTGTCTCAAAAATACAGTATATAAGGACGGTAATGGATAAATTTGCAAACCGCGGCCAGTCTTAATCGTTGGATCATCTCCAAAGATCTCCAAAGGGTTCTCCAGTGCTCGTCACGAGAAACAGAGTTGTCTAGACCGGCAGGGTTATCTATAGATCCAAAATGATCCAAAAGCTTTCACATCATCTATGGGGTCTTTTCAACATGACTTCCTCTATTTCAATTCAAGACTGGGGGGTATTGATCCACAAAAGCAGTCAACCTTGGCAGTTGACACATCTGTGTGAGTCTGCCAATTTATCTGGCGAACAAAGATATAACTGAACATATCTTCTATAACATGAATGAACCACCATCAGCAGGTCACAGCATGTTCAAGCTCTTTTGCACATGTGCTTTTTTATAAAATGATCCTGTATGCTGGAACCAACATCAAATCCACAAACCTGACCTTATTGGTGTTTATGAAATATTTGTCGGGTTCGTCGTTTCATAAATGCAAAGGTCACTCATTTCATAAGCCTTTGAGTATGGGGGATAACTGAAGCACACTGAAGCATCTAAAGCTTCATAGGCCTAGCATACCAACACTCTCCGTTCCCGTCCCATCCAAGCCGCCATTGCCTTCAGCTGGTCTTCCTCTTCCTCCTCCTCTTTCTCCTCCTCCTCCTCTTCCTCCTCCTCTTCCTCCGCAGCAGCGTTCATGCAGGGTCTTCACAATTCGCCCGAACTCTGGCACCAGGTTCACCGTACTCAGAACCCATTCTCACTCCATTCACCGGTGAATTGGGAGGTCCAATGAGTCCAATTGGTGTTTGGAGGACCTTTTGCCCGCGACTCCCAGCTGAAGATTCTTTCACAAACCCAGCCCCAGGAGGCTGAACAATGGCGGGTCCACCTCCCGGGTTTGTCCAACACCTGAGTCGAAGGCTGAAGCATGGTGCCCAAACAACCCACATGGTGGGGAGGTGGGGACGGGGGACGGTGTTTTCGCCCGTGCAGGGCAGAGAGAACCCACACCTTTAGGTCGTTGAGGTCTTGAGTCTCCAGCCGGAGCCAGCAACTTCGAGTTGCATGCCAATGTACCATGTCTGCAACAACAACCTGAATGCACTGAATAACCACATCCCTCCACATCCAGTATGTACAAAGTAGTAATGTAGTACAATTCATTAAACACATGTTCAAACATGTTCAATCTCTCAAACTCATTGAGGGCACCTTGCAAAAACACATGGAAAACAACACGGCAATCAGTGTTATCATCAACGAACGTGCTCTCGGTCCCCCCCCCAGTGTAATGAAGCACACGTCTGCGCCGCTGCGCTTTCGCCCCCTCAGGCCCCGCTTCCTATTGAAACTCTATTGCCTTATCTGCCTTTGACCGTGGCCAGCAGAGATAGCCTGCAAACCCTGCCAGCCACACCCTAGGCCCAGCAACGGCGCCGCCTCCTCGTCGCTGGGGAACTCCGGTAGGTCGGGCCAGCGGCTCAGGTCCGTGTCCACCGCCGAGTTCTCCGCGTCGGACGGTTCTCGGCGTCCCCGTGCGGGCGGAGACGGTGGACGGGTTCGGTGCGATGGTGGGACGGTGCGCGATATAGGTGACGGTACAAAGTGGTGGAGGGTGTTGGGTTCGGGTGGAGTTGAAACCAAACACAGCTCGGGCGGGTTCAACATATTGAAAAGCGGTTTTTAAATATTGTTTGTACACAAAACATGAGAAAACCATCATCCACCAATTGTTTGGCTTTGCTGGAGACTGGACTGAGATACACAACTTGTTTTGGGTCTCACACAATTCTTTATCCAAAAGCATCGGTTGACATGATGACCAATATGATGATGCAACAGCCCCATTCTAAAAAGAACCACTCATGCGCATTGAATCTGACAAATGGGATGAATTCACTTCAGCCATTGCTGGGCACCCGAAGCGTTTGTTCTATGCATGGCGGTTCTCCGACTATCGTGATCTCCCGTCGTCCAGCAGAACAACCATTCCCGACGATTCATGGGTCTGTCCAGGCCCATGGGATCTACATGGATCTACACATCTCCAACAAAGAAATCAACCAAATAACGAGAACACGTTGAACACTTAGAGCATCTTAGAGCTAGACCTTCAAAAAACTAAATCTTTCTAACATCATCTATCAATATCTATATCATATTCCCCACACATAAACACCTAAACAGAATCAACATGCTCCAACTTACCACCACCACCCCACCAAAAAAAGATAAACCACGCCCCAAAATCGTGCGGTCTACTCCTACGCATGCCTGTCCGGAAGCTCGCTCCTGTGGCCGTCCAGCGGTTCGACACCATCCGGGTGGCTGTCGAGCGCGCGCATGAGCTCGTCCATGTCATCGGCCAACTGATCCATCAACTCCTGCGACTCCCGCGGCTGGGCACCTGCCGCACCACGGGGCGGACCGCGGAGAGGACCCAGCCGCGGTGGGGGAGAAGGTGAGCGGACCACACACGTGCGCACCGCGGGGAACAGGGGGCGGAAAAACAACAACAACTGAAAATAGTCAGTGGACTTCAAAAGTCCTGGGAGTTGAGTTGAACAGCCAAGAAATGACCTTCGGAATAGATGAAACTCAGGCAGCATCATGTGTTTGGAGCCTGGGAATTTTTCCTCGATCTGCCTCGTTGCTCACCAAAGGCGTTACTCTCGACTTCCAATACATGCATGTTGAGGGTTCAACCGCCTCTTCAACGCATTTTGCGCCACACTGTGTCAACTTTGATGAACAAAGCACTGCCGCGACTGCGCCTCGAACGATCAATCCCAAGCGTGGCGCTCGCGCCGCGGTCGCTTCTCGCGCATAGAGCCAGGCCTGTCGAAGCTGCGACCATCCGGTGTCAGAAGGTCCGCAAAGGAGTGTGGGTAGTCCAAGCAGAGTTTGGCCCAAACCGCCCAGCAAAGTCCTAGATCGAACTCTTCCCGCATGCAACTCCCTGGTGGGGCTCAACTGACTCAACCTGCTCGAAGATTCATGTTTGGTTCCCCAAGCATGGGTGATGTGAAGTTCCAAAAGGGACGTGGTTGGGGAATGTTGTTTTGAACTTTGCCTCCTTGCATGATCCCCCCAGCCGCTGGCTTCGAAACGCCTGTTGCTGGACAGCTGGACGCTCTCTAGTACCTTCTCTTTACCTCGCTGGCGAGTAGCACGCAAACTTGCACGCAAAACTTCCATGACTACTTCCTGTGGAACCCATGGCAACTTGGCAACTTTATAGCCCTTTTTGGGTCCGCACACACCTGACCCGTCACACCTGAAGAGCTTCCCCAGACCTGTTGGCCCCTCCCGACCAGGAGAGCCTCCCGGCTGGCGCCCAGGCCAAGGGCGATGGAAAGGAGCCGAAGGAAGTGGCGGAAGTGGCGCGCCATGGCGCGGAGGTTCCGAACTCCGAACAGGAACAGCAGATTTTGGATCCAGTTGAAAAGGATCTCGGATGATCACTTATTCTTACCTTCTTAGTTTGCTAGAACAAATAGTGATTTTTTTCCGCTGGGATCTATCTGACTTCTTGTTTTGCTAGAAAGTTCACTGTCCAAACTTATGAGACTTAAAATCAACTTAGAGACTTGGTTTTTGTTGTGCCTTCTCTTGGAGAGGCTTGGGTTTCATGCTGCCGCCTCTTTTGCTGGCAACCTTAAAGTCTTTGAGTTGCTTTGCAGAATTCAGGGAACATGAATGAAGGCTTGAAACATGTTCTATAGGTTGAATTATCCCTCAATGCTGCAAACTTCTTAAAGTGTTGCATGTCAAACTTCTAATAATCTGTGTGACCGCAGCAGCGATCTGCGATCAGCAGAGATCGCAGGAAAATGGCTTAGCAGCGGGAACCATCGGATATGAGCGGATCAAGGAGGATCAATGAATGGGTTTCATTAGGGGAAATCTGCAGGAAACCCGTAGTTTTTGGGGGTGAAAACCATGGGTTTCCAGCAGATTTTCCCGCAACACCAATTCTGGGAGAGGAGAATGTTTCTCTCAGGGGACTTCGTGGCGTATGCATCTTGACCAACGAGATTTCGAGGATCATGAACTAATTGATCTGATTGTGATCCAAATCATGGTCATGACCCGAGTTTTCCTAACATGGAAATGGAACCTTGGGCCTCGTGTAACCGTTTTCCACAAACAACAGTGGTCCACGATTGTAGAACTGGGGGTCATGGTATGTTTATACTTAATGAATTCGATATCTTTAATGAGTCTATAGATGTCTATAGGACTTGAGGTGGTCCAATTCAATAGTTCCATCAAAGTTCTTGGGTGAAAACCAATTCCAGCAAACATGGGCCACGCCCCATGGGATACTGTTAAGGTCTTGGCAAACATCGACGTTGGATTTTCCGGATTTAAACCAAGTGGACGTCCTTTTTGGGGGATGCAACATCCCATAATCATGCTCAATCTCAAACAGTCAAGCTGGAAGGGCTGTCTCTGCTACAGTAACTCTCCCTTAGTGTTTTGCTTCAGTCGGTTTAAGATCGACCTGTGTACTACAAAATCTACACTCCCCGGCACCTAACATGGAAAGTGGATGGCATGGCCCCATGAAAAAAAAAACATGTTCCTCTACAAACAGAGGGGTTTTCCACTTCCATTCTTCCATGATGTCCTTCCAGGGAGAGTACAAACCCCTACTGAACCCACCGACCAAGGCACCGCACGCCGCCCCACAAAACGACTGGTCCAGCCACGGGGGCGCGGTCGTCAGATGTCTACAGGTCTACCAGTGCAGTGCTAGTCTGTCTCCAGGTGGTCCAATGAGCAATTCGCTCCAGAACCTGCAGCACCCACCATCCGACACCATCTGACACCATCATCCACCACCTGCAGCACCCTCAGCCCGGAGCGTGGAGCGTTCGGAGCAACGCCGCTCTTCTTTTTGGCCCATCCGGTGAAGTCTTCCGTCCTCTTTCACCGACGCAACTCTCCCCGCTGGATCGACGAGTTGCGAGTTGCAAGTGGAGGTTTCTGCAGGTGCACGAGATCATTGAAATAGATTGAAACATACCTACCAGGACCCTCCAACGGGTGTCTGTTTTTTCACCCATTATAGCCCCTTGGCTGTTGGGTGTCCATGAACCATCCCTTCAGGGTCCTGGTATATATAGAGAACCCAGTTTGACCCCTGTTTTGATAGGAAAAAGAGAGTTTGATCGATTCTTGGTGGTTGGTGATCTAAAAAGAGTCATTCAGGGACTCGGGGTCTAGGTATATATATTAAAATCTACAGAACCCATCTGACTGATAAAATGATGTTGAGTGATTGCTTCTGTGGACAGGTGTCACTCAGGTCGGTTGGTGACATGTAGATTCCTTTTTAGGTTTTCATGGGCAAATCCACCTTCGAGATGACCTAGCATATCAGAAGTAATCAATGGAAGGGTTTAAGTCAGTGGTTTCCATGATCAAAGTCCAGTGAGCAGGTTTGGTGCAGGAAACGACACCCCACCGACATATGGGTCAAATTATATAAAGTTTCCCAATGGGATGGCTGCATATAAGTTATATAAGTAAAACACATTGCCACCACTACAGGCAATGAATGATAAGCCTCAACCCTCGCCCTAACCTACCATTGAAACTTCAATGCGAAGCGTGTGCCACAAGTGCTGCACATGTCCATGTACAGCACTCAAACTCCAATCATGGTCATATCATATCATATAATACCCAAAAAATCAAATCCTGGAGTAACGGACTTCAATGATATTCCCAACTCGAAAGGGTCGAAAAGAGCGGATAACTCCCCAAATTAGCGGTCGCTAGGATGGGGAGAATGGAATCCTAGCTACGCGCCAGCGACCCGTGGTGTTTGACGCTGAATAGTAGTTCTCCATCAAAAAAAACAGGAACGAAATCTCGCAATTCAGATCAGTTTGGCATAGCTTCGCTCCTCAAGCTCAAGCCTGGTGACCTCGCTGAATCCTGCCACTTTGAAAAGACCACCCTAGACTGCAGCTACTCGGCATCTCTATTCTGCCGAACTGACCCGGGACCTGCTCTCGAAGTGGCAAATTAACCTTGATGAACCACCATCCCTTAGGTAGGAACTGACCCACCAGTCACCCACCCCAAACATGAAAACGCACAAATACCAACAGGCGGAACCGTGGTTTTGGCGCAAAAAACACACTCATGTTCTCTCATCTTATGGATCAACGAGAATTCGTGGGGGTCAACGAAGCTTCAACACACTTCAACAATATGGAAGATTTGCCAAGACCCTCCAAGGACCCTCCTGTCGTGGTGCCCTGTCTGGAAGCCTAGGCTGGTAGTGTGGGGTAGTCCAGCCAGGACACCCCTTGGAGGAGGGTCCTGGTTGGGTTGGTTGGGTTGGTGTTTCAAGGGTCAATGTGGGTATGGTAAAATATGGATTGCTGGGGCCTTTCGCTGCACTAGGACTCCAAGGACTCCATGGACTCTGGACCGACCAACAATGGGTGTGGGTCAAACAATGGGTGTGGGCATTCTGGTTAAGGGAAGGAAACTGATCAGAGTCCTATTTTTCCAAGTCAACCTTATGTCAAGGTTCCGAAGTCAAGGTACCTGATTCTGATGATCAACACGATGTTTTCAGAAAACTCTTCAAAAATACGATGTTTCCTCAAAAGATCGAAGAATACATGTTCTGGGTTCCATAGGTATGTCAAGGTTCCATGATTTGTAGAGTTTGGGGTACCATGACCCACATCCATAGTCGCCCAACAAGAGACACTCCAGCGGAGATGGACCATTTCCCGAAAAAACACTGAAGTCTATCCCTACAAGTCCAGTCTGACCCAGTAAAACAGTAAAACCTCGATAAACCTGGTCTTTTTACCTCCTCAAGTTTGGGTTTTGTATGACCATCTCCAGTAAAATGAGGTCCAACTGACTTGTAGGGTTTTTAAAGGATGTGCCCCAAGAGGATCCTTCGTCGCAAAGCGCGTCTGGCAGTGCTGCTTTGTTTGCCAAATCTCACGACCTGAGTTTAAAAATATTAGAAATAAAGTGTATATGTCTTCAAAACTACAGTGACAACCATACATGAATGGCATCATCGCTTTGGGTTGTGAACGTATATGTGCACGTTTCACTTCTGTACGAAGTTCCATCGTGCGTTTCGGTGCCACCGTGTTTCGTCATCAAGCACATTGGCCGATGTAAACAATGCATTGACCGAAGAAGAGTCAAAGACCCACCCAAAAAAGTGAAACTTCAGAGTAGATGGCACAATTCTCAATGTTGCTGTTGTGGTGTAATTTGGACCCTCGTCTTTTCACGTTTGGGGGTACCAGTGGGGTACCTGTCCACCGTGATAGTGAACTGACTGTCAAATCACCATAGTTCACGCTCGCCACTTCAAGCACGTTTTGCCGGGTTCGTGCGTCGTTCAGATGAGAATGAATCGGCTCGGCGGTGCCCCGCTCGGGCAGGGGGACAAGGGGACCGGTTGTCTGGTCCAATGGGGCGTCCCAGGTTCAATGGAAGAACAACGCCAAGTAGTAAATACATATAGATACAAGATGATACTATATATATATATCAATATATTCTGGCCGTTTGGAGGCCAGTTGGGCTCAGTTATCTTTTGATGTTTCTATACGCAGTATAGAGCTGCAACTGAAGTTGATCAAAATTCCAACAACTCCTCGGCACACCACCACTTCAAACTGGTAAGGAAAAACACATGACTTGGGGTAGTAGATGGTAGTACAGCAAATGTTGTGGCCATGATGAAAGCCGGGCCATTTTTGTTCCGCCAAAAACATGTCCGCTTGAACTAAGGAAGTGATCGAAGGAATCAGCAGGTATCTCATATACATCAATAGTCACCCGATGCCACCTGGATCCATGGTCCATCATGTAGCAAACGATCTCCGGGGTAGCTTCAACCAAGGTAATTATCGGCCATGACTCCATGACCTACAGCCAAAAAGAAGTCGAGTCCTATTTACTAATATCATGGTCAGAATTACTGGGACTATATATATATATATATAGACCGACTACTAGTTACTACGGTATCTGAAAATGAGCAACAAACCAGCTACCAAGACCTTGACCCCCGAAACGAGCACGGGCGGCAGCGAGGGCAGACTCGGAAGCGTGGGTTAGTAAACACGCGACGCGCTCCTTGGAAGCGCGATGAGTGGAAGCACTGGATTGAATGGCGCCCCACCAGCAAGAGGGCACAGCTTGGCTGGCAAGCCACAAGCCAAGCCAAGCCAGTTGGATGTGGCAATGGGTCAAAACCCTGGAACCCAAGGGTTCATGGACTCTGGACCCACATCCACCAGGTATTGTCACCATCTGTGCACTCCGAACCAACATCTTAGTCGTGGTCAATTCACTGTGTGATGTGGACATATATGTGGACTGTGGGCGAACCACTGCTGTCTGGATGGCGTGGTCCCTTAGAAAACGATGACCCTCTTGCCATTTTTTATAAGTAAGGAGTCTGGCTCCAAGATTCATCCCAAAAGCCGCGAGCACAGCAAAACCAGCCACACCCTTCACCTGGTGGAGAATGGTGACACTGGGTCGTGGTCACCACATCAAGTCGTAGCAACACATCGAGTCTGAGGAAACACATATCGAGTCGTAATACGCAGCAACTCTGGTTTTGATGTCACATCAGTCGTTCCACACGAGGGAATGTTCATACTGTAAGTGCCCAAGTTTCGCCAATGGGTTCGCGCCATCCCCTGGTGTGTTTCTGCCAGCTGCCACGCCAAGCAAGTGAAACAGAGCGCAGGATGTCTGGAAAGCGTATTTGGTTGCTCTAACCATGGACCATGGCTGCGCAGCGTAACTATAGTATTTAGCTAAATTAGTAACTTGGATTTGCTGTCCAGGAAGCCGGGAAAAGAAAACAAAGAAAAACATATTTTCCTCAATCCCTTGGGATTCATCCAGTTTGGGGGAGGAAAAAAACAAGGCGAAACAGAGCAAAACACCAGGTCTTCGAACCTGGTTTAAGTACAGCGTGGCTTCCCCACAGCTGCTGATTTTTGACTGCTTGGACAAGCAGGTGAGCAAGCCCCGGTAGAACAGGCCAGCCTGTTCTTTTTTGACAAAAACTCCACACTTGTTGAGCACTTTGCCCAAGCCACCCACATCAATGAGTGCAAATCACCCCATGCCAACTAAGCTGATTGGTTGCTTGTGTCTTCTTGTAGAACATGTTGGAAGGAACAGCATGAGCAAAAGACTAAATCTAAGGATGAACATACCAAATATCCAGCCTAAGAGTATGAGGGTTAACAAAAAGGTGTAAATACAGGTGTGGACGAAGAACCTGCGAAAAATCCACCACGGTAACAACAACCGCAGTATCCCACGTGTCCAACAAAAGGAGGACATTCCTCTTGGAACTTCGTTTCGTTGGAACCGTTGAAACAGAACACCACGATTCCAGACACCGTCAAGGACACCCGAAACGGCCACGATCACGAACTGTTGATCTCACCGAGCGGACCGGTCGGAGCCCATCTCAGGCCTGGCTGGGCGACCAGCGCGGTCCAAGGGCGGACAGGAGCCGGGTGAAAGCGAATCGCACATGTTATGCTTTTATAGAAATATCAAGAGTTTGATAACTACACTACATGACTTTTGGACAACACATGATTAGAACACAACCTTTTATTATGTTATATATTATATTATATATCATAATATCTTATATATGCATATGCATGAACGATTATGATTATATGAATGATGATTCATTCGTTATCTCACTGCTCAGAACATCCATAGCTTGGTGATCCGACCAAGTTCGGGCGTCCAGTCCTCCAGTGACTTCGTGTGGGGCCAAGGAACCAGCAAACTCACTCAGTCATTCCAAACGCTTTCACACAAACAACCGAGGATGTGGAAAGGTGCATATCAAGCAGACCTGAATTTTTGGTGCTAAAGAGTGGCTGCCTAAGGCCTGTGTTAGATGACCATGGAACGAAAACAAAAACACAGGTCCAACAAGCTCGAAACCAGCCCTTGAACACTTCGTCAACCTCGTTCTCGATTGCTTCGACCCCCAAAAACCACCTGACCAGGACGGCGGTCTTCCGGCGACCGACCGCGTCGCTGCGCGTCGCGCCCGGCGTTCTTCCGCCCGGGTTCGATTTCTGAATGAAGCCGTTTGGCCTCCAGTCGTACCTTCTGAGGTTCGGTGGGACTAGGGTGGGTGTTTGGGGTGGGTCCAGTCATACCGAACCTGAAGAGATACGAAGAAAGCGGTGTAGGGGAAGGAACCACGAAGAAAGCGGTTCCTTCAGATGTGGGAACAAAAACGATGGACAACGACGATGGACAACGTGAAGGTTGGGAGAACCTCCCCTTTTTCGGTCCACCTCCATGAGTGATCACCAGGCACGGCCCGCTTGACTCCCCCACGACCTCGCCACCGCCACGGACCCGTGACCGTGCCCAGACAATCCATTGATCATCCCCTTTTCACAAAACAGACTACTGATGTGTGTCGGCCGCCCTGGCTTCTTGGCTTGGGCGAAGTACCATGATGTCTAGTGGATATTCTGGTAAATCATTGACCCCTTTTCAACCGCCCCAACTGATCGGTTGATATTCCAGTCCCATGGATTGTTCGGGGTGGGAAGTGTCCGTCGTGTTTGTTCGTCGGTGGTGAAACCTGAAGGACACCTGGACACCGTCAAAGGAGACCACAGAATGAATCATGAATCTGAAAGAAGACCTCAACAACCCAATGAGGGAATCACAAATTGAATCAAATTGTCAAGTAAGAGGTATCCAAATGATTCATGAGCTTGTACCTCTCATGGTTATTCCCTTATATTCCCTCTTATCGGTCTATGAACCTTCATCGCTGAAGTGACCTTAAAGGACACCACGACCATCCACGGTCAAGCGCACCTCCAGCGGGGCAAGGCTTCGAAGCGTCTGGGCCTTCGCAGGGTCGGAGGCCTTCGAAGGGTCGGCCTCCATGGGGTGAAAGCTGGACTCCATAGGGGCCCAGAACCAACATATACTGTAAAATGATCAAATGTAATAGCTAGCATATGCATTAGTATGTTGGCCTGGTGAATCTGAATCTTCTGATTCCCAGGGGAATCAGAAGCTGACGCGAACAGTCCGCTCGTATGTCCGATATTGACATGATTTCACATCCGGTGGTCCGGTAGTTGAAGGCTCCCCCATTTCAAGGACGATAAGAATCTGCTTTAAGGGGCAGGTGTCAAGCACCAAACATCCAGGTTTCAAGATGCTTGAAAAGAATGCGCGATAGTGTAGGCTCTTGGTTCAGAACCCCCCCAGTTGAAGGTCTTTGTTCAATCCACATGGGGGTTTTATTGATCCAGAGTCTACACTGAAATCATGATGGAAGTGGATGGCATGGCCCCGCATATCAAACAGGCTGTCAACTCCACTTCCATTATTGTTGCAGGGAGTCCATCCTTGAACATTAGACACATGTTACATGTTGAATCAACACGGAACCTGCGAATTGCCGCCACCCGAAAAAAAACGGACTCGGACGCTCCGGAGTCGGGCCCCCCGTGCCGGCGAGGACCACTCGCTGTCTCCTGCCAGGAGGTGGTTGAAAGGTACCCTACGTTCGTCCAGTCTGACGAAGAAAAAGCCCTGGTCTAGACTACCTCCTGGTCTGTATTGGTTTTGTATGACCATCTCCAGTATTTCATGAGGTCCAACTGACTTGTAGGGGTAGGTTTTGCCAGACTGTGCACCTGGTTCAGCCTGTTGTTCAAAGTGACCTTTTCAAAAGATCACTTTGAAGAAGCTGGTGCATACCAGTTTCTGAACCACATCTCTTGGAGCTTGGCCAGTTCAACGTGATACTTAATTGAGGATTGGACAAAGTTGTAGAGGTGCCCTGGATAGTTTCTATAATAAGTTTCCAGGACACTTTGGTTGAGGGCCTCCTCCTCACTGTTCGATCTATGTTAGGGCCATCAAAAGGAAGCTTGTCTGCAGAAAATTCTACAGTACCGGAATATTGTTTTTGGAATTCCCAAATTTGGACGGTGTCCTCAGTGTCCTGTCGATCTTGAGCAAAACATGTATCCAGAAGCAGTCAAACTTGGGGAATTGAGCTGGAGTTCGAGTTTGGATGGGTATACGGTATACTACCAGTATATACTACCGGAGTATACTAGCAGTATACTACCATGTAGTTGAAGTATGGTTCCTCCTTGTCAAAAAGACCCCAATTTCTCAGATTGTGGAAGGTTCAACTCCAAACCGTTCCATTCACATGGGCCAAACAGAGCCGCACGACTGGGCCTCCCTCCCCCCGACGCTGGTTCCCAGGTTCCGAACCTTCCTCCGAACCCCACGTTTCGGTCCATTCTGTCGGGAGACCACCCGAGACCCAAGTGAACCAGCGAACAAGGACCACACGGAAAAGAACTCTTGGCACGTGAACCAGCTCAAGCCAGAGCATGAAAAAAACAATACCATGATGACGACATTCTGAAACTCTATCTGGAAATGTAAGTTGAAATTCCAAGGGTCAAACAACAACAGTACAATTATTCAACAATGTATTTATATTTATTTATCATCATGATCCAAGACTAAGACGAAACACAAGGAACCACTGTCGTACATCAAGCTCCTATGTCCGTGCCGGAGCTACAGCTGCTTTTCCGCAGGGCCTGGAAACGCACGCGGAAAAGCGCACGGTGCTCATCCAACCGAGGGACCCAAAGTGTGGAGATGACAACTTCGCCCCAGATTTGCTGAACATGCTCGTCCAGTAAGGCCTCAAGTGCACTTAGTTATAGTTCCATTGTCCTGCCCAACAGGCTCAACAGCCTCCGCCAGCATGCTTTTCCACTCACCAAGCAAAAGAATCCACACACAGCCTGTTTTGTTGGGCTTCTCCTGGATCCTGGTAGCATGAAATCATGGAAGTAGAGAATTAGATGAGAAGAAACGAGAACGAACTGCACCCAAACGGCCCAAGGTTTTGCGACTCAAACCATGTGACTAGGAGTTTTCCTGACAGGTTCCAGCCGAATGAGATCCTATAGTCATTCCACCGGAAGAGCGACTGTCCCACGATCCTTCCCCACCTCAACCTCCCAGGGCATGCGGGGCAGCCGCCCTGGGAAGTCGGGAGAAACGACACAAGCTGCTGTCGGACTTTCAAGCTTTTGTGTCTGAGACTTTATGGAAAGAGACTTCGAGTTTGGGCCAAGCACTTTAAGCTCATCCACCCATGGCCACACACTAGGGTTATTATGATAACTTATGTGCCAGGCTCCAGGAGCCAGCGCCATGCCAAGCTAGTGCTATTGAGAACTCAAAGCAGGGAGTCCAGAACTCTGACTCCCTCAGTTTTTGTTGGGGAAAATCAAGGTGTCCCGACTCAGATTTGTTCTTGTTTAGTGCGGAAACCAGTTATATATACCAGTTCAACAAGTCCCAAGAAAAGCCGGGCCAAAATATGATACACAAATTATCCACTGATGGGGTGGGTCATAGAGTTGAATCGTGGTTGAACCATCAGGAGTCGAGCAAACAGCACCGGTGGTTTGCTCACTTCCATCGCAAAACCTTTGGGAATCACTGCCATCTGCTCAACAAAACCTAATTCGACTTTGGCAAAGCTGAGCCGCTCTGGCAATTGGACATCGCAAATCATTTACTGTACGTCTATTTACCAATCATCAAACAATCACTTGAGACACAATGGCAACCCGCTGCACTGTGGTGCCAAATTGGCAGCTGGCAAGAAGATTATGTGCCAAACATCTTGGCAAGCGAAACAAAACATGTCGCCACTCCTTTGTGTATATGCTCTAGGGATCCAAGTACTTTCAGAAGGTACTTGGCCCTCCAAGTACCTTCAGAAGGTATACTTGGACCCTCCAAAGCTACATAACTGTGTCTCCTTCCTCACCGTCTGAGAAGGGACTGGATCCTATCCGGGCTAATGATGTTGTTCATAAAAAGAACGTCATGTGTCGAAGTCAGATCTCCGCCTGCCACGTTCGGAACGAAACCCTCAAGCGGAACCTCCGTCCACACGCGCCGCACCTGGCCGCCGTGCGGGTAACTCTTCCGCCTGCCGTTCGGTCAGGACGTTCACCGAGTTGGTCGAGAAAAACACCTAGTGAGCCGAACAGCAAATAAACATATATAAGCTGAATATGGAGAATTCGGTTCCTTCCAAGTTATTGTTTAAGTTTAAGTGGGGTAGTCATTCCCAAAGGGTAAACACATACCACGACCAGCCTGTTGGAAGGAAACCGCCAAACTGAAAGGCTGCTCCTAGAAAACGCCATGCATGAGGCATGAGATAGCCATGCATAAAGCTTTCAGAAAGGCATCACGATTCGGGACATGGGATCCTCCAACTGTTGTCCTTTCGCCGGGAATCCCACGCCGCCCCGTTCGGACCGGTCGAAAGGCGAACAGGTCGGAACAGGTCTGACGATGTCAGAGGATCTTCAAGGTGAATCGTGGTGAAACTGCGAAGGAGGCCGGTAGAACACACCAAATTGTGAGCTCATAGTTTGATGTCTGTTGATCAAGGTAGCCTAGTCTATATGAGCCCAGTCGAAAACTCATTAAGTAACCCAGCTTTGCAACTCAACAGGCAGGTAGAAATTCAATTGACTGGGACTATTCAAACAATTACAGGCAAAACACAAGCAACCGAAGTGCCAACACTGGAAAACAAGTCACGCCAAATTAGAGCTCTGGGGTCTCAATACAGACCCAAGAATCGTGCCTCACAACCTCAAGGATCCTCAAGGGACACTTCGTAACTTCCCGGTGAGCACGGGCAAAAGCAACAAAATTATCCATCAGAGGCTTGAAGCGCTACCCAGCCAAAGGAAAGCACAGTAAGAACAAAAGTCAACCAAACATCCAAATCAATGAATCTGAATGACTGATTGGTGCAAGCCACTGCTTGAATACGAGTAACATGTTTCATAGTTGCACATGTCGAAGCGTGGTTGCCCACACATTGCCACAAGCGGCCATTAGAAGAAGAAGAAGAAGAAGAAGAAGAAACAACAACAACAACAACAACAACAACAACAACAACAACAACAACAACAACAACAACACCACCAGCAACAGCAGCAACAGCAACAACAGCAACAACAACAACAACACTTACACTTGCCTGGATAATTAGGTATGGCACGAGAAAGGGTTCGCCATTCACCAGCTGTGCTCCAATTCTTCCCACATCTCTCATCGCAATCATTCACATATTACAGTAGGGGCAAGCATTTCGTGCAACCGTAACCTGTCCATTGCATGGACAACGATCTGCGAATCAAAACGTTACCGTGAGCAAGTGGGCTGCGGCTGGCCGCTATGTTTGCGTGCCTCTGACCTGGCGTGGTTGAGAAACAAAGAAATGACTTCACCAAGAAAAACAGTGCAAGATAGTGCAAGGATATGCAAGGATGGCTGGCAAGGTAAGCATACCAGGGCCATGAAGCCAACGACCTTTGTTGCAAACTCCTGCACAGCCTTCAAAGGCTCCATAGAAACGGTCAGGGTGCGCATCTGCTCTGCACGTTTCTTCTCTTCCAAGGTTCGCTGGTGCTTCGCAGCCCGCTCTGCCTGAATCCGGTTGTGCACGACCTTCGAAACCGGGCCCCAAGTATTCAGGCTTGCGGGTGTCACAGCCTCCAACTGGCAGAGAGGCATCCAAGGACTGCAGTGACTCCAGTTCTTGATCAGTGAGATTGAGTTCTTGAATCAAAATCTTCCGGGCGTGGTTTCACATCGCCTGACACAATCTGGATACCTTCTCAAAACCAGTCTCAAGTCACGGACTCTGCCACACCAATAAGACTATTATTCCTCTAAATCAATCCTATCATATACAAAGGTCCGCAAGCTTTTGTTTTTTTGTTTAAATGTTTCTTTGGACTCATTTTCGGCCACCGCAACCAACCCATCTCACAGAGCAATCGCCCAACCTCAGAGGAACTTCCTCGACGTGAGCCCGCCTGAATTTCGAAGCTCTCGACGAGCACGTTTTCCCACATGTTGGGTGGTGAAAAAATTGTCCATGTAATGAGCATACTATGGTATACCTTGGAAGTCCTGGGACCGTTACAAAGTAAGTCCTTAGCCGAAGTGGACGCCGAAAAATCATGGCAACGCCGAACTTCCACGGCCGAGAAAGATGTAGCATGGGGTCCCATCAACTGCCCGTTGTTGCATCAGTTGTTCCTTGGTTCCTTTCCCCTTGTCCAAACGAGCTTTGAATTTTAGTCCATCATATGAAAGGTAGCGCTGCACAACCCAAAGCAGAAATAGATCTAGTTGAGACCGTTGAACAATCACAGTGCTGCTGAAGACACGCTCACGGTTGCTCACGGGTTCTCATGTTTTCTCACAATCCCGCAAAATATTTGTATGTCCTTTTACAGTCCTGCTCACTATTACTTACGGTTTCTCATGTTTTCTCACGGTCCCACCGTTTTTGTTTCATTCCTGTTCACGGCTTCTCACGTTTTTTCATGGTCCTACAGATTACAGCGCACATGGTCAGTCTTTTTTGGGCATACATACCACGGATGCATCCATAGCAGTACTTTCTTTTTTGGGTCCGATACCTTAAAAGTACATCAGCCATGAGGTGCTGGGCACGTACCTTTTAAAGACCACGTTCTACGGAAATTCTCGGGACCCCACAAAGTAGGACCATGGACCGACAGGGATATATATATATATACTGCATATATATATATATATATCAATATTTGAATAATGCGTGTATATACAGTATATACATATGTATACACCTTGACAAAAAAGTCTGGGATTGCCTGGTTGTTGATTTGAACATATTTTATTGTGTATATCAACATTTGATTTTGAAACCGCTTGAAGAATACTGGATATACTGGATCACTTGGGATAGACACTCAGAACAATCACAAACTTGAACAATGAACAATAATAAGTTCAAACCACCACCGCGTAGTGACATAAACCTGCGAGTAAGGAGGTTTACCCAATTCACCCTCTTGAAATTTGGGTGTTTGATCTGCGTTTCCTATTTAGTCCAAAAAATAGAATGCGAATCCTTGTGAGATAAGGGCTCCACGGTACACTTCTCCAGTTGAGTTTGTCATCTATACATGAAAGTCTCTACTGAAAGTGCTTCGCCACTCCTCCTCCAGGAGTTGAGCTTCTCCTCTTCAAAAGTTCAACAGCCTGTTCTAGTCGTTTGGAATGTCATCCAGCATTGTAAGGGACCGTGTCTTCTCAATTTGTACTCAAACTATTTCCTCACGACCCTGCTCAACCAACTTCTGCTCTTGGT
>CAXAMN010024173.1:669738-709544 GCA_963970005.1 Durusdinium trenchii
TCAAACTATTTCCTCACGACCCTGCTCAACCAACTTCTGCTCTTGGTCTGCAAGTTTCTGGTTTTGTCACCAAGTCGACCTGCAAGCATTGCGTTTCGTTCCCTCATCAACTCTAAGTTCTCTGCACTTTCTGGCTCTCTTGATCGCGTTGCACTACTTCTTGGTGTTCTTGATGCAGGGCCACGTGATGGCACTGCACCTTGTTTGTGTGGCCGCACAAAGCAACAAAACCCAGCAATTGCAAACATCTACTGGGATAAGAATACGAGGGCCTCGTGGCCAAGGACGGCCTCTCTACCAAGCGCCAATGGAATTATCCCGATTGGCGACACACGATGACATTGAAAACAATTTCACCCCGACCAAAAGAGGGTTATTTGGTCACCCTCAGATGGAATCTGCCGAGTGTAGCTCTCAAACCTCTCAAACTTCTTCGCACCACATAGTTTGCTGCCTTGCCTCATTGATGATCTCATATACCTCTCTCTGTTGTCTGTCTAGATTTTCCTCCTCAATGAGCCCACCACGCAAGATGAATGCGTCTTGCGTAGCGCTCATGAAGGTCCAAACCATTTTTGTCCTCTTCTCTTTGGTCGATGTAGTATTCCACCTCTATCATTGTCTCAAATTCTCCAACTCTATCCTGGACCCAGACCCTCTTGTCTTCGAAGTCATTCTCAATCTTTCTCCATAGAAGGAACAACGCTGCTATCAAACCAAGAGCCAGCACCATGAGGAGGAGTGTAATGGTCCCACTCTCAGCGATATCCTTCACATTCTCTTTCTGGATCCCACATTGGTCTTGGTCGGCTGCAGCCACGAAGCTGAAAGCTTCATTAGCCATTGGCTGCAAGCCCTCGATTGCCAACATTCTCAAGCATCTTGGCAACGATATTCACCTTCCTTGCCACGCTCCTCCTCTTCTTGCACCTCTCTCCTCGACGCCACACCTTCAATGGAACTCCCTGGCGGTTGGCTCATTGTCACTCCTGTATGCAATGACCGGGTACCTAACGTCTGACTGAAGCTCATCAGTTCCCACGCGCTCTGAGTTGAAACTGGTTCTCGCCCAAGGACCACAACATGGTAGCCTGTTTGACTATCCACACCCGCCAACCAACACACAGCTCTGGCTCTGGCGTGTTTGGTTTCTGAATCCCAACCTCAGGTATGTCTGCGGTATCGACGTTGCTTGGCTTCCCTCATTTCTCTCATGCCTGTCGGGTCTGGCTCTATGATGTACGCACTCTGCACACCAGCTACTGTAGCATATGGGATGTGCGTCAACCGGTGTCTGGCTTGCGCTGCATCGTCTGGTGCTTTGGCCACTGTCAGTCCTGAAGCCTCTCTTGCCTCCTGAGACTTTGCATCGCTCAGCAAGATCTTAGCATGTAGCAGCTCAAGCTTCTTATCATGGTTGATCATGGTTGAGAATCCCTGCGCAGACCTTCAATGTGGAACCGCAGCCGCTGATGCCCAAAAAGGAACACGCCCGGTGGAGTCCTTTGTGAGTTCCACCCCATTCACCTGCACACTGTCGGCCTCCATTGGGTGACTTCTAAGTTCACACTCCATATCATCTTTTCTTCTGGCGGCTTTGGCGCAATCTTCTCCTTTGCTTCTGCGACTTCCTTCTTTCGGTCTCCTGCTTCGAACTTCTTGAAACCAATCTCTTCACGAGTTGCTGCTTCATAGCTGAAGACGGTGACTGAAGGAACCACGGTCTCGTCCTCAAAGAATGGTTTATCTAGTCTTTCTTTCTTCATCATACTTTCACACACTCCACCGTCAGTCACTCTCCATGCTTCCTAACCAGCGTCATGAATGCAGGTGAACGATATTGGACTTCCAGCCTGCTGCCTTCTCTCATGGCTCAGGAAACCTGAGCTTCAAAGCAATCCTCATCTTCGTTGCTGATGATCCTCACTCGACCACGCGCGATCAATGTCTTGATCGAATTCTGAAGCTGTAGAGGTACCTTGACACCTCCATTCTCCAAAACCTGTTCTCTTCCATTGATTCTCCATCCGTGCTCCATGAGTCTTCCATAGCACAAGATGGGCTGCGTGACCTTTGAACTGAAGACCGCGTTCTCTTTGAGAATCACATCTTTTCCGCCCAAGCCTTTGCTGTGCAACTTCACCCCTCATGCCACCTGTAGGGATGCGGTTTCCCTGCGCGTCTTGGAATCTGGTCTCTGAGCTTGTAACCAAAACTCCTTCTCCCTCTTTGACATGCAAAGAGGAAACAGCGCGCAGTGCAACATCTGCCACTGTCGATGATGATGGAGGCATCTTCACTCTCTTTACTCAACCTTCTTCTCACCTTCGGCTCTTTCTCGTCGGGCTCCCAAAGCCTTCAAAAAGACTTACACTGTCCTCGGGTCTCCTCATCGTCCCCGATGTAGTAGTGAATTGTTCGAATTGCGCGAAACTCTTCGAAATCGTCGTGCTCCTCACGTCGGTCAAAAATGCTGCTGGTCCTTGTTCAATCATCCTCACTGACGGCTTGACTTCTGAAGCTGACTGCTGAGGCCCAATCCTTAGCCATATGACCTGGCTTGCCACATGTAAAGCAAACCACAACACCATTACCCTTCTGCTCTTTCCCTCTTCCTTTGCCTTTGTAGTATGAGTCTTGGCCCTTTTGATCCTTTGCATTTCTTTTGCCTTTGTCGTGTTTTCCTTTTCCGTTTTAGCATTGTTTGCCCTTCTTCCCTTTGCCTTTCTCCCGAATCCGGTCAATGTCCATTGGCAGTGGACCTTGGTACTCACCTCCACTTGAGCTGCTGGCCGCAATGGACCCCTCACTTCTGGTGTGACCTATGGCACAGTGAAACATGCTCCCTCAGGTTTGCATACTGCACAGTACATTACCCATCGTGAGGTTGAGGTATGACTTCAACTGTCCACCAACGCATCTCAGTAGTATAGCCGACTTCAACTCCTCCTGGACAGGGGTACCTGCTTTGACTGTCTCTTCAACAACTTCAACAACTGTGGTCGCAAAGCCGCGATCATTGAAAAAGATTGCCATAGCAGCTCCTAACAAGGCAAGTCCACGTGCTTTGGATGTAGGCTTCAAAACTCTGGCTCAAACTCCTCCAGGCTTCAAACCATTGGAGTCCTCCACAGCTTTCACCACCTGCAACGCTCTTCCCAAGTAATCCATAACTTGATGGATCTGGTCTTCTCATCTGCATGGGCAGGTCCATCAAAGGTGTCATCCGGTTTGCTGTGGATTTCCTTCAAATCCATCACGTAGTTCTCATCAACCGAGGTCAGGTACTTCTCAGAAACCCATGACCACTCATGAAAGGCTTCTGCGCTCGAAACACTTAGCTTCGAAAGGAGTTTGGACAAGTCTGAGTTCGGTGTCTTCTTCTCATCCAAAGTCTTCTTCACTGCTGCTGCTGCTTCTGTCGCTGCCTGGGTCGACCTTGCAACCCAGCCTCTATGAGCACACCTAGGTCTAGGCAAAGCAACCGTATTGGGCTCCTCAATCGTCTGGTCAAAGTTGTTTGCTCGGCTGCCCAACAATGTAAATGTACCCAATCAATGGTCAATTTGCGCAGCAGTGTTGCTCAACGTACAACGGGGTTTCCTTAAGGATCTCAGCTCCGCTACCATGCGAATCCTTCTGAGACGCGGCTGCGTGGTACACTTCTGTATTTGAGTGTGTCATCTACTATACATGAAGTCTCTAGTGAAACATGTTTCATTTAAAACCAAACATCTTGAGTGAAGCCCATTAGACCCGACCCCTGGTACCCCTGGCGCCCGGAACGCGAAAACGTCGCGTTCCGCGTTCAGAAGGCCTCGGTCTCCGTGAGCGGCACCACCGAGCCCGAGAAACTCGCCTTGACACTGCGACGAGAGCTTTGCGGGCGAAGGCTCCCCCAACAAACAGGTGAGAGAAAAAAACGTGGATGATAGAAAAGAAGGTTTAAGAAGCCGGTTCAAGAGGTCTCGTTCACGTCCGGACTCCGGTTTTTGCAGCTAATTTGTAAGATTTTTCCCCAAAGGAACAAAATTGGATTCAATCTTCGTGTCCATCTGCATTCCCAACTTCCTTTCATCTCCGTGGCAGGGACTGTGCCAGAACTGCTTAGAACTCCGTGCGTTTCCATTGTTCATCACTTGTTTTGTTCATGGTTTCCTTGTTGCTGATAGATCTGAGCGCGTCACTGAGTGCATTCAGGCTTCTGATGTAGGACAAAGCAAGGAGCAACTAGTTGTACCATGTTGTACTAGAGATGGAATTAAGCAAGCTGAGGGTGATGTTGGGTACATCGAGATGCACTTCTCCACCCAGCAGTAGAATTCCTATAAGAGTCGCCACGACTGATCTTAAGGCTCCTTAAAACTTAGCAGCACAAACAACCTCAGCAAGCAAATCGAACACCATCCAAGCATCCCAGTCATCTTTTCCACTTTCTGAGTAGCCGGATATCCCCCACGATGCTGAGCTCCGTGCGCGTAAGCCCCTCAGGAGCCTGTCAATGGGAGGCTTTGTCGTCCAAAGACGAGAGTTTATTTCAAAAAAATGGGACTCTCTCTCTCTCTCTCTGTCTTCAAGGTCCACACATGAAACGCATGAAATACTGCGCCTGCCACGAAATCTGTGGTGCCCATCCCATCTCTCTTCAACTAGTGTCATCATGAAAACTCGCACCCTGAGCACCATGTGAAAGAGAGGAAACTGGTACGACACCTGAATGATCCTGCCGGCCCTTCTGTGCCATTTTGTGCTGTGATCTTTCTTTCACAGGTTTCAAGGGCCCAAACCTGAGGAGCCCAACAACAATCTCACTTAAGGCCTTAAAACCGTGGTGAAGCGCAAGATCCAACCAGTGGCCAGGTGAGGTTACCCACAGTTCTACTGGCTTCTCGCGCTTCTTGTGCTGGCGACCTCTAGAGAAACTCTAAGCCTTTTGCTTCGGAGCTGGACACCCACTGGACCCACGACTGTAGAAGCAGGCTGCCGACCTGTTTTGGAGATCTTGTGAGCGAGTGTTTCAATCTAGCTGCTTTTTGTTTTATGCAACTGACCTTGATTGATCTCTCAGTTTGAGGTCGCTTGCTTGGGCCTGTAAAAGCTCACAAAGGGATGACCTTCAAAGAAGCTGGTGCCTGTTTTGGTTGATCCCGATAAAATACAGTAATATACAGTTCATCCTGATCATCATTGAGATGTTTTTTCACATTTTTGCATATTTTTGCATAGTTTTTCTTTGATACCCATGCTGAGCCTGTGTCCCACATGATGATGATCCCCTATCTCTCCCCGCCTCGCCGGGCTGCCAGCGGCGCGCGCACCCAGCATGGCCTGCTCTGCGACGGGGTGACCGGTCGGATCAACTCCATCGGGTCCTTCTTCTCTTCACCAAGCCGTTGGCCAGAACGGCTGCGACGACAAGCCGTTTGCAAACACCCTGAATCATGGAACAATCCCGGCGTAGACGAAACATGTTTCTCGATCGACCCGACCCGAACCCACGGACCGGATGGGGAGGATGGTGACCGGACCTGAGCGCCCCAGACCTTGGGGGGCTGAAGGGGGGGCTGCCATCGAACGGAATCAACGCCAACGCCACGGAAACCGGTGCGAGTTCGAAGCTTTCAGTTCGTGACCTACCTCGTGCAGTCACCGTTCGGTGAGCTCTTTATAAGGGCCTCGCCAAGAAAGCATTGGTTGAAATTATTTTCCACATCTGGCCATGAGAGGCATGGAGGAGCACAATGATAAGGATACATATTATGTCGTTGGCTGGAACCCTTAGGCCGACATCGTGCACGAGCCTAGTCACCTGCCAGAAGGCTTCCCAAACCCGCAGAACAAGTCTCACGCAGCGCCGGCCCAGTGGCTGCCTCCAGCTCCAACGCCCCCCCCACGACCCTGCGCCAACCGCAGCGCCTCGCTCCAAAGACTTCTCTCCAGGGCCAAAGGCAACGCCAAGGCCGGTGCACGCGGCACCGGATCCTCCCGTCGTGCACAGGTCGTCGGCGTCGGCGTTCAGTCTTGGTTGGGAGATCGTGTTCTTTTTCTGAAGGGTGGTGGCTCTGGAAGTCTTGACCACCCTCGAGAGCAACATCATCCAAGATCATCTAGATCTGCTGATAGTTTCCAAATTATTCTACTTATATATCGATCTATATATAGTACACGTTACTATATAGACTTTCACAAACCAAAGGTCTTACAAGTCATTTAGTTTGGAAACTGTAAAAGAAAACGTCCATTCTCGTCAAAGCAATCTAAAGCCAAAGCTGTCATTTGACTGAGCCAGAAATCTGTCGGCGACATCCATTATAAGAGGCAGTTAACTTTAAAATGCTTAAAGTGCTAATTAACTAAATGATTAATAATATATAACATGACAAAACTGTGGTCGACCACCCTCATTCTAGAATGTTGGTAGCAACGGGGATGATTATATAGATCGACATAGATGCTGTATACAATGTCATGTGCTATTTTTACACACAGCTGCTCAACGTGTTTCTAATGACTGCAAATACCCCCAAGACCTTCCAGGATTATCGATAATCATTTCTTCTCCGGCCGATCATCACGCAACCCGACATTGTTCAACTACAAAATGCGCTTTCTGTTTCTTTGCTTTACGCCATCATCTACAGCATCAAGAAGTGGTAGCTGGTCATGAAACGCTTACACGACCTTGTGGTCGGACCAAATGGCCACCACATGTTCCCCTGCCAATTGACCCAATGGGGGTTGCTCTGCAAATGGTGAGCAACCATCCTTGTGGTCAATTGGATTCTACGACCCGCCCGAAAACACACGTGGTCACGTGGATACAGGGGCCTTGAAAACCGTTTTCCTTTGCGAGTTGTGGGTCTGAGACCCACTTCCACTTCTGACCTGTGATTTAAAAATAACTTAACTATTCATTCAATACTAGCCAGAAAGCAAAAATGGAAGACCCTCCTGTTCACTGTGTTTTAGAATGTTTTAGGAGCTTTCTCCATGTGTCCCACATACGTTGGAAGGGATTCCATCCGCCACCCGCAGAGTCGCCCATGACGGGTCGCCTTCTTTCCGCTGGGCACCACAGGCACCGGCTGCGCACTACAGGGCTCTGTGTGGCGTCTGTCGAGCGTGTGGGCGTCTGTCGGTCGAGCGTGTGGGCGCGACGCCCCGACCAAAGTCGTTGGTAGACGTCCCAGACGCTCCTGGACCTTCGTGAAGGGATCGAAATCTCACAGGAGGGGTCTGGGGTCTCAAATCCCTACTTTTTGATGGACCAAGGGCCGTTTGGATCGTTTGGGCAATGGGACAAACCCCAGATATGCATACCGGCACCCGACGACAAACGAGTCACGATCTGCAACGTTTCAGTCTCCAAAAGCCTCCAGCATCCGACAAAAACGTACACTGAAATCCGATAGGGGCCAACCCAAAGCGCTTTTGGCATTGGGGGGTGGACATGATGAAGTTTGTCTGCCATTCATGAGTAATGGATATGGAGAAAAAAACACCGGGAACCTATTGGGCCCGGTCATGTTCAGCCCGCCTGAAAAAAAAGAACGAAACCTCATGGCTGCCCAATCCTCGGAATCTGCACACCCAAAGGGGTTGAACAGTGCAAATCAAACGTTGATGGATGTGGTTAGATTCAAACCGATCCGTCGGATCCGAGAATGCCAAACAGAAACGGAACCCGCTGCCGTTCCGCTGCCGCGTTTTGCTGAATGCAACTTGCCAGGATCCGAACATGGTTTCCGTCTCCCTCCCCGTGCCTCCCCATGTCCCGCGCACTCTGAACATGGAAAGACTTGGAAAATTGGATTCCATTGATCTGACCACCTCGGGCTTTCATGGGTTTTCCGGGTCCAGCCCTTTGCAGCTGTTGTCGCGCCTGGTTGACCTCACGCGGGTTCCTGCGTTGACTTCACGAAGAGCCATGTTTTTTTCCCCCAAAAGAACACCCGAAGAAGCACCGTCTGCGGACGATGGATCGGAAAGAGCATGGAACCTGGGCTCGCCAAGTGCATGGACCCCAGCCGCTTTCTTGGTGTTTCCTTTCAGTCCCAACCCCCTGGGCCCCAGCCTATTGGACGATCCGGAAGCCCTGGGCAGCTGGGCGGAGTGAAAGAGTTGGAGGATCCCTATAGGTATAACTCATATACATATAGCCATATAGCTATAGGTATAACTCACATAAAAGTATGTAAAACTCAAGTGAGCGACGCTGTTTATTTGTTATGTGGGCCTTGCACACTTCAATTTGGTGAGTGCATTATTGTTTTCCACGTTTGATCCTTACTTATGTTAAAGGATGTTAAAGGTTGTTTTCACAATGCGGCAGACTTTTTGGACATGGAAGTAAGCAGATGGGCGTGGCCAAAGACCCTGGTATGGATCGTTCCGCGCTGCCAGGACAGTGATCCGTACTGCATGGATGAAGGCTCTGATCCAAACCCAATGGATCACACGATTTGCTCACTTGATCAAAGCCTCATCCACAACTAACCCTGACACAGTGGACTCAAAGAGCTGTGTGTGAATGTGTGCGTGTCTTTGTTCGCCTTTGTCATGCCATGTGTCTAGCCTCCCCATGTCACAAGGATGCATGGAATGCCCAGGCAATGCAAAAACCTCATCCAGGAAAGTCAAGTTCACAATCAGGTGACACTTTTAATTTACTGGCTTCCGGTAAACCTTCTTGTTGGGCTCATGCACTTCCAGGTTCTTGGTTCCACCAAGAGTACAGGCAGCTGGATTGAGCTCACCACTTATTTTTCGGCTATCAGCAGACCAGCCGTGTCTTGAGCTTATTTGGAAGACATGTTTCAGATACAAGTGGGGCACTGGTTTCGTAGCACAGGTTCGTCTACATTTACGTTATCGTTTGGTTATCGTTTAGGTTATCGTTTGACTACAGCTACATTTCGGACAAACCTGTTGCCAAAGTCCGAAGTCAAAAGCGGCTTTGGGAAAGGCTACACTATGCAGAAAAGAGGTTCCCTGATGGTCTTCATGGTTAAAAAATTGTACTGCAGCTATGAAAACTAATGAGCTTTCCTATAAACATGATGATGCTATCATATGTTAGCGGTTTTTGATGAGTGCATTATCGTTTTCCCAGGCAAATTCTGCAAACCCAATGTCGGGTCCTTTACTAAATAGCTTTCCGCAAATAAATCAGATTGCTCATATACAGGATAATACAAGTTACCAAAGTTATACATATAGCATCATATAGCAGGTATAAAATGCTGCATTATAAAAAGGTCTCCCGGTCTCTCACAAAAGCTCAAAACTCATTGAACAAAGCTAAGAATAGTGTGTCCCAACTCCCAACCTGCCTGTTTCTGGATGGGGCAACTGTCAAATAGTTGCCCATGTGACGGGGGCTGTTGTCGGGAAACCGCCACCCGTTTTGGCAATACGACCTTGTCAGTTTGGGGCGAAAAGATCCTCAAAAACACAAATCCTAAAGAAGCACCTGCAACTGCCGATTGACCGAAATGCCTATAGATGCCTCCCAACTGAGGCATGGTGCACAAGCTCAAAACAACGACATTTCAAGAACAGCGAACAGCGGAACATCGCGGTGTACCCTGTACTTGGTCATCCGTTCCGGGCTTTCTCGATTGCCCAGCGAACCGGGAACAGCGGAACTCGCGAACCGGGTACTCGGTCACGGTTTTCCGGGTGGCCGTTTTGGTGAAAGGATGCGAAAGGACAAACATGATGAACATGGGATGCCTGACAGGATTCGTGCGACACCCCGCTCCAAATCTTGGGTTTTTATGGATTGTTCACCTCATACGGACCCCAACGGCATGTCTACAGTCTACAGGGATCTCCAACACCAACAATGAAAAAAACACAAATACATGTCCATCTCCAGTTTGCACTTGCCTCGTAACGTACTATAGGTTTTGTTGTTCACATGAACAGCTAGAGTAAGTAGGGACATCATGTGGCATGTGTTTAGCCAACTCCAACATGTGTTTAGCCTCAACCAGTTGGACCTCTGTACCCGATGTATGTCAAAAACTCCGACCGGGTCGCCGGGAGAAGAAACCATCGGTGATGCACAAAGTCCGTGCGCGTGACGCACTCCAGCCCAGCCTTCCCCCAACAACAGGACATGAAGCGCAAGGAAACAAACAGCATGGGCCTCACGCAGGATTCTTGTTTAAAAGTGTTTTATGTTTCTTTTGTGTTTTATATTTTACAACAGTGGTTTCAGAGTCGATGGCACTGGCACCCCAAGAGGTCTTTTCGATACAGTGCTCCGTCTCGACTTTCTGAGAACTCCCTCCCATGTCACCAGCAATCCCACTTCCAGCCTGGCTTTGGCAGGTGCTGGAAGCGTGGACACTAAAACCTGCTGCCGCGAGCCAGCGAGTTGTGGTGTGTGGGATGCGAGGCGAGTGTCGAGTGTCCGGGGAACGTGGTATCTTGTTTTCGGCCGTTGAGTTGAGAGACCAAGTCTGCAAGTGAGAATCAGTTATCAAATGGAGACCATTTAAATGACACGGACCGACCGACCTTAGTCGTGCTCAGGCGTTTCTGACTCAAACGGTTCACAAATCAATTCCTTCCCGGCCAAATGCTGCAAACCTTGAAGGGGCATCGTTCAAACTCAATGTCAAAGGCGTAGTTGGGTGTTCATGTACCATTCCCAGGGCATCCATGTTGTGGCACATGTTTGTTGCAGAACAATATGTTTGGCTCCCCCTCGCCCATAATGTCTCATGTTGTTTTTTCGCCTAAAGTCTATCAAACACACGTGATATGGAGGGTTCACACTGGGCCGAGAACGGGCGTTCTGCACCTTCCATCAGCTCCCCGACAATCGAGCGTCCATCCAGAATGCACCGAATCCCATGTGAAATCTTGAGGCGAATGCTGGATGTTCTGTTCCAGTCCAAAGCCCATTCCCATGCATTACTTCAGCAGTCCAGCCCAATGTTTAGGAATCTCAATGTGTTCAGTATAGTTTTATAGAATACTCCGCTGAAACAAACCACCGACTGCTTGCCAAACTACCCTTGTCTTCTCACTGTCTTCTCACCTCCTCTGGTGGTCGCGGTCGTCGTCGCGCCACTGACACCTCCAGAGCGAAACTCGTTGGAACATGTTGGAACCCACATTGGATGTACGTATGCTTGTTAAATCTTGTTAATAGAAAGACAGCCCGGCCCAACGAACTTTTGTATCTTGTCCTTCTTCCATTGGGTCAAATGAATCGGCCCCCCCGTCTTGAAGGTGTCAAGTTGGTGCGCAGGATGTGCACAAAACCCTCCGACACCCAACAAATCCTTGACATGGTGACATGGGAAGTGGGGACATGAACTCCCATGCACCATCATGCACCAGGGCATGTCCAACATGTGTTCATCTCACCCGTCAAGTCGATTGTTTTTCAGCAGAACTTACAGCTCCAGCCTGCCTATGTTTCGCATCAGTGTTTTGCCTAACTCGCACCTGAAAGCATCTTGCCTCAACACACAAGACCAAGGGTTTTCTAGGTTGTTCATCTGAGGACGACACGTCTTTTCGTTCGAAAACCACCGCCACGATTCGGTGAAAAACCATTGAAAACCACCCCCTCTGTCCTCCGTCCTCGTCCGACTCGGCACGAGAAAAGCAAACAACCGGTCACGAGGCCTACACATCGACCAGTCACGAGGGCCAGGCGGCCAAGCCGTATTTGGATGGGCGGATATGGGCGGTGTCTCATGGTGTCTCCCTATTCAAACCATAGTAAAACACAAAACCAAATGATCAAATGAACATAAGAAGCAAAATCAGAACCAAAACACAGTGACTTCCACTGAAACGAAAAAACGTTATAATCCGAGTCCAAAAGAGAAGGGCCGGTTCCGTTGTCGCGAGATATTTCCGGGCTTCGCGCAGCAATCGAGGGATGTTGCCAGGAGCACGGTCTCAAAAAGGGATCCGGGCATGGTAAGAAAATGTATGAAAATGTAAGAAACCAGAAACCTAGTGCTTCCGAACCCCCCAAACTCCAATCTCCCAAAGGGTAGTTAAACACACTCATAAACACCATATACATCCATCAACGCTTGTTGTTTGTGTTGATCGGTTTCGATCGCGCCTCGTCTGCCGCATCTTTGGCCTCCGCATGCCGTTTGGCCCCGGAGAACCGCCGATGGAGTCAACGCCGGGGTTCTCGGTGTATCACCGCATTGGCTCGGTGGGTTTTCAGATGGCTGGGTGGCTCTCCGTCAGATGTCAGAGGTTCATAAGATTCACAAAGAAACCATCGAACAAAACAACAAATGCAGGTAACTTGTGCCATCTATATACTCGAAACCACTGTACAAGCCCCTAGTACTTTTGATCAGGGTTCCAAATACCTTCTCAGAAAATACGACCAAACCCTCCAAGCCTGTCCCACACACCTTCGAAACACAGGTGTTTGGAGCAGTATCTTAAGGTCTCCGGATGGATGCGGAAGTCCATCTGCGTTCGTCCAAAAGCAGTCACAAACGCATCGTCATGTAAAAGCCTGAGAGCATGTTGTTCACATTTGTTTGACACACATCATCACACATCCCTATAAATCATGTGCATACATTGTTCAACACCATAAACACTGACTGGGTCCTAACTGACACCAACACTCAACATATGATTGGTCATGTGATGGGCATGCTGCAGCTCTCCATGTTCGCGTCCCAATTGAAGCATGGGCTGGTGCTCTGCATCTAACGACGTTCAGACCCTTACTCTTAGTCATAGTCTATAGACGCTGGCCATCGTGCATGGAACACAAACAAGTCAACCTGTTCAAAGTGCTTTGGACAAAGCAATCACAGTTGACCCTTTCCACACGGTCTTATTGCCCATTTCCTGTGGCTCAAAAATCAGCCCAACAGAAAGCGACCTGCCGGCTGATTCAGATTTCATGGTCTGTTCAAACCCTCCGCGATGGTGCGATCCACGGAGGTTGGGCCACAGGTCTCCACTGGGTCTAATGATATCAGACACCCATGGGACTGCCATATATGCCGATCAGTTGGGGTGGTTTTGCGGGGTCAATGTAGGCATATATGGAGGGTATGGGAATTATGTTTAGATGTCCGACTGACAAGCGCTTCCTGATCCTCGCTTTCACCTGTTCTGGTCCTCCGTTTTGGCACCTACTCTGGTCTCTTGGTATGTTGTGTCTCCATCTTTCTTGGGATGATAGTCTATCATATATCACGCATCCCTGCTACCCCAGGGGGTGGGGGGGTCGGACCCCCAACAGAAAATGGATTATCCATTTTTGACCCTGATGATGCATTAGCAACGGTCTAGATCCAGTGATATTCAGTGTCGTCCATAGCACCAGCCTGCACTTACCCAACCTGTTTTGCACTTTCTGCATCATATTTTGCATCGTTTGGGTTGTGTTTTTGATCTTTTGGCGTCATCTTTTTGGTCTCTTTTGGGCTGCGTCCTGTTTCTGGTCGAGAACAAAAAAAGCATTGGATAGGGGTCCAGGTATCTGGTATTTCGAAGTGCAAAACAAGCGAGCGTTGGGTTGTATATCTTGTTACATCGAGCGTTAAATCAAAGAAGCAGACCTTGATTTACATTGCGTGGACGCGTTGCCTAATACACTGCATGGACGCGTTGCTTACGCCCGCGGGGCGTAAGCGATGCGGACCCTCGGGGAGCTCCGAGCAGTGGGACCGCGTTGCCGTCCAAAAGGTCGCGTTGCTTACGCCCGCGGGGCGTAAGCGATGCTCCTTGTTTTTTCGGATTTTTGGCTACATTCAAAGCAAGACCATCATATTCAATCATGCCAGCATGGTCAAGTGAATTCAGGCGGTTCACACGATCTTGACACTTTTTTTTCTTTCCCTGTGTCTTAATCTACTGCCCAAGCGGAAAGCCATCAAAAGTCTTGAATCTGGTGGGCACCCTGGCATCTCCATGCTCAGACTTGTATTCAGTGAGCTTGCTGAAGCCTCTTTCCCATTCAACCGCGTCGCTTGTCAAAATTTCTCGGGGCCACGCGGAGATAAAACTGGAAACATGTTGGCTGTGTAAATGGAATATTAAAATGGAATTCCTGAAGGTACCCCCCCCTCGATCCTCCATTTTCGAGGAGGGGGGATTATCACGCATTATCACGCCATATCACGCCGACCATGCGATCGTTTCGTTCCATCACTCCTCCAGTGGTGAGTGTCCTCGAATGGCGCCACCTCACAACACACGTCCATTTCATCCACATCCCCTCCTTTTCTTCGGGTGATGGAAGCACTTCGCTCGGTACTTCCAAAGACCTTTATCTGGGATCCCTTCCAAGTACCGTACCGTACCAACTCCAACCACCGACATGGGGAAACCTCAGAGCTAGAGTAAATGGCTTGGGTGGTACCCCGTCAAACAAATGGGAGCTCTAATGAGCTCTAGGTTCATCAGTTCATATGTATAAACCACCGACAAAAAGGGAGGTACCTTGTGCCATCTACACTCACTCTAAACCCATCCTCGCCCATCCAGACCGCCGCGCCCCCGCCTCGGCGGGCGAGAGCTGACCAGCCTGAGCGACCGGATCCACAATTAGCACCCCCGGCGAATTGCCTTCGACAATATCCAGCAAACTAAGATCACCTCACAAAATAGTTGGATTATGCAGTCCACTTCCATGATTTTTGAAGGGAGGAGAAGCCGCTTCACAGACTCAAACACTCAAAAAAACACATGGGATTTCAACACCAAATTGTTGATATCGGAGTTTAATGAGGGTCAACTTGCAGTGAAATCCAATTGGAAACTGTAGCGTTTGACATGTCAAACGAACTGTTCATTCTCCTTTGGGTAATTTGGATTGGCATCCTTTGCACACAGGACGGTGTTCTCACCACGGGTGGGTACGTGTCTCACAAGTTTGGGTTTCGTGCTTTGGTTCGAGGTCTAGTCTATGTTGTAGTCTACGTTCCAGAACATGTGTGAACCCCTGTCTTTTGGCATTCAATGTAAGGTCCAAAGAACCTTCCTGGGATCCAGGAAGAAAAATATCGACCAAATGCTATATATATATACTTATCTATACATACTCCCCCGAGGTATTAATTGATTGGAATATATTCGATGAAAATACCGGGCTAGCATGTAAACATAGCGGCTATCATAATTTCATGACTTTTTTACCTCAACTGATTGAACATTGAACATAGTACTATGTTAACTTAAGTTGACATTGTTTGATACCTGCCAGGCACATGTTCTATCCTGTTCTGTCTTCTACATAGATGAGCCGCTCGTGTTCATCCCCCCAAAAAAGACCACAGAAGGCTGGCCTGCAGCAGCCGCTCGAAATCCTCCTCCGGGATTTCGTAGACGTCTTCGACCTGCTGGGACACGAGCGCGCCCGCTCGCAGGTCGCGCGAAGGCGGCAGGTCGGATGAGATCGCAGAATCCAAAGCTCGGGTCAGATTCTGCCGGTCCCCAAAGCAAAAGACATAAGGCGCCTGGGGTGATTGCCTTGCAACCGCTGGATCTCTTGAGAGTCTTGGCAAAAAATACCGTCTTTGAACCTCAAAGGGATGCATCTCGGTGTCCCTGATTGCAGTGAAGAAACAACTGGAATTCTACCAAATGATCCGAGCAGCCAGGGCTCCCTCAAAACAGTATAGAGAAGCCCATTTGACGTCGGTTTTGATAGGTATACGTTATATATCGTTATATGATTATGGGCGGTGGTTCAGGTCACTCTGGTTCTAGGCTGCAAGTGCTTGTTCCCGTCGGTTGCCCTTGCTCAAACATCTCGTAGAGGCGGTGAACCCTGTGAATCGGCCTGTGGGGCTCTAAGAACCTTCTCAGAATATACTTAGACCATTTTAGACCCTCCAAACCTATCCCAAACACCTTCGAAACGATGGTATTTGGAGCACTGGTGCCTGGGGCGCTAGGTATTATAAAGTTGGAAGCCACATCCTGAGTTTCATGTGGGAAAACCATCTCCTCTGCACGAGTCTTACTCGCTTCCATCGCCTTCGGGCCAAGCACTCCGTCCGTGCACCCAAATGCGGACTATAATACCCGCCCTGCAGCAACCAGAATCCACCATGATATCATAATATCATGGTTTTACCTCTTCATACAGTTGATGGACGAAATCCAGCAGTATTTTGTGCATCAACCGTCTGTTCCTTTTCAGTCAGTCAGTCTAAGTCTAATCTGAACTCTACAAGTGGACTCACCTCTCAAGTCACGGAAAGGGGCCCCAACCAACACGCCGCCAGCCCGACGCTCCGCTCCGGTCCCACGACGGAGCGCCTCTCCGACCCCAGGAGGCGTCATGGCGCCCGAGAGCCACAGCCTTCGCCCCAACCGCGCGAAAAAGGCGGAGAATCCGACCTTCTAGAAAAACATATTTCTTTGAGACTTGATATTGTATAAATATAATGTTTTTTTGTAAGACCCTAAAGACTGGTCTTTTATGGAATGGAACGATTTTTAGGGTTGTGTTTTTCTTTGTAGGTTTAATATGTTTTAGTTCTAACCGGTCAATTGCGAGTTACACCTGTATGAAACATGAAAGGGCATGAAAGGGGCCATACTTTGGGCGGTCGGTGGTCCAAAATACAGGTACTCAAATTCTAGGCATTCTAGGCAGCACATACAAATCTGAATATCTGAAGGTGCCTCACAAGAATGAACACCATGTCTGTCATCAATTGTTCTAGGGTGTCGTTGCTCATCAAAGACCCGAACAGGGGTGGTGTTGGCCATCTCGTGACCAAAGGAGTTGCAGACCACCCTATCCTTTCTGCACCTGGCAGTGGGACATGGGGGAACCTACTAGGTATTGCCTGTGATGACTCTGTGATGTGATGCAGCATGCATATGTTATAAGTTATATGCTGCCAAATGCACAAGCATGTTCGATTCCTCCATCGGCATATTCATCAAAATGTACCTTGCTTGAGGCCCCGCACCTGGCCAGGTCAGTTGGGTTCGAGAACTGAGAGAGAACTGTTTCAACAGCTGCCATGGGCGTGAATAGCTCATTGCACTGGCCAGCAGCAGCCAATCAGCGTGCAGCAGATTGTAGCAGCAAACAAGCAGCAGCGGACAAACTGCACAGAAGCAGTACAGAAGCAACGCAGAAGCAGCACAAAAACAGCAATCAAGCAGCACACAAGCAGCAGCAGCCAAGCAGTAACAGCCGCAACAACAGCCGCAGCAGCAGCAGCCAAGCAGCAGCAGGAGCAGTAGCAGCAGCATGCAGCAGCACAAAAGCAGCCAGCAGCACAAACCAGCAGCAGCACACAAGCAGCAGCAGCAGCAGCACACTTAGATCCATGCTCGCCAGTGCTAAATCAGTTGTGAAGTTCCAGAGTTATATACTGCAATTAGATCTGTAATTTAGACCTTGGCTGAGGGAACAGGAAGGCGAAAGAGTTCGGAGAACAGAAATGTTTAACATCGCTAATTAGCCCTTTACGAAAGATTAAGGTGACAGCTTGAAAACGCCACAAAAAGCAGGTACGTCAGTTCCGAGTCCGGAACTGATATCCTCACCGTGCATTGCCAGCTCACTACAGGTGTCTCCATCCCCTGCAACTGCACATTTTAACTCAGGTGGTGCCAGAGGCCTTTGGAACAGGACATGACACACACACATATACATATATATAGCAGCACGCAAGCAGCAGCACACACGCAGCAGCACACAAGCGGCAGCACACACACAATGAACACACAGCAGCAGAACACCAGCAGCAGCACACAAACAGCAACACCCTCACTGCCACGTCTTTCGGCTCGAGGTCATACAAACTTCAAGAAAACAGGGAAAATATCAAACACACACGACTCAAGAACATTTTGCTCACATACAACACAAGTTTAACCGAAATATAATACTCAAAAGTGATCCAAATGCGTTAAAAGTTGGTGTGGCCGCGTCTCTTTCGTAAGTTTATCGTATTTGTTCATCTTCTTGCGCGCTGCTTGCTAAGGACCCCTTTATTTTCTCAACTTCAGCCGGAAAAAATCCAACACATGTACATGGCCGTTGCCCTGAGACATGTTTCTTTCCGAGCAATCTTTTTTGATTTAGGCGCTCTGAAGCTCAATGGAGGCTAGGAATTCACGCAGCCATGAAGTGACAACATGAAGTGGCGATGCCTGGATATCCAGAGAGCTCCTTGTCCATTTGTGGTTCCAGTCTTGGGACTCCCACACTCCTGATACCATTGGAGTTGATGTTTGATTGCAGTGATGCATGGATGTTTGAGTGGACTGATGCGATGCATGGATGACTGCACATGTGTACATGATCTCGATCTGTCCTTGACCTGGAATTCCGCCACCGTGTCCACCTTGAGCTCTGAACATCGTGGTCCCCGAGTCCAGCATTTGAATGCGCCATCCTTTTCCACGAACCCAGCTCAACGCCGCCACGCTATTGTCGAAACCGGTGCGGTCCTGCCAGCATTTGCCAACCATGACATGAAACTTTTCGCGCGTTACTAAGACCGCATTTTCCGCACTTCGCAAAACTTTGCTCAGATTTTTGGAAATGCCAGAGAGTCTTCAACGCCCGCATCTTTCAGAAGCTTCTGGGTCACTTTCCTCGGTAAGACGTCGCCCTGCATCAATCCTTTTTGCCGTCCCGGCAGCAGCGGCACAGTGGCGATTTCGATCACAAGGCGCTGCGCCGGCCAGCACTTCAGCGTTCTGCACGATGATACAGGGTGCCAGACAAATGTATCCCCTGAGTTCGCACTGCTTCGTGCATGTCTTCCGGCCGCGCTTTGCACACAAACAGCAGGCACCAGGCACCACTGGCAGGAGGGAGCAGCTTGAACTATGCCTCGTGACACGCCAAGCGCAACTAAGCACATACGGCCATAGACTTAGACATCTCGCAGCGGCAGCAGCGCGGCGCCAAAACCGCACACGGCCATCAACATCTGGCAGCAGCAACGGTGCTGCGGCACCAGCACCCAGCCTCCAAAAGCAGCCCCTGAAGCGGTACCAGCACTCAGGCTTCAAAGCGCACACTACCACACACGTAAGAACTGCAACAGACTCTGCAACAACTACCCCAATAGCTCTCGCTATCTGGGGAGAAAAGGTTATCTATGTGACAGTCACCGTAAACCAATGGAATAGCTGGAATATGTGCTTGTTGCATGTCCTCAAACTCTCGAACAGCATGGAATAATGAAAACCGATGCGACTTCCAGAAGAGCCTTCGACGCAAGTAATTACAACATGCTGCGCACACTGATGCGACTAAAGTGTCTCTGAGAGTATTTGAGTACCTGGGAAAATACACCGGCACAGACCCCAGATAGCGGGTGTATAGGCCTAGAGGACACGCCACGGACGGCTAGACCAGTCCACTAATCTGCGAAACATCTATCAGCTGAATGCGCCCGCTTTGCCCAACACAGACGTAAAACACTAAGAGCTGCACAACAAGATGATCATTGCTGCACAACACGGTGTCACGGGATATGCCATCATGTCATCCCTGACATGACGTGATGTCGCCCCTGGCATGACATGATGTCATGTCTGGCATAACGTGGTGTCATTCTGGGCATGACAAGATGTCATCCCTGGCATGACATGATGTCCTTCTGGGCATGACATGATGTCATTTCTGGCAGGACATGAAGTCATGAAATGATATCCCTGGCGTGACCTGATGTCATCCCCGGCATGACGCGAAGCGAAACCCCGATCCAAAGCCAGCGCCTGCACCAGCACCAGCACAGCAGCAGCACCCGCAAAACAAAATGCCCATCCAGAACCAGCACCTGCACCAGCACCAGCACTGGCAAAACAAAACGCCGAGCACCAGCACCAGCACGGCAGCAGCACCCGCAAAACAAAACGCCGATCCAAAGCCAGCACCAGCACGGCAGCAGCACCCGCAAAACCAAAGCACCAGCACCAGCACGGCTGCAGCACCCGCAAAACGAAATGCCTATCCAGAGCCAGCGCCTGCACCAGCACCAGCAGCAGCACCCGCAAAACCAAAACGCCTGCACCAGCACCAGCACCATTGAGAAGTTGGAACCCCTATAGCCTGCAGCTATCTGGGGAAAAACATCATGGCTGACGTGTCAGCACCGATCGCAGTTCACACCAACCACACCGATCGCACCCGATCCCGGCCTCTCAAATTCTTCCTCGGTGACTTCGTAGCAGTCCGTCCGAGCCTCGGGAGGCCATCGATAATCAACACACCTCTTTTTGGATCACGCGGAGTGAACGAACAGGGTGACAAAGGTGACGAAGGAAAGACTTCCATGTCCTTTTTGAAAACCATGTCCTGAAATGGTGGAGTCCAGGTCTGTGCTTTTCTTCCATGTCAAACTTTGACCCAAACATGTTGGTTCATGGTCTTCGGAGTGTCTGAGTCTCAGTCTCGTGCCAGTATAGCGCTGGCCACGATTCGACCATGGGATCCAAGGAAGTACCATCAGACCGTTGGTGGCCCTGAAGATCAAGCCGTATAAAAAAAACAGTCCTACCTTCTCAGAAGGTGTGATTGGAAACACTGTTATGTAGGTTTGGAGGGTCCAGTCGTACCTTCTGAGGTTCGGTACGACTGGATCCCTAGGGACGCTGACCATCAAATTTGGAATGGAAATTCACGGACCAGCAATTCCATGTCGGGGTGCCGAACTTAGAGAATAAGAGTGCCCAGGACATCCACTCACTGGATGGGACTAAAACCCATTCCTTTGGAAATTCATGGACAAGAACATTCAATGCAAATCAAAATTTAACACAAAGGCAACCACGGAACATTTTACTAATTCTGTCGGTGCAACGAATGGTTGAATGATGTTGGTTGCCTCGAAAGCGCACACCAGTTCAGTTCACATGGTTTTGGGGAGCTGGGACAGAAACGATGTTTTTGATTAGTCTGCGTCTATTCAAAGAAAGTTCCAAGTATGATGTCACCCTCATATTCCCATGCATCAAGGTCGTTGATGCTGTTTCTCACCTGACATCAAGCCTAAGGGTCCAGGACCATCCGTTCTCGGATGTCCTTTGTACTCACCTCGACCGACCGTCCGAAACGGAGGTACCCTATGGGCAGGGTCCCCTGGGGCCCCCTGGGGTGGGACCTGCTTGCTTCGTTCGGAGCTTTCCCACCCGAGAGTGACTGGAAACGAAGATGTGACACCCTAAATCCCAATGTGAAAAGTAGAACCGGACGAACAATAACTGTGAATTGCAGGGTCTTGCTGCTTGAGTCAAAATATGGGTCAGACATGTTGAGACCAAACTATGTTTCATCTTCTTCTTCAAAGGCTCTACATCAGAATCCATCTCTGCCAACAATCCTTTTTCTCGCGAGCTTCTCCCACCCGCGACAGCACTGCTCCGTTATGGGTCATGGCACTCATGGCACCATCATGTTTTCAAGCGCGCTCTTCACATCTTTGTCATTTATACCCTGGCATACCCTGGCTTGCTTTCACAAAGCTCCCCGAGTCAGCAACCAAAAACTACACTCAGACTCAGGAACACGGACGTGGATGGGGGTTCTAGAAACTTACTTTTCTCTGCAACTTGGGGAGGGGATTCCACTTCCATGTTAGTGAGTCGGAGTGCATCTTGCTGAAACATCCTCTGAACAAATCACCAAACCTTGAGGCTTCAGGACCTCTTCAATCCTGCATTGGTGATGGACACCCCTCTTATAATGAGGCTCACTGGTGGTTCTGCCTTCAGTCATGTCCCCCGGATTCTACTCAGCCATGCACAAAAAGCAAGTAAAAATCAGTTGGGAATTGTGGGAACGTTCATGTCCATTGGCAACCCCATCCAGTCGAAGCCTTTCTGGCTTACGTGTTTCATGGGCTTTGTGGAGGCATGTCTCTATTGACATGTTCATCGAGGATGCACCCCAACAATTCACTCCGAATGTTGTCTGTATACCTTTCTCATCTTTCCCTTAGTATACAAGCACACAAAATCACACAAAGGTAAATGCAAACATCACAGTACTACCACCGCTGACCATCAACGCTCAACAAAAAACATCGAACGGAGCAGGGCCCGCGGGAGCAAGGGCCCAAACCCGTGGCGGGTTCCGGCGGCGACGTGACGAGCTCCCAGAACAAGCGACGCGACGCGGGATGGGACAAAGTTCAATGTGCAATTCGTGCAATTGTCCTTGTTGAACCCTGTTTTCACACATAATCAAGGGAATGGGCGGCATGGGATGTGAGCCTCTCATGTTTTTGGAGGTGTTTGGTGTTGACTTCAAATTTTGAGAGAAACGACTTGCGAAGGACATCTAGGAGATCCTAGGTTGTTGGCAAACAGTTGCAAAGAGCTTGTGCCGCCTTGTCGCAACTATGGTTTTGGGCACACATCCTTCTTAAATCTTCTTAATCCTCTTTGAACCTCCCCAATATCCAAGGAAAGACCGCGTGCTTCCAAAGGTCTCATCTACAGCCTTCAAGGCGTCCACCGCCCGCGGGGGGCGCGTCTTGCGCCGTTCATGTTGGCCCCTATAGCGCGGACGTTGGGCTTTTTGAGTCTGCACGTTCTGTGTTCGATTTCTCTCTTTAGAACCAGGCAATTCTTGATCCACACCACCACTGCGTGCTCGTTCCGGTCTGGCTATGAGAGCGCCCGGCACTCAAAGCTGCACACCACGCTGGCCTCATCGGGCCTCGGGAGCCGTGGGGTTCGTTCGCACCTGCCCTGGACCACGCGGCCCGCCCCCAGCGGGGTTCGGATGCCCAGCACGGCCGAGAGAAGGCGACAGCGAAGTTGGATGCTGGGTGATGGAACATTCGACCTGCCGGAGGAGGGTTCGAAGGATGCACAATCCCTAGCCAAGCTTGGTTGGAATCATTGACCAGATGAACCAAAAAAGGCAACTGCCAACCACATACCTTAGAGAGGCGCGCCAGTACCACAAAAATCAGCAGAAAGAGGTGAGCATGGTGTGCCAACATGTTCCACCAGCAAGCGAATGCGCGTCCAGCAAATCGCACCTCTTGTCGAAAACCGAGACGTGCGCCTTTGGGGAACCAGCTGGTAGATTTGGAAATCGTGTGATCCGCTGGGCGCAATATCGAATAACTCAATGCAAGCGGAAAATGCCACCTCCCCCACCTACTTGTTCGTTTTTAAAGAAGGGTCGGGTCGATCCAATATTCGGCGTCTCAGTTATTCGGATACTTGATACCTAGCTATATGTACCTAACTTTAAAGGAATCACACCAGTTGTTTGTAAAAGTCCAAAAAAGGGGTCTGGCTCGACCAACTTCAAATCAAAGAATGAAAAGCAACAACATCAGCACTGAACCAGTACCAGCGCCTTTCACGGGGGTGTGTATGTTTGTTTATTACTAGCCCCTTGGAGGTTGATTGGTGTCCATTAACCACACGGACCGTGGGTCCTGGTAGGAGGTGTTCAGCGTTGTATGCACACGGTTCTCAGCGAAGCGTCATTCTCGAGTTATGTATCCTGCCATTCCGTGTTCAGGTAATGACCAAAAAGAACCCCCAAATGGAATGATCAAGAGAATGGTGACACAGCACCGGGTGAAAGGAGACAAAGTAGGAGACAAATAGACTACATCACCCACGACCAAGCATCTGGAATCCTAAAGTTTTGAACGCTTCAAAGCCTTCATCGCATTCATTTGGATGTGTATTAAAATAGGGAGACCTCCCAGTTCGACCCCTAGAATAAGGAATAAAGCAGACTGGTCTACCTATTGGGCCAGGGGGTCTCTCTTTTGAAATACACACACACATTTCTTGTTTTGGTCATCAATGACGTGCAAAGCATTGCGAAGCAACCTGCAGCAGGCCTGAAGCCCACCCTCGCTGGGTTTGCACGCCCGTTTGAGCCAAGATACACAGGAACACACCTGGGCCATGCAAAGAGCTTGCACGATTGGAGATTTGCAAGGAACAGGAAATCTAGTAGACTTTGCCCTAACAGCAAAAATCATAGCTTGATCTTTGTCTACTTTACATTGGGTGCTTTAAGGGGCGGATGTACATTTTAAACAAAGAGTTCAGGGGTTCCGGCTAGGAATTTAAGCCCATCCAAGGACATCCAACGACAGTAGCATTTTCTGGTGTCGACATGACCGTATTCGCAGCGGAGCCGCAAGTGCTGCAAGCTTCGGCAGTAGTCCAACTCGGCCAGCGGAAGATGCATCTCTTCAGAGACGTAGCCGCTGTTCAGCCAGAAGGAGCACATCACATCCACCTAGCAAAAATATCCATCAGCCACGAGCCCAGCCATGGGTGTTTCTGCCCATAGGCTCGACTCTTTTGCACCAACTAGGACTATTTGGCAAACGATTCTGTGCAGGACCTCGCTTGAAGGAATCTGGCAGGGGTCCAGACCTGAAACAATATAGATTTATAGAGAACATTAAAGAACGGAGATGCGAAGATCCCGTAAGCTTTGGATGCTTGCTGGATGTTGCTGGTTGAAAAATCATATTCCTAATACTGACCTTGAGTTTCCGAGAAGTTTCAAGGTGTTCACGTTTTCTTCACCACCTCCCAGTTGATACTTTGATGGGGCCAGCCATCTCCGGACTCGGCGGTCTTAGACGGCCTGAAGGCGATGGAATACTCAGACCAGCACGGCCACGGCCAGCATGGCCACCCCAATGGCGGTGGCTTCTGGGCCCACATGGAACCGGGCTTGGTATGGACGTTTGGAAGACAATGTTCCTCATCTCATCCCGTGCAGGTTTTCAGGTTCCATGTGGACCTCTTCTAGGGTGTACAGTATATAAACGGTTGAAAGATTAACAAACATCTTTTGGGTGATATGCGGTGCCGCGAGAAGTTTGAGAATGATAGAGACGCTTCGCGGCTCGCCGAGCATGACGCAGGAATCTGGCGAAGGCCATAGACACAGAGAGAGAGAGCGCGCGCGCGAGAGCCTTTAGAACACGAAGACCAATGAAGTCACCCGCGGACTTTGGTTCTGGAAAACCCCCCACCTCAGAGCACGCGGCTCACAGCTGGTTTGAGCACTGAACACCTCACCTTCCGCTGTTGGGACGGAAGCATGACTACTGACATCCGCAAGCAATCTGGGTGCCTGTCATTCCGAAGCACCAGAGTGCGGTGGCAAACTCAGGGTTGCCTGGAAAGCAGGTCTGCTGCATGATATCACCGTCATCATCATCATCATCATCATCATCAACTATAGTTGTGCCGTCATCCTGTATCGCGGGTGATTGGTGACGAGACAAAAGAGGATCAATCCCAGTCACAAGGAACATGATGATGCCAGTAAAGTGAAGTGAAGCTGGCCATTCCTGGCAGTGTCATCAGAATCACCAAACATATCAAACATGTGCCCAACAAGCAGTCAACAGAACGCCCTTTGATTCCCCGCGGCTCGGCGAAGGCGAGTCGGGCATCAGTGTGAAACCCAACGTCGGGCACTCCAGTCAACGTGCCGCACATCCCATGGGCTGAGTGAGGAGTTGCAGGCTCAAGCAAAGCATCGGCGAGATGTTTCCACGACATGACCTGGTCCAAATCAGTCAAGGGCAATCAAAGTGATCAGAGGGCATGCACTCCCTTTGTGTCACGAACATGGTTGGAAGAAGCACCCCTCTGATGGCCCATCTCGTCGCGTTTGCGCGAGCAGTGGTGATGTGCCCAGAGCGGGCTGAGTAAACTGTTTGGGAAAAACAATTGGAAAATGACGCTCAAGCAACTCTGTGGTCGTGTTTCGTTGCCAAATCCCCTCCGAATCACATTAAGGACCTTGTTTCATGCTGAACATCATGGTTGAACCATGTTGAACCTCACCTGACAACGGACGGCAAGTGTCCTGGTCCGCCCAGTCGTCGAGCCCGGCTGTTCACAACGTCCGAGGACGAGCCCTGCCCGGACCTGCTGCGACAGGCCGCACCAGGTCGCATAGCGACGCCCTGAGAAGCGGCGGCTTGTTTGAAGCGGGCCCCGCGGCGGGACCGGAAGCGGTTGCGGTCCGTTTTGATGGTTTTTGGATATATATATATATATAAATAGGTATACCCATCCAGGAGCAGTTTCCCAGTTTTTTTGTGACATTAACTCATATTTCATGGATTTTTGCATATTCATCCATCTTCTATCTACTCCAGGATGACTAAATATGGTCTCTTCCAGAAAAGCAATGAGTTCTGGATATGTCTCGATGGTACCCAGAAGTTTTAAGCAGCCAATCCTAGGTCCTCGACGATCCCATGTCTCATCCCATCGTTTCGGGCACCAAGGGGACGCTGTTCATGTTTGTTCACTCCCAAGGCTTTGCAGCCATTCCGAACTTCCGAATGATGTTTTCCTCTCACACATACTATCACTTGTCACATATATTGACCCCTCAAACCAGCCCCAACTGCCCAGTCTAAACTGGATTCTCTGGGCGCGGCGCCAAGCCCGGGTCCTGTCGGGTCATGGAGCTGCTTGGACTCTACACCTGTTTTTGGATTCTGGGATTCGAATTGTCCGAGAAGAAGCTCTGGAATGATCCGATTCATGGCACCGGATTCTGGAGGAACCAAAAGTCCCTCTGAAGTCCCCACAGGTCTGAGCACCATGTCTGGCTTCCGGGACATCGGCTTCCCGCAGGCTGTCGAAACCGGCGTGTCTTCATGTTTCGTGGCCCTCACATCGTCCATCGAAACCGGTTTTTGGTGTGCCAAGTGTCTGAGCACCACCTGAAAGTCGTCCGGAAGCAGCGGCATCTCCAATTCAAGGACCTCAAATCGAACGGCCTCACAGCAAAGTGAAGGGCATCCCCCGGCCATCCGTGAGGGAAAGGGTGTGTATACACCGTTTGGGCCTATGTTCTTGTCACTTATACAGTTATATACCACAGTTTTTGAGCTGCTCCACATGGTCTAAAAGGCCCATTGGTCGAGTATGTGCAACTACCTATATTCGGAGCTGGGGGTGGCTTTAGAGAGCAAGGTTCTTTCAATTCCAGACCTCGCGACACATCTCAAACAAAGTAGGAAGAACAATGAAGATGCTGGAGATGGATGGATCGATTATTCCCCAAATATGTCCTACCTCGTCCTAAGTCTTGTAATTGATACCAAACCTCAAGAAGGGGCTCATTGGTTCTAGCTGTTAAGCCTGTTGTGCTCCCATGCTAAACGCCTTGGACCAACCTCAAAATCCTCAAAACAAGACTGCTTTGACTACCGCTCCAACCAGGAAGTAACTTATTGATACTTATTGTATCTTTGTATCAATGGTGCAAGGTTGCATTTCCAAGCAAGGGTAGAGGCATACATGATGCGATTCCAAAGACTGCAAGCCTCTCCTGATCTATTCTGTTAAGCAGCTTTACCAGGCCCATCGAATCCAAATACTGGACACAAACCTTCGCAGCTCCCTTCACAAAGCCTTCGTGACACACATGCCTTCGCATAATTTTTTTTGCAAACTTCTGGGAACCAGTATATAATGATAACTCTTGGAGATCGTAGCCAGCACTTGTTGCATGTGATATTGAAGATATCACGATTGGGGCCTACGTGACCGAGCTTAGATTGCCTACCTTGCTGTCCCAGAACTGCCAGTTCAGTTCCACTTTCAGCCTCACACCCCAGTGAACAAACAGTTCCACTTAGCTGGTGTGACCATTTGGGCATGTTTGGACGAAAGATGAATAAAGCGAACCTACTAGTTGACACCAATGCTTCAGTGTTTAGATTAATAAAGCGAGCCTACTAGTTGACACCAATGCTCCAGTGTTTGTTGGTCCATGCATTCTTGTCATCCTCTTCCCAGTGATCTTTGGGGGGTTCCTCCCAGTCCACTCAGAACCACCTGCATTGCAAAGGAATCTGGTCGTTCAAAGGACCGAGAGCCACGCACTTCCTTGAATTCAAGGAGTGTAATTGCTCCTCTGAGTGGCCACCGCATCTGCTTGCCCCACGCATCGGCGTGCCCCCGCATCGAGTGGAGGGCTCGCACAGCCCACCTGATGCGGAGACGCCGTCGGTTTTGGCTGAGAACAGCCTGGCTTTAGAAACGACTGAGACGGGTAGGTCAACCGGTCGGTCGACCCTGGTGCCATGACAGCCAAATCCACATAGAAAGCACATCACACACCGTAGAGCAGAACGATAGGGACCGGACCGTAGAGCATTTCCATTTCCAGCCCCTGCAGGACTTTCGATGACTTCTTTCAAACCAACATTCCTTGGTCGTGCAAGGACCCTCGGGATTTGCACCAGAATCCTAGAATGTGATACTTAAAAAAAAATGTACACAAACCTACACAGGACCCGAACCAGGCCCGCGTGAATTGTTGAACAATTATATGAATGGAATCTGCATTTTAAAAAACTGTCCTGCAAATCTTTCGATGTGCAAAGCAAACCTGCTCACGGCTCATGATGTGCATGTCTCGCCCAAACAAAACTATGACCTTTCTCGTCCCCCTTCAGGACTATTACCTTGCAATATTATCATTGATATGTTTGTTTTGTTTGGGGGGTGATAATTCTCTCTTCCGTGTACCCAAGGTGCATTTCAAGTCAGCTTCTTCAAAGCAACCTTTTTGGAGGCCCAACCGGTGACCATTTACAGGTCCAAGTAATTGACCCCGACCCGAGATATCAAGGTTGGTCACGTCCTTTCAGGTTCCCTTTTCACATACCTTCAACATAATATCACCATCATCATCATCATCACCACCTGTTCCCCTTTGGAAAAAAAAAAGAACACGTGCTTGTTATCTAGACTATATTAATTGGCTCTATCCTATTACCTGCGCCTCAGTGGATGAGGATGGTCAGAAAAGTTAGGTTGCGGGCCTTGTTCCAAAATGATGATTTGCTTGTTTACTGACTGTTATAGGACAGACAGGTGCAGGTTGCAGGCCTAACTTGCAGGCCTTGTTCAGGTGCAGGTCAGTTCGGACAGACCTTCACGCCCTCACCTGTCGAAGTCCTCCGCCGCCCGCCTCGGAGCCCTGCGACGACTCGGCCTCGCCATCGGAGGTCTCGGAGCCATTGGACTCCGCCGAGTCGACGCGCGCCTCAGAAAGGATGGGAGGAAGACCGGGTCTGGTTTTATCCGGGGAGAGACAAACATCACTGATGTTTGATGGTAAACCACCAGGTGACAAAAAAAGAGAAACACACGCACCAGCTTCTAGACCTCGATTTCATTCGCACCAGCTTGAAATGTCTCATACATTTTCCATTGTAATTCTTGAGGGGGGAGGGTGTGATTCATCAACAGGCACTTATAATCACTTATACTTATTACTAATTTTTTTAAGTCTTCGAGAAGACCGCGCAGGGTTGGTGAAACAGCGAGTCGCACCGAGTTTATTTTGACGGGCTAAGACCAAGTTGGAAGGTCAAAAGACGGATTTGTGTGATATAGTCGTGTGATCAATATTCAATCACAAGTGAACAAGGATGAAAAAGGCTTTGGTGAGACGATGGCGAAGTTGGAATGTTGGGGGGAATCATACTAATACGGATCTGATGTTGGATTTGAAGGGGAATCTCATTCATGTTGGATCTACGGAATCCTACGGATTTCAACTTTCGGAATATGTGCGGATTTTGATATGGCCGGCGTTCGCAAAGGCCCGCACTCAAAGAAAGGTTACACCAGTTAGCACGGCCCCGCCCCCCAAAAAATAGCCATCCAAAACACTCCTGGTATGGCATATATTTACCAATGTTGGGATGGTTCTTGAGGGATGAATGTATCGGCAATAGGTATTAAATCTTCCAAATCATACCAACACCACGGAAAGGGTGTCCATGAATAGCCCCTGTCCGGTGTCCGGGAATCACACTTCCTCCCGCCATGGCTCCCCATGGCTCACCCAGCCATCACCGGAATCGAACACTCCCCAGACCATCCCGGCCCCGCACCTGGCGCGCGAAGGCCGCGCAGCCGAAGCCGGAGCTGAAGAGGACGTGTTTCTCGTGATCCCGGACCTCCACCTGAACGGATGCCTCCACCGGGTGCCACACCCAGGTGGCAGGTGGCAGATCCCGATCGGTCCCCTCAAAAGGGCTCAACTCGGGAAGCGATGCCTTGGGGATGGGGGGGCTCTCACCACCTTTGGATGTGGGACAGGAGCCCGTTTCGCCTGTTTCCGACGCTACTCATCGTTGTGCGGACCACCATCGAATCCCAAGTCACCTCGTTCCGAACCCGCCGAGGAGTGGCGCCAGGGACCGAGGGGGATCACTTTGTCACTTGCTGCGGTCGAGGTCTCGAGTTTTCAAGGCGTGGCGTGTGCCGCTGGCATCCGCAGTGTCCAATCCAAGCACCAAACCGGCATAGCACTTCAATCTAGGACAATACCCCCAAATAGAACAAACTGTTAGGAAGAAATCTGGGATTTGAGTACTGTCATATCAAGCACCTTCCAAACACAAAGTTCCCTGTCAGAAAAAAGAATGGCCCAGACCTGTTGGGGGATTTCTCTTTATATAGAGACAAACATCTATATATAAATTCCAATTGCAAAAACTACCTAGAGAGTGTGTCACAACAAACCTCATGAAGAAAACGCTGCGCACAGCCAGTTTCTCCCTGACCACTCTTCATGAAACAAGTGTTCAAACCCTGAGCAATCACAATCTCTTATGTGCAATGGATGTGCCAAAGCACATCAAAAAAAACCTAAAACCACGACTTGAATTGACATTTCCACGGAAATAGATGAACTTGACTCTTGACAATATGTCCCTGCGTTATCTCGCCATGTCCCAATTGTTCCCTCTTGGCAGGCAAAGGCACTTGAAAAGAGGAGGACCGATATCCAGGCAGTTGCAGGAAGTTCTGAAGCAAAACCTGTCTCTCACGTGCGCGTGTGAGTGCAAGGAAACTTGAGAACGGTCCACACCAACGACGAGCGCCAGAACCAAGCAACTCGCTTTCCTGATGAGGGATCTACCCGAACCCTGAAGCATCACCAGATCAAAGAACATACGGAATGCAAAGGGGTGTCACATGTTCTTTTGTATTATGGTGATTATCCTTCGAACTATTCCTATTCCTGTTCTCCGTTCTCCATCACACCTCAAAGAATTCAAGTTGGACATGTGGGTCGCACGACGACCTACATCGAAGAAGGTAAGCGTTTGACACTTCAAGTATAGAAAGGTTTGTCCCCATACTTGATCCACATCTATTACCCTTTTGGACAAAAATACACGGCTTTCTGCTGTGATGTATGCTTAATGTATCTAAATGTCGGTGATTGTCTTGAAGCATGTGGGCCCATAGGGGAAGGGTAGCATAGTATACATCATGAATTCTCCGTGCAAGATCGAAGGGATCAAACATCTTTGACATCAGAACTCGTGCAGCAAAGATCCAGGTGAAGTTTTGAACAGAACAGGTTTATGATGTTTATGAATACCCATGTGAAAAACACCAATCCGGCTGACCTTCTAAAATCCTTGACAAACTCAAGAAAGAGCCAATCGCTGACCTTCGCAAACCTTGGACTGACTAAAAACAAACGGTGTCAGAATCTATGGGTTGTCAGAGTGTTTCCAAACTTTGAGCCCTGGATCTCAAAGAACGCTCAAACACCTTAAGAAACAAGTCACTTGATAAAACATAATGCTTACTCAAGTCAACAAAATACAAAACATAACACAACCTTAGGTGTGTCCAGAACAGGTGCTACAAGGGACTGAATAGCTAAATAGAGTCTTCGAGGACGACCCTCCATCAGTCTGCCTTTAGTCTGGAAAAGAAGCTGAGAGCTACAGTAATTAATACTCCAAAGACGTGTGACTAGGCCGAGGCCATCGCTAGTAGCTTGGAGGCCATCGCTCTTAGCTTGGAGGCTACGCGGCATTGGAGAAAAAGTGTAGTTTTGATTATGAAAAAGTTTCCTGGCCAATGATCTGGACGACTCTATGGCTGTTGCGGGAAGGTGTTCGTGTTCGCAACTAAACAAGTAATTGAGCATCAGAATTGGCATGGACTTTCAGGTACCTCAATACAAGGTAGTTGTGAGCCACAACTGACCAATTGGGTACGGGTAGTGAGCCAATTAGAACAGTCTTTGTGCCTATTGAAGAATGATAGGCACCTACCATTGACCCAAAAAAATCCAAAAAAGGCACTGATTGTGCATCGCTTACATGTCGTTCCATTACATGTTTTATTATGGTCTATTATATTGCCACACCCATCCGACGCCCATCTTCGACCACACAATACGTCACGTGGGTCTTCGCTCCCGTCTCGCGCGGTATGGTTTATTCACCCTCGTTTTGCTTCACCCAAGGAGCGCTCTTGAGGCGAACCGACTGAGTTCGGATGAAGCCTTCGCGCAAGATCTGCGCATAGAGCTTCACGTACCTCGGTGTGAACTGCCACAGCGTGTGCGTGACAGAAACTCTGCCACACCGTTGATTTCGAGCGACTGGGGTAAAAATGACTTGCAATGAAGGATGTGTTGATCTTCCAGTTGCCGATATTGTGATGCTCCTCAGTGAGTCTCAGTAAGTTAGGTAGAGACTAAGAACCTGGCAAAATCCACTGTGGAACATCATTCCATATCCCTTCGAAAACGCCGTTTTCTTTGCGTCCACAGACTTCGCCTTACCCAAATGGTTCCCGAACTCCCTACATTTTTCAGACATCCAACTCCATCACCCCAGCGTTTTCCTTCCGCCCCAGTCGACGCTCCGTCTTCCGCGGCGTTCACCCGGGCGTGTTGCCCGCGCCGGGTTCCCCGGACTGCCGAGGTGCCGGATCTGGCTGGGGATGGTGATCCCTTTGCGGTCGTGCGTCCGGCGCTCTGCATAGGTCTCCAAGGCCTCGAAAGGCACCGTCACAGCGGGGGGAACTCGGACGAAGGGGCCCTCAAGTGGGTGAGAAAAGTCAGCTGGTCGGGTGGGAGATGGTGGGAGATGTGGGGCATTCACGAGTTCGGTGTCCAAGCAATCAGCAAGCAGGTTGTTAACTGTGATGGGTCAGTTTCATATACTCCCCTGCGACTCCCCTGCAGATTACCATTTATTAACATGGAACCATATGGAACCCCCAAACCTAAAACCAATGGGTTTTGCGGCTTTGCTTCTGGTCTCAGCCTGTCATTAAGGCTGTCTATGGCTGTCTGGACCTCCCCAGGTTTTCACGTGAGAGGTACAGGAAGGTCAGAAAAGAATTGGGCTCCACCTAAGGTGCCACGAGGAAAAACCTTAAGGGCGCCATGCCCGGGAGAGTAAGCTCTTTCAAAAAAGAGTGCTTTACAAGAGTGTCCCAGAAGGGTGTCACACAAACCTGTCCTAAAGGAGATATAGAAGAGTGTCACCCCGTCACATCTCCAGGATCGTACTTCCACAATCCACACATGTCTTGGAGGGTCTTTGGCCTTGGATTCGCTGGCGAACCGAACTCCACACGTCTCCCGTCTGACTACTTGACTTGGCAATACGACGCAGTGTTTCGGTCAAACTGTTTTATTAATTCAAGGTGTTGGTCACCCCCCCAAATATTCTCGGACAAAACTGCTGGAACTGAACTCTTGAAGAATTCTCAGTCCCAAATGATCTGCAAGCAAACATATTCCTGGGCAAAGCAACCTAAACCCAGGGCATCCAAACGACTCCAGGTCACCGGTGGTTCCAAACGACTCCAACTATAGACCGATGGAGACCGCCCCTGGTTGATGTGGAATTTTTGGGATCCACGGGGAAACATCATCCAGCTTGTCTACAGCGCCCGTTTGGAGCGAATCCATGAAGAAACGTGCCCGGTGTTCACCTGCAAACTCACAAACAAGCCTCGGTGGCACTCGTCTGCAAGCCTGGCGAGTGCCAGGGGGTGAATCAGTGCCCGGCCGGTTGGGAAAAAGAAGAGGAACCGAATATGCCAGGAGCATCCTGTCTAGGCGTCTGGACTACACCTATCCGGAATCTCCAGCCAGTACACCCATTGATTGGATGGTCCAGGTACCAAAATACGATATTTAATAGAAACCCACACACTCCATGAAACTGGGATGTCCAGGGTCCATGTAGGCCGCCGACAAAGCGGTCCAATCCCGTTGGGAAGAAATCGCAGGGCCGGGATGTCCCGATGTGGCGTAGAATCAAACCAAACCTGACAAAACCCACGTCACACTTCCAGCGCTATAGAGTTCCATGTAGAATTCTTAGATTATACACAACCCCCACAACAACCCCCCTCTCCAAACACATGGAAATGTGAAATTTCATGTGAGGTTTTTCCCATTTTGATCGAGATTCTACATGACCAAATACCAATTCGTAAAGAACACAACTATAGGGGTATCTACAAAATCTACAACCTTTGAACTTGGATTTGCGGCTCCCAGGAACTTGGGAAAAAAACATAAAGCACAATCTGACCCAGTTCGGACCAATCAAAAAAATCCTCTGATCCCGCATGTCACCCGGCGAATCCCAGCGCCGCCTTCCCGCAGCAGCAGGCAGCTGCAGACCAGCCCTGTGCGCCCCTTTCCAGCCTGCTTGGGCAAGGCGGTTGCACAAACCGACAGCAACACCATGGGCGGTGGGGGAGAGAAACAAGATGGGATAGGTCGGATAGGTTGGTGCTCTCATATATCCTGGAAATCGACTGCAGTCGCCTCTAGAACCTGGCGAAATGACGGTCAAACCACCAGCCGCGCTGTCGCTATCAAATGGCTTACCTCGAAAGAGTGCATAGCGGACATGTTGGATAAAAGCATCCTGTTTAGCTTTGGAAACTTCTGGCAAATTTGGCCACTCACATAAGGAATCGGCCGGTAAAAGGGCAGGGGGTTGAATGTCTGTATGATAGGGGTGGGTCGCGCGGCATCGCATTGAGCATTTGCTTAATTAATGTACTTGTAAGTCACATCTGGGTTGGGCAAAGTGGGACGGCGAGACACCCCGCCTTCATGGTAAGACGTGAACTCCAGTCGGGTAAGACTTGTGGTGCCCTGCTTTTTATAAACCGGGATAAGTTTCTGGCGAGAAAATGTTTGAATATGTTTGACTATCCAACGAAAATTTTCCGCAAGAACTCGTAAAGATTTGGATTTTACCGGCAGCAATTGGGCCTGAGGGTCGTTATACTGCAACGTAAGATATCCTTTACCACTTTTAAGGCGTATTGGCAGAAACTGGTTAGACCAATGCATGAATGAGATAGCCAATTCGGTCCAGGATATGCCAGGGTCACCCGGTGTGACAGGTGCGCTGGGCTCTGGCCAAACAAGACTTGTGCAATGTCTCCAAATCATGTACGTGAGGTTTGCTCCCCAAGTACTACACCCAAAAACAACTCGATGTGGCTCAGCTGGCAAAACAAACGGTTCTCCTAGCGCACGCCATTGACTAAGCCTGCTAAGTTGCGAAGATTGAGGATCTGTCGGCTGGGGGTTCTCCTGTCCTCTATCTGGTATGGTGCTATCTGACTTGGGAGTTGTTGCCATTCGAGTGTACGCAATATCTGCGAGAAGATCTGCTGGGAATGATGCCAATGTCCCTGGACAGCAGAACATAAAGCATCAAATTCTTGATCATCGGTTTTGCACGAATCGCAGCAGCGGTTCGGTCGGCCATATCATTTCCTTTAATATGCCAAGCCTCGGATGAATTACGGGCGGATTGAATATCCCTATGTGAGGCAATCTTAACGATCTGAATCTGAAATCTTGTTGGGTCCCAAAGGACCGCCAGGCGTTTGACCAGATCCCAATGCGAGCTTTTATGTGGGGCCTGAGAACATGTACCATGTACTATATGCATGACTTGTGACACAACAAATTGTGAGTCAGTCACAAAAGTAACTCGGACTCGGACTGTGGCAGATGTGCACATGATCTGTTCGACTGCTACGAGGAGGGCATATAGTTCGGATCTGTTTATCGTCTGGTGGCCAGGACAATGACCTGCTGCAGTAACCTGAAAAGTGTACTGAATAGGGTCTGCCAAATGGGCTGTACGGAGCACGGCTGCCCATCCTTCCCTTGCGGTATAGGGGTCGCGAGTGTTATCACAAGTGCCATCTGTATAGACGGTGGCGTTGGAAGAGAGCGTTGGAATTTGATTGGTGACACAAGTCGTGGACCGCAAATGCATTGCTTGTCTTACTAATGCAAGGTCAGGATGGTGGCCAGGCAAAGGAAACCAGCACAAGTGACGATGGTCTTTCAGGTGTTGTACAGCGTTTTTATGCTTCTTTCGGACGGGCAAAAAGAACTGGCATTCGAGTAGATGATGTGTGTGTGTATCATGCTGACCACACCACGGGCATGCTGGGTCCTGGGTGGCGGACCCATTTGCAATGCATCCCAAATACTGCCAACCGGAGGTCAAACTATGCTGGATGCTGTGACCAAGGAGTTTGGCCCGATGCGTGAGCCTGAGGTCGAGGGGAAGAAGAAGAGGAAGATGGATGAGACAGACACCATCAAGAACGCCGACAACGCCATCAAGAAGCTTCGAACGATGGTGTCCAACCAGAAACAGATCCCAGTGGCAGACATTGGGGCAGAGCACCAGTTGCTGGAGGCTGACATGATCAACCAGAAGAACAAAGGCATGAAGATCCATGTCAAGGCCGGGAACAATGTGTACATGTTGAACACAGGAACTTCCTGCTGCAAGCTGAGCGCTGGATTCATTGTAGCTGGCTTTGGCAAAGGCCAGTACAAATCCTGCACCAACCCAAGTGAGGCAGCTGCAGAGAAGGAGCTTCTCTACCATCTCAAGGCTGACACCTTGGTCTTGCTCAACAATTCTTCACTGAGGACAGTGAAGGAGGTGCTGATGCAGAAGCGGAAGAAGGAGCCAACCGCTGGTGTGGCCTATCACACTGTTGCAGAGGCTGGCAATTCCTCAGACCCATCAGCCATGGAGATCACCGTGAACAATCATGTCGCTTTTGTTCCTGCAGGCAAAGTCAAGGTAACTGAAGGTGAGGGTGAAGAAGATGATCAGCAGTCCGGAGTGCAATCGCAACAGACTACCGCCGCCAAGTTTGTTCCCCTTTCTTCATGGAACAAGGAGATTTGCGCATCCGTTGGGGTCCACAGGGTCTCACGCCTGCGCGCCCGGTGGTGGCCTTGGTGAAGGATTTGGCGCTTGATCCTTCCATGGGAATCTTGCTGTGATTTCAACCAGTGGAGAGTTGTGTGCGTCAATGATTCTTGTGGGTTAGAATCTTGGGTGGCGCGCCTTCTTTGGAACTTCGAAAGGGCAAGAAGAGCAGACTCGAGTGGCGTGACCGTCAGTTTCAAGTGCATGCTCCACTTCAATGCATGCGCCCAAATACCTGCCATATCGAGATAGCTGAGTGGAAAATGTTTCAAATTTCCAGTGTGGTTGCGCAGTCTTCTGTTTGGTCAGTCGACTCGGGTTCAGCTGTTTAACATCAGCTTGTTCAACATCATTTTGTCGCATCGCTTTTCACATCGTTTGTTTCCAGTTTGTGTGGAGGCGTGTGTGCAGCCTGAGCTAGAGAGGCAGGTTTCAGGGTCAACTACCTACAGCCCTCACTTCTGATGCAAAACGACAGTTTTAGACGCAAACAGAGGCAAACCACGTAACAAGACACACGCTCGCACAGCATTTGGGGGAAACATGGGAAACGCTTCGATGTGCTTGTCAATAGACACGAAACCACCAATCGCAGTTGCCGATGTGTGTTGCACATTCATTGTTCATGCTACTTGTGTGGTCTTGTGGACCCAGGTCTTGCCTATACATATCTGTGTACATCTTGGTTTCTATTGGAGGTGATGCCTATATGTCTTTCTATCTATCCATCCATCCATCGATCTATCTATCTGTCTATCTATCTAACTATCTATCTGTCTATGTACCTATCTATCTACCTATCTATCTAACTATCTACTGGGAAGTTTTGTGGGTCTTCGCAACTCACTTCCACCAACATGTTAGGCTCCAACTTGTGGCCTCAGCCTCAGCTTTGGCCATAGCGCAAGAAAACATTGTTATGACCAAAGGTCCCAATAAACATAACAAAGAAAAGCAGGGATAGAAACAAAGAAGCTGCATCGCAGCGTTGGACGAGAACCGCTCAACTTTCAGTTGTTATTTCAACACTTGTATTTGCAAGTTTGAATACACTGGGCTTTTGAAAGCTTTTAAGAGTCCTTGTTTCTTTTTGGTCTTGACCCAGAACATCTGATGACTTGTGCACCCAAGCCTCCCCTAGACTCAACACACTCAAGCCTTTGTAGGCCCTAGAGTGAACACAGGTATAGCTTCACTTCAAGCCTCCCTAGGCCTTGGACTCAACACAGGCATCGCTTCGCTTCAAGCCTCCCTAGGCCTTGGACTTAACACAGGCATAGCTTCACTTCAAGCCTCCCCTAGCTGGGCCCTAGACTCAAAACAGGCGGCCTGTGCAGACTCAATGCAAACATCTAGCTGCACTTTAAGTGGTGTTCCAACCCACACATGATGCTGATCTGAGGTGGAAGCCTGTGAGTGCATGGGTTTCCGTGGGAGACAACGTTGGTTTCCAGCAATCGCCCATGAAACTCACATGGTCACATGGAGTGATGTTGCAAACTTTTAAACTCTACTCGTTACTCGAAGGTGTTCCCTGACAGCAGGCGATTTTCTTCGAAGGCAAAGGTCTCACACCAGCTTGTGCCCGCACTTGGGGCAAAAGTTCCAGCTGCATCCAGCTGAGACTGGCTGCGCGCATGCAGAGCAAGCTGTGAAACCGGAACCCTGTTGTTTTTTCTGGGACGTCAGGGTTCTTCAAGCAATCCACCACAGGGCCAACCACATTCTTTATGGCACCTCTCTGGGATCAGTTAGTTGACGCAAGAGGCGTATTGTTGTGATGGAGCTAAATGGTTGATCTGGTACTCCCTTGCGCCAGTCCCCAGCAGTCCGCAGCTGTGTCCGAATTTGTTTGGTTGACGCGCTAGGAATATTTAGCCGGAGGCCACCTGGACCTAAAATTGCGGCGTTAGCTGTCAGCTCCCAACCTACCTTGGCCAGGGAAGCGGCTAGCGCGCTAGCAGGACCGCGAACTTTACCAGAGAACATGCGAACCGTGGTCACAATCTGTGCTGCAAGTCTCGGGTAGTAGGCAAACAGGCGGCGTAATGTGGTGAGCATATTGGTGATAATATATAGTAATGGGTCTTGGACCCTGTCGGTTAAAAAATGTAAGGCTACATGGCTTGATGCATGCTTATGGTCACCGACCAGGACATTTGTAGCAGCCCGTCGTAGGGTAGCAAAATGGCGGTCACCTATGGTCCATCTCTGCTCGGTCATCTACTGCAAGGTTAAGGCGTCTCAGACGATTGCATTTAGCGACTGCGTTGTCAATCTTGTCCCGCAAAGGCCCAAGCACGACTCTATCTGTGAACGAGATGGTACATCCAAGGTCATGTACCTGGTTTTTAACAGAGAACTTGAATCCGGGTGTCAAAAGCCAGTGGGAAGTTGCGGTCCAGAATTTTCGAAAGGCTTTGGTGGTACCACAGCACCAGGATTTAGAGAAGTCAATTCGCATACGAAGGTCGTTCATCAGGTTCAAGATGACTTGTATCACCAGAAAAAATTTAACTACCTAGATCAGAGTAGGATTAGATCAGAGCAGGGTCGCATGAAATTTTATGTTTTTCTATTTCTTGCATTTTTCACATGTTTTGATCAATTTTCCACATGTTTAAACATATGTTCACATTTTTACAGCATTTTTCACATTTTTCTCGCATGTTTTCATTTTATTTTTGTGTTTTTTTTAAAAAATGTTACTATTTTTGGGGAAAACACCTCAAACACAACATGGTTAATCAAATTGTGTTTCTTGGG
>CAXAMN010024173.1:709554-767211 GCA_963970005.1 Durusdinium trenchii
GATCCGATCGCAGTGTGCATCCCTGGACCTCAACCGCAAGGATCCGATCGCAGTGTGCACCGCTGGACCTCAACCGCAAGGATCCGATCGCAGTGTGCACCGCTGGACCTCAACCAGATAGTTTGCCAGACAGTATGCCAGATAGAATGCCAGGTAGATTGCCAGATAGAATGCTGCAAGAAGATATGCCAGATAGTATGCCAAATAGTGTGTCAGATAGATTGCTAGATACATTGCCAGATAGAATGCCAGAAAATATGCCAGAAAGAATGCCAGATAAAATGCCAGAAGATACGCAGATAGAATGACAGATAGTATGCCAGACAAAATGCCAGATAGTATGCCAGACAGTATGCCAGATAGTTTGCCAGAGAAAATGCCAGATAGAATGCCAGGTAGATTGCCAGATAGAATGCTGCAAGAAGGTATGCCAGATAGTATGCCAAATAGTGTGTCAGATAGATTGCTAGATACATTGCCAGATAGAATGCCAGAAAATATGCCAGATAGAATGCCAGAAGATATGCCAGATAGAATGACAGATAGTATGCCAGACAAAATGCCAGAAGATATGCCAGATAGAATGCTAGGTAGATGCCAGGTGGGGACCACTCGAAGTAAAGTAATTTGAGTTTTTTTGAGATGATTGTTGCTAAGATTTTCATTTAAAACATTTTTGCTTTTTTGCATTTTAAATCTCTTATCGGGAAGGTCATTGAATTTTTTTGGTGATTGTAATGACCGGAAACACTGTTGCTCGGACGTTGACATGAAAGACCTATTGTCGGCATATGTGTAGGGGAAAACCTTAGGCGACTTTAGCTTGATGCGGTAAACGAAACTGAGGGCCAGCATGCCTACTACGGACATGAGTCTCCCTCCGGTAGGCCTGTCGTCGAATGCGATGGTTCACTCATTTTATGACCACTTTGGAGAACTCTAGTAAGACGAGTCAGGGACAAAAACCAAAAATCACAGACTTTTGGAGGGATGCCCAAGATTTGAAACACATATCGGATGACTCTGCGGGGGATCAAGTTGAAAGCTTTAACGAGGTCCATAGTCCATCCCCCCCAAGCAGTGTGGTGGGTTTGTGCGCGTTCGATCTGCAGTTGTTGCATAATACAAAGGTCTTTCGCAGATCGTTGGGGCAAACCGCCACTGATTTCCGGGGGCCAAGAGGCGGCACATTGTTGTAGGATTTGATCGGAAATCATCTTTGATGCAAGGCGTGCCAAGTAGCCCAAAATGGTTATAGGGCGGCCGTCTGAGATCGAATTGGGGTTTTCTTTTTTAGCGAAGAAGTGTTCTGGCTTGCATCTGTCTGGCTTTTAAACCATGATGCCAGACTGCCCCAAAAAGGGCGGCGAGATCAGAGACCATACTTTTAGTCAGGCACTGAAGCTCCTCGGAATGCGAGCCGTCGAATGCTGCAGGACATGGGCCTAGCTCCAATATGCCCATCACTCACCATTCTCTCTGCCTCTCCGAAATATCCAGCCTTTGATTTCATCCACGACATAGTAGATCCTGATCTGCCAGCCATAATCAAGAAGATAGCAGGTGAACAAGGATGGTTGGACGTAAAGCCAGCACCACTATCATCTCCTTTCAACCACAAGGGTCTCGGTACTTCCCGGACCACGAAGTTTGTGGCATCACACTGCACTTGCAAATACACACAATGCAAGTAAGAGTTTCTGATCATGGTATCCAATTTTGCTGAACTCAATCCGTCAGGTAGAAGTACTGCTACAGCTGGTTGGCCTCGGAAGAAACACCTCACAAATCTATCTTCATGACCTTCATCCTCGAATTTCTTGATTGCTCTTTTGCAATCATCTCCACGAATGATGAGAATCTTATTCTCAACCATGTCACATAGATCTCGTAAGAATTTTTGTCTCTCCTCAAAGCAAGGTAGCATCTGCAACTTCCTGGATTCCACTTCTCGCAAACTCTCATAGAATCGACGATTTGATGATCTGCGATGTGTAGCATTGAAATCTGTATGATCACCACAAGCTACTCCTCCATATCTTTGCCACTGAACTCGCTCACCCTGCTCAAGATATCATCAAGAGAAGGCAGCTCTGAATGTGATACAGCAATCTTCTTATCCCCGTTGTGCCACACATGCATATAGGGATGTAGTATCACTTGAGCCCTCAAATCGTATGATGGAGTTGGTTGAAACAACCACCGATCTGAACCTGCCTCCCTCTTTGCAAAAGCCGTGATGATCACGGCCTTCTTCAAACCAAACCACTTGCTGATGTCCTCCATCTCAAGATCGCTATTCTCCAGATCAGTCTTCAAATCACGGATTTCAGCAAATGCTTTGTGCTTTGCCCGGATTGGCTTTGAATACAAACCATCTCGCTTCAATCCTCCACGATGTCATTGGCTGCCTTGTAGTTGGGATTTGGATGATCTTTCAAATCCAACACCTCTTCATAGTTGAGCTTGGTTTGCTTACCATAACCTGTCCCAATAGCTCCAAACCACTCTGTCTTCATTCCTTCAAAATCTTGAAATTTGTCCAGGCGGATCAGGTTCACACATTTCGACCACAATTTGGAAAGTATTTTCGATTCCAAAGCACCTCACTCCAGTCCATCTTCTCAGGATCAACTGCTAAACGAGGACCCAACTTCTCAGAGCGACTCAAAGCTTCATCGACAATATCGACCCCAAAATCATTTCGGCCGATGAGACATTGGTGACATTGAGGCCGGAGAGGAGAATGTCATGCCGCTCGACAAAAGAGTAGGGGCTAACTTGTGGGTTGAACCCACTGAGGCCGTCAGCGCGATACCATACCGTGTCAGCAACAGCGACAGGCAGGGGGAGACCGTACCTCAAGGCAAGTTGCCGCTGCAATTCTAGCCCCACTGACGTCATGGGGATTGCTCAACCGACGTCAATTTGCGGTACTCGGCTTCCTGAATGTCCAAGTCGATGGCCGTGTCACCAGTCAAATTCTGACACGCCAAACCGGCTCCGCCGACGTGGATGCGATCTTCAGGCGCTATGAAAACTGCAGAAAGACCAAGGCTGCGCTCAGCAGCGCTCATCGCTCCGGAAAGTACAGCATTTGCTAAGCAAAGCTCCTTGATGAGATCACGCGAGTCCTTTTCCCGGTAGCGGGACAGGATGCGGCTTGCAAGTCGTCTCTCGCGAAGAAGAAATGCCCTCAAGCGGGAGGTAATGATGCCCGGCACTCCCGTCTGGAGCAGCGTTTCCATGGCAATCGGTGTGACCCTCGTCACATCCGAGGCGACCGAGTGGCTGCCCAGCTGGCACGCCCTTAGGCTTCACATTGGCTGGGAGGGCTTTGTATTTTGGCGCTGCCGTGGGCACAACAGGCATCTCCACGGTGCCGTCCCCTGCTTCAGATGGATTGGCTGCCCAAGCTTTTGGCTTCGGCGGAGGGCCTACGCGCAAGCATATAGCGGCAACTCATTGCCAGCGACTGGATTGATGGGTGCACCAGGAGGAGGGATCGCTGCAAACTTTGCACCAGGAGGCTTGGCGAAAACGACAGGCATGGGGTTGCTGCACACAGCAGCCAACCCTTTGGGTTTCGGAGGAGGAGGAGGCACTGCCTTTCCAGCCACCACGGCATTCACCGTCTCGATGAAATGATTTGCCGTCCCCACTTCCTCAATGTGGCAAGCCCTCTGCCACCGATGATCCCTAATGACTCGTTGTGTAGCCGCCGGTGCCGAACGGCAGTGCAGGTTTTCCTGCAAACATCGAGTCACAGAAGATCTCTGCGACAAGCAGCTGTTTTTCGACTCCGAGCAATGATACATAGTTGATCAGCTGCGAGCGGCAGGTGGCCATGTCCGCTCTGTCAAGAGGAGTCTGATGAGGCAAACCTGCAGGGAGGTTACCTCCTGGCCCTCCAGCGGTGACATTCGCTACTGCGCCTGCTCCATAAGGAGCGGCATCAATTTGCTCCTGAGTGAGCCCCTTCCGAATGAAAACTACCAATCCAGCATAACCTGCTGATTGATAAGTCTCTGGCCAAGCGATGAGGGTCGGTGAGTTCGCGGCCACACCGGCATAGACTGTGCGATTCGCCGGCCAACCAGCCGCCAGCTCCAGCTGCCAACGGATGGCTTCTGTCGAAAACGCCACCACCTGAGCCCGGCTTGAAACGTCTCAGCCATCTGAGCCCTTTCTCCTCCATAGATCCGGACTGTACCGGCACCAAACACCGGAATAGCTACAGCAGGCGGGGCAGGTGGGTTAGACCGTGCAGTACCAATTGCTGCGCCATGCTCTGTCAAGATCTGGCGTCTGAGAACTGCTCTTCGCAACATTGACAACATTTGGACAATGATGCTTGTCACGTTCAGAGGTGAAGCCGCGAGGGCTGAAACCAGATGATAGGCCGACGGCCAAGGCGAGGCCCCTGATGTCTGCAGGCAGTGTGAGGCTGGCTGCAGCCTGTAATACGTCATCAAGACCTGATGCAATGACCACGTCTTGAGCGTTTCTCCCAACCAAAATGACGTCGCACCTTGCAGTGGATCACCACCACATTCTTGGGCTCCTCGGCCAAGAACCTGGCTGCGACGCGGCTCCAGGTCTCGGACCGAACGCGCGAGCGTTCGGTAAGACGAACGGAGAGGGAACAAGTGTGTCGGGGATGAAGAAGTGTGTCAAAGTACTCAAACAGATCGAAACCAAACTGAATACACCAACACAGAAACTACTTCAGGTGTGAGGTAGGAAGTCTCATTGGATTACGTCCGACGACGGGGGTTGTTGTACTTTGCAGGAAGGAAACCGCACGCAGGACACGACTTCGTGGAAAGCCGTGGAGAGGTTTCCCTCATCTAACGGCCCCATGACTTCCCCGAAAAACACCGAAAATGAAACGTCCGGCCCACCCTGCACCAATAATAATAAACATGGTTGTGTGATTATATATCATGATATACCTGGAACCCCAAACGATCACCGTTTTTTGAGTGCCAATCAGTTTTGAGACGCCACATGGCATTGGTGTGGTGTTTTTTGGTGTTTGGCTAAAACGATCAAAAAAGATCAAGGACTGCTTTCGCTATGTGGAAACCTTGCCGGAAACGAGCTGGAGACACCCAAACGCTTAAAAACACAACACAACATTTATAAGCACATATAAACACGACTCAAACGACTAGAAACACAACACAAACGACTAGAAACACAACGCCGTTGCGTGAACCCTGAAACAACAACCAAAAATACAACGCAAACGATCAACAAAACGACGCAAACGCTCAACTTTATGGCGCAACTTTGGTGTTGCTATTCAATACACTTTGGAATCCCTGGAGTGCCCTTTGTGACACCGGCACATAGGTCTTGGATTGTGTTTTTTGATGGTCGATCAAACAATCTAAAACGAATAGATTTTGGTAGGTGTTCCAGGCTCCAGGTATATATCTACCACTTAGGATCGACTTCGACTCCAAAAACGCGGGAGTTTTCTTACAAACCAACCACCAACCGCACGCGTCGCTCGCCGTCACGCTCGTTGTGGCCTATGTTGCTCTTCGACCAAGTCCACGAGCAGCCGCAACGGGCACACGTTGTGGTCGAAGAAGGTGATTCTGCGCTCGAAGCCGTCGCCGCGACAACCGCTGAAAGCGGTTGCGGGTTTTCCGTGTCCAGTTGGCCGGGTTGAAAAGAAACACAGAAAAAGAAACAAAACACATTTAAAATGCCGAAGACCGGGATAATGAAGAAAAACATCAAGGTTAAATTTGACATTTCGACTGGTCCAAGTGGTCTTCTACCGACATGTGCCTGGACTCCTGTGGGCCACTTTTAAGCCACTATGTTGTGAAAGGATGCTCAAACTAGCAACTGCATGCTTTCTTAAAGCCTCCTTCTTTCTGGAGACGATCTGCTTCTCAAAAGCCTTGATCTTTCAAACTATTTGTTCAACGGCGCATATTTCCCGTGTTTGACACACATAAGAAATGTTCAGAGATGCTCACGCGGCAGAAACACCTGGATTCTAGCTTACGTCCAGCACTTTTTCACGCGAAACTCGGAACAAAGCAAGAAACTTAAGCTCCGCGTTTGGCCTGGTCAATTGAATTGTTTGTCTTCCCTTGTTCACATAGCGTGACTTTTCACATATGTCATCACACTCCCAGCGGACATAGCTCTTGATCACGAGCAGGGAGCCTCGAACTGTAAAAAACAACATATTTCAGTCTTCTGATATACAATTTTTGGGTGAGGACCGCTAAGGCTTGCAACATATCGCAACATCTTCCAAAAAAACGGTTGTGTTTGGTGCGCTTCTTTGAGAATTAATCTATATAACTAACATCTAACATAGTTTGACTGATCATAATGATATCTCAGATAGTCTTAGTACAATCCTCAACCTTCCCCTCACAACAACCCCTTCTCCAAGAAGACAAAAACCAGTACAAAGGACTGCTGCTTTTAAGAGCTTGTCAGCTTGTCAGCTTGGGCGCATGTCTCGCTCCACTCCCAACTGGAAGATGCTGAACTTTATTCCACACACCACGGCAGGGTCTCACGGTCTGCGGTCCTGCGTCTCACTTGCCAGAAGGAGGTCTCATCGTATCTGCGGATGGGGTCGACCCTCCGAGCACGACCAAGGTCCCAGCGAATGCCAGCGATCCGTGCGGGCGCCCAAAGCGTCGAGCCCAGCGGAAAAAAACACCATTGAAAGAGTGGATGGACAGTGGGCGACAGGCACGAAGTCACGGAACTGGCCAGAGTCGTTTTGTTCGCACCCTTCTTTGGGGAGGGAAGATGGTAAGAGCATTTGAAAGACCAATGAAGACCTCCAATGGGTAGACTGGTAGACTGGTCTATGTCTCCCTCCTTCCAGGGGTCAGAAGGCCTGGGAGGTCTTCCGAGACCTAAGCCATCGCACCATGGACAGGTGAAGACTCTCTGAGAGCGATGGTTTTGTCGGTGAAAAGGCGCCCCAAATCATCTCTCCCACCAAAACCAGCGGCGCTTGACTTGCAGGGGGATCACGAGGGCATGCCTTGTTTTTGGAGTAGGCAGGTGGTTTGTTCTAGTGGGTTCATGGGGTAGTAGTTCTTGGTCAAAAAAGGATCACACTTTTCAATTGCTGAAACATCTTCAAACCTTCCAACATCGTGCCCTGCAGTCTTATTATTTCTGGGGTCCCACCATGTTGCCAACCACTTTTGATGGACTTGCCTCCGATGTTCCTCCTTGCAAAGGTTGTAGACGCGGTGCTGGGGGTGCCGGCTCTGTAGGAAGCGTTGCACCTGGCGAGGTAGCACCCTGTTCATCGCCCAAAATGCTACACAAGTGGTTTTCATAGGTGCGACATAGTCAGGGTCGCGCTCCCCTGATATAACTAGGGAAACCAAACCTACACAAGAACAGGATGATGCTTTTCCAACCTCTCCTTGACCCGGTGGTCCACTCACTCAAATGACAGTGTTGGCAGAAGCTCATCCACGCTGCTCCAAGCTTCGACTCCTGTCTTGCAAGCCCGGATCCACAAGGCTGCGGTTCACGAAAGAGATTTAGCATGGCCTGTGATGAGTGAAATAAAGGCAGCGAGTGTGCCATCTTGAAGTCTGTCTAAGGTATCAGGTGTACCTAACGTCGAACAAATCGACAGTTAGACCTGCTTTTGCCTTGGGGATCAATACTCCTACCTGCGTAGGAATAGGTGCCAGATCTGGGATGAGTGCAGTAAAGTCCTTTTAAGTTGAACAGATGAGAGCCCAGCCATCCCGGTGCTGCATCTTTCCTGTCAAGTATCTGCTGTAGATATTCAGCTAGCGTGGGCTTTGTCAAAGAGCACACCAAGCCGCAGCGTGGGAACCAGTTTTTCATCCACCTTGGCAGGCATGCCATCGCCATCGACGCAGTGGAGGAAGTGACTGCGATGCCGCAGCGATGCCGTGTCGCGAGCGGCTCCTTCTGCTCGTTGAAATCCGAACTTCAAGACGGTAGAGCTCGCTCTTGCTCGCTCTTGCAGTGTTTCTGCAGTGGTCCAAGGGAGGGCCTCCAGAGTTGGGTCCCATTGGATGGGAGAGTTCAAGTTGCTAGCGTTGCGGCATCGTAGTGCCCTGCTGTATGTACTGGTTGGTGGTCATTGTCAAGGATAGGCCCATGGCAAAAGGATCCTCTTGGACATACAGTCCTCAGTCTGAAGGCTATATCTTTCAGGATTGCATTAGGTTGAGATTGCATGTGCAGATTGGCTGGCTGAGGTGCGTATCGCATCTGCCAGCAATACAGAATCTTGTAAGACTTGCTTAGGTACAAGGCAACAACCTCCCCGCTTCAACACAACCTCCTGACGCTGTTAAGAGATGCTCACATCCAATGGATTGTAGGTGACTCACTAGGTTCTCGTTAAGGTGTACCCATGCATCTCTTCCTAGCAACTTATTATGGAATATTTTCCTGCTCATGAAGTTTGTTTTGAAGACCTATTATATAACTATATTCTCTCCACCAACTCCATAAGATTTACAAATGACGTCATTGACGCAAAAGCATCCAGCTGAAGCAGTTTGGGGTCTATGCTGGTAGATATGTAACCTCTCTTGGAAACCGTTCTAAAAGAACCTCCTCAGCCACAGCTGGCCACAGCCCGCCACAGGCCTCTGCCATGGGGTTCCGGAACTGCGCCTCAAACGCACGGACGACGCACACAGTGACGCACCATGGGAGCGGACAATGACTCGGTCTCCAATCAAAATATCCACACTCCAACGAACGAATTCATGATGTGTTTTCTGCAAATTCATGATGAGATCTACACTCCAACGAATTCATGGTGTTTTTGTTGGTACCACAGGAAAAGATGCGTCTTTTTCCTTTGCAAAACAGCTGGCTTTCGGTACGAACACAGCTGTTCGCACGTCTTCGTCCACGTCTCCACGGCGGAAGGTGGCGTCGGAGTGCTCCCCCCGGCGTGAGGCGGGTGGTCCCTAAGGGCTTTAAACGTACCGCGGTGTCCAATGCAGGTCGAAACAAACAATACCTGTCTTGAGCTTCTTTAGACTCCCGGAGTCCATTGGAGTCCATCGTGCCAACAAAGGTAGTTGTTTCAAACATCGGAAGAACACCACACCATTCGAAATAGTACTACAAGAACATCAAACATGAAGGTTTGACTCTATGGTTGATGTTCAAATGCTCCACATCCAAGCTGTTGTAGAACAAGTAATGAATTATACAACGTCCCTGTTGTAAAACACATGACATATTAGTTGCTGAACACGCGTGTATCATCCTTCAACATAAATTTGTCAATGCCTACCTCATCCTCTAGATCCCACTCCAAAATCCAAAACATCGTGTTGACACGTCCACTCCACATCCACTTGAACAAGCACAGTCAAGTGCCGTCTGTGACCTTCAGTCCAGTGCAGCTACGGCTACGGTTTCGCTCTTGCGACGTGTCGGCGCCTCCAGGTCTTGTGCTGGAAAGCTCATCGCCAGAATCCTCCCGGAGATGTATGCCAAATCCTCCCCAAGGCAAGCGGTGCGTGGTCACCAGGCGTTCCCAGAAAAAGAAGCGAAGAAGTCATCCTGACCATGTCTTCAGAAAGGTTAGCCTTGTTCAGTTCTGCCACAGAAAACGGTGGACACCAAGACGGCTTCTCCAATTCATCCATGCGGTCCCAGGCAGGAAATTTTAGAACCACCGAAAAGACACACACACACACACTTGCGGTCTGGGACATGTCACCCTGTGACTTTGACGGACACGTGCAATGAACAGTTGTCACTTGATCCAGAACCCAATGATCAAACCCGGTCTGGTCATGAGATGTGGATGTCCTCCATCAATTGCACACCAAGCTGAAGCTAGCGGCTAATCTCACTCACCACCTTCAAAGCTTGAGTTTCCAGTTCCTTCCAGTTTGGACTCGACTCTGAGCAGACCATTCCAGGGAATCACCACAAAATTAAAAGGACACCAAATAAATTGTCCACATCATTCGATTCCCAAAAAGACCAGGGATCCACTCTACTTGTCTACTACATTCAATATAGATCTCGATATATATATATATATGTTTAATACCGCAAAAACAATTCGCTGGGACTACAGGCAAAAGTCCTCATCACCCCAATCACGGCGCCCATCACCGTACACCAAACCCATCCAAATGCCCCCGCATCGACGTCGAAGTCGCCCCGCGCCAGATCGAAGTCGCCCTCGGTGAAGCGTTTTCGATTCCTTGGGAGGCTCTGTCCATCGACAGCCATGACTGACATCTAGTGACTGGCAGTGGACAGTGACATCTAGTAATTTGTTGCAATGATTTGAGCATCTAGGATACATAGTACATAGAATCTGTTTGTGAAGGCAGAACATGTTAGCACAATGTTGGCATCTCAGTTTTGTAATTGGCCACTTATTTAGGTAGGATGGGCTGAAGGCATGTGAAGGCAGGATCTTCAAGTGGATGAAGTGCTTGTTGGCTTGAAATGGGGAATGATCAAGCTGGGTGCGATTGAAGGCAAATGCTTGAAGAAAAAAAACATGGACAGAACATGACAGAACCATCGACCAAAATGGCCCCTTGCGGTTAAACAAAGATGCAAATCTCCCCAAATTTCCCAGAAGATGTGGAGCGAAGCATCACATGATCACTTCCTGAACCACAAACCCTTCATCCCACCCGTTTTGCCCTTCAAACTGGCTGATCTCCAAGATTGGTGGCTTCAGCCCATCAGTGCAGTGGAGTCATGTGCAGTCCCCTAACCTGTGAGAAGGTCTTATGACCAACCAAGCCCTACAATGGATCTACTCAGTGGATGTACCGACAGGACTTGCCCCACTGGTTGAACATGAACACGTCTTGGTCGCCCCTGGGCCAGCCGAGTCTTGGTGCCAAGAATGGCATAACCCGGACAGGTGATGCAAGACTGGCACAACCAGGAATGTATGTGTAGAGTAAAACAAAAAATAGATGTATAGTCTATAGTGGAGTATGGTCGGTCTGCGGCTTCAGAAACACTAGTATGTAGTATGTAGTATGTAGTATGTAGTAGGTAGTAGGTAGTAGGTAGTAGGTAGTAGGTGGTGGTGGTGGTAGTGGTGGTGGTGGTGGTGGTGGCAGTAGTAGAAGTAGTCGTAGTGGTAGTGGTAGTAGTAGTGGTAGTAGTAGTTGTAGTTGTAGTAGTAGTAGTAGTTGTTGTTGTAGTTCACACAACACCCGAACACTAAGAACCTCATGTAAATCCGAACCCAACTCCATATAATCAGAACATGACGACACTGGACTACCAGACTCGGTTTCGGGGGGGGGGCACCCGAAAAATCCACCTGAAGTCCCAACTGGGATTGGCCATCGAAGCCGGGGAAATATCGTCTTCCCCATGGGGATTCACCCAGTTCCGATCCGCAACACCCAGTGGGCACCAAGGCACTTGGAGACCTGCCTCCGCGCACATTGTTGGCAAGCGCTCCAGACGTAGACCACTGCCCTCACCGGTAGACCAACGTGTGGTTCCGCGTGAGTTCACATGTGTTGCTTTTGCAGTGACTGGAGGTTAAGGGATGTCAACGCTAACGCTAAGGGAGGTGAAGGAATGAAGAGCACCAGCGCTGTGGATGCAAGACATAAACAAACGCGGGTGTTCACTAGAACTATGGAAGTAGTGAGGTAGTTGTGCAGTGCTTCTTGGAGTGGATCCCAGTTATCCCTATACAAGGAACCAAGGTTTCTAGGACTATAGTTTTAGTATGTTTTAGTCTTTGGAACACTGGTTACCAGCTATAGTGGTACCTAAATGCCCTGGGTCTGGTATTCAAGGTGGAGCAGGATTTCTTTCATCAACCAACTGCTACAAGTAAAGGTGGAAAAGCTTCCTTCGCACACCGCACCACAAACGACAAAATGAAACACGATCACGTCGGTCCAGTCTCAACATTAACGTTGCTTGATGTTGCTTGTTGCTTTCAAAAAGAACCTGCCTTTTGGATGGTCAAACAATGTGAAACATCTCCATCTTCTGCAGTTTGTTGATTGATCAAATTTGATCAATGGAATCAACATAATTAATATAACATAATTAAGTAGTTACACCCCGACTCACTCACATGGAAGTGCAAAACCGCCCTGTTTGAAGAAGAATCGTCCCTGGCGGCCATACCATCCACTACCACCCAGAAGAGTCTAGTGAGATCGTCTCAGAGGGTACGACAAACCTCTTCTTCGATCACATGGCCGTGCACATGTGAGGCGTTGCTCCGTGAGTTTCTCTGTGAGGCGCTGCGTTTCTCCATGACTTGGTCGGTCTGATCTTTTCCCGGAACCGCACGTGCGGAGGTTTGACCGAACCCACCACTGAAAGTGGGCTTTGTTCAAGATCATTGGAATCTGTGGAGATGTCCACGTTTCGCACTGCTGATCACCTGACACTGAATTGAGTTTGCATCTCAAAAGGGGAACCCTCAACCAACGGGCTAGTGGCTAGTGTTATGGACCTGCAGCCTTTCATACGCATGCCCTGACAACAGTCCGGCAAGTGGTGTTCCTCAACGTTTCCCGTTAGGCCGTGTTGGGACACACTGGAATCCCATAGCAATATGGGATCTTGATTCTGCGCTCCAAACACGTACTTTCATGTTGGGACTTGGAACACACTGGACATCGCCCCCAGTTACCCACGGTCGTCACCTCGGGACGATCAAGGAGAGCACCTCGGGCATTGGTCGAATCAACGAGAACGCCAAGGTTTCTCATGATGTACCCCCTGACGAACACATCACATGGAAGTGGAGTTCACCACCTGTTTGTAGAGAATAGTCATCCAACAGGCCATGCCATCCACTTCCATGTTAGTTAGTCAAAGTGTAGAAATGGATCACACTGTGGGTGGTCATCCACTATTTAATATGCAAAGACATGCAGAATCATTGATCTATAATGATCTATATCTGTGGGGATGGGTCATGGCACCGGTTCCGGTGTCCCTGGTTCTTCCCACCCAGAAGGAGGTTATCCTACCCTGGTGAGTTCGGGGCTCCTGGTGCCAGCTCCCCACAGCCAAATGAGTCAAACGCTATGTGGACGATTCGGGATTTGTGGACAACGCTATGTAGAGAACAAAATAGGACAAAGGCGTCTTCCATGTGGGGCCTTTGGGGGCACCAGGATAAGTTGTTGTTGGTAGAAACAGAAAAAAACATTCCGCCCAACATCGTTGGCACATGTTGTGACTTCTGGGCTGCAGTTGTTGTTTGTACCTTGTTCTTGTTCTTGTTGTGGTCGTTGTTGTTGTTGCTGTTGTCCTAATTTGTCCTGATTTGGGCAGCGCGGAAAACGGGCAACAAGAAAAGGGCACATGTGGTATGAATCTGTTGGGCCTCGCCCTTCATGAAGCAAGGGGGAAGTAAAATTGCAGCAGACTCTAGTCCCTGCCACAGAGGTGATGGATAATTAAAACACGTCGAAGTCGAAGTATATATGTCGAAGTTCAAAGGGACAAGTAACGTGTTTCTTCGCGAGAACCATCAGGCATCTGTAATTTGCTCGAGAATCGAGAGTGCATCTTCTCAATTCTGCCTGTCAAGCCTTTCAGTGTGGGGTTTCGCACGGTTCATTCATGTTCATCGGGGTTCCCCATCATGCACCTTCAAACTGAGCTCGTTGCCGCTGACGATGCTCGTTGTCAACATGTGAGGTACGGTCAAAATGTCTATGTTTCTCATTTCAGCACATGAGTGCAACGCTCTTATGCAACCGTAATCCTAAGCCAATGTTGAAGGCACTTCATATTGTCAGCCAGTTTGACTTCACGCCCCTCACATGAAACTGATGAAGTTCCTGATGCCAAGCACCCTGCCAGTACGATGTGATGCCGAGCCGCGAAAAAGCACCAGAACATTGGCCGGGACACCGTCATGGTCCTTGGCGCAGCAGGTGGCCTGACTCATTCATTGGGGATCCCAGGTAATATAGAAACGGCTTCCAATACATTTTTAGAGGGGATCTACTTGTCTATCTATTTGGAGTCAGAGATCTTTTATAATCAACCTCCCCCATATTATTATTGAGGGGTGGCCCCACATGAAATCATATGAAGGGCTATACCCACCTGTAGCCGTCACACTATGTGACAAGGAGGAGGGGGTTTTGTTGGGGCACGAGACATGACGATGGCAAGTGCGTATCCCGTATCCCATTTGAACGGGTTTTACAATCCACCATTGCTGAGGTAGAAGCGTCCCAGGACCCCAAGTGAGCGCATCCAAATGGTGGGTTCTATTCATCAAGAGTCTATCTTAGGTGTTTGGCAATGATTGAGGAGCTATAGTTACAGTATGTTACAGTATATAAATTGTTTGAGGACCTTACAGTATATAGTTACAGTAATAGTTACAGTTGGTATACCTTACAGCATATTGAGGAGCTGGTTCTGAAACCGGTGCGTTCCCGGACATCGGATCCTTCGTTCTCCTTTTGGATCCATCCGACGTGAGCACGTTCCGACTGCGACAGTCTTGCACCCTGGCTGATGCCCGATCCACACTCTCCAAGCATGGACTGACCGACCAGTGGCGTTTCCAGTGGCGACTGGAAGATGATCATTCCTTTTTGACATCTTTTGACCGTCCCAGCGGCGTTTCGCCATTCACCTCATGCTCCAACTCTTCCACTTGCACCACCACGAGCACCAAAATGCTACCTGCACTTGGAAGCGCGCTCGCGCTCGAAGCTCAGGCTGTGAGGCTTGGCAGTCATGGCCCTACAGGTCCAGTCTGACCCAGTTCCAAACCTGGTCCTGAAAACCTCATTGACTGTACTTAGTGTTTTTGCTTGCTTTTGTATGATCAACTTATGATTAACTTATGATCAACATGATGTAAACTGGGATCTTTGACCTCTAGGGTGGGCTCCGCAACCCGTCTTGGAAGGAAGACTCTTCCGGCGACGCGAGGCTTCTGAGGCCTTGGAGTATCTTTTTTCTGGTCGCCGACCGAACCCCGGCATGGTCGTGGACACTCGTTGACGGCATGACCGTTGGTATGGTCAGTTTGTGTCAGTTTACATGGGGAAGTGGCGCTGGCGCGTGGCGCTTTGAGCTGTGGCGCTGGGCTGCCACCCACCGCCCGTCTCGGACCGGACGCACGTCGGAAAGCCCATGGACAAAGATCCTTGGAATATCTTGGAATCCACTCGGACCAATCCAAAAGTCTTGGGGGAACAAATCATTTAAATCCGACTATTGGATCTATACCCACTATATACCCAGAGTCAAGAATCCCGTCCCGCCCAGGAAAATGCTACTATTAATAAAAAACTACCAAATCAGCTGCATATTTTGGGCGCGGCAAATAGCTTCGCGGCCCACCTAGGAGCTTGGTGCTTGAGAGAAGGACCTCCCAGGTGACCTGACCGGCGAAAGCGACGGTTCTGGGGAGTCCGTGTCGTGCGCGTGGGCGGCCTGGATACCCATCACCAAATGGGTGAGGGAGTTGCCGCTCTAGCCATCTTTTCAGAGGATATGGAGTTGGGATGGGTTGGGTATCTTCAAGGTCATCGTTGCAAGCTTCGAACTTGTTTGCAAGTTTCAATCCCCCGTGTCTACACGTTTGCGGCGGAGAGCGGAGCTTTCCGCTATGCTCGGGATTTGTTCGGTACCGGCAGCCTGAGAGGGCCGTCTGAAGCGGAACATGCGTGAAGTGCCAGTATCGGACATGTGTTGTTTCATGTTGTTTCCTCAATCTGAGTCTTATGCCAATGGTCCTTAATTGTCCTGCCAATGGTCCTTAAGTCATTTAGGTCTCTGTTTTAACTTGATCTTCCTTGCCTTCACTGCAGCCTAGTCTACACAATCATTGGCCAGGATGGCCAGGATATCACCTTCTTCTAACTTAGTGGTTGCACAAAAAATATCGTATTCGATGATGTTTTCGATTTGTGTCGACAACACACACCTTATTGACTACCTTATTGTTGGTGCAAAGAGATTGTTTCCAAAAATTACTGGACCTGGAGTCTGGAGTCGCCTAAATTGTTTTTAGCTTATGGATGGCATCGAGAGTCGGGCGTCGCAACGATGTCTTCATCCGGCGTCGCACCGAGGTCACTGTTCAAGTTACTATCAAAGATCTATCCTCCCCCCTCCCCGTGAGTCAAAGGGCAAAAAACATGGTCTGACTCGGTGACCCGAAAAGGAACTGTTCGAACACAACAGTCGGTCATCTTGTCGAACTGGACAACCCAGTGGTCCGCAATCCGCGTCTGCAGGCGCGGTCCGCAGCGAACGCTGTGGCGAAAGGAAAAGGGGTTGGGTATGGTATATCCCATTCCCATTCCCCAGTGGACCATCCCTAGGAACTCCTGACCGCTCGGCACGCGTCCAAGGGACACAGGTGAGCTGCCAGAAGTGCTTGGAGCCCAAGACAACTGGCAGTGTCTGGGCGAGTGACCAGGTGGTCGAAAGTCCCCCACTCAGCTGGGAAAATGCCAAGAGAGGTTGAACAGCCCTATAGCCAATCCCATATGTACCACTACAGGGTCATTATATGGTCTCTCAACCTCTCTTGGTGTGTCTGACCTCCTGGGTTTCACAGGTGTCTGGCTCTTCGACCTCTGGGAAACACGCCACAGGTGCTCCAAACGATCGCGTTGACGCGCGCGGCTACCCCGGGGCGCCGACCGAAGCCGGTAGGCGCGGCCGCGGGCGATGGAATCAGCGGCCGTGTGCGATGGGATATGAAGAAAACACTGGATTCTCGTGGATCCGAGGGGTATCCAAGGCGGATTTCATGTCAACAGGCCACCTCTACACGCGGCGGAAAGGGGTAAAGGGGCCAGCTATAACTCCTCCAAACACTGGGCCATCAAACACTGGAGCAACGAAACATGCCAAGCAACAAACCGGCGGTTTTGTGACGAAATCAGCCAAACTGTTTCTGGGCGATAGACTTGGTTCATTTATGTTCATTTCAAAGAACTCACTTGGACAGCTGCAATCACTTGGTCGCTGCCGAAACCGCTCACCGCTTGCCTCGACAAATGATTGTGTAGAGCGAATGGACGATAGCCTCAATGGGGAAGTGAGGAATTGGTTCTATGACATGTCACTCTGACATCTTGTGGATGTTGGGTCCGAATCACAATGACAGTCATGTCAACTGCTCTTGTTGGCATGACCGTCATTGTGATCCGTACACTTTTTGTGCCTTCATTATGTCAGGTCCGCCCGTTGTAATGCAAATGTGGCCCTACTGAGCACTTCCTTAGACATGTATATAAATATTATTAGGCACGGTGTCAGTCAAAACGGTTGACCTGGCTGAGGGTGATGCATTTTGAGATTTCTCCAGGGTTCCGGATTGCCTAATTATACAGTATATATTGAAATATCAAACAGCCCATCATGTCATAGAGCAGGGAGACCCTAACAAAAACTAATTACTTCAACCAGGCCAGGGCGACCTACACACCCCGTTGCTCGGGGAAGAATATGGGTGCGTAGTTGGAATAGGAAAGTAGACCTGAAGTCTTCCCGCTATTTCGGAAAAGGTCTCTTTGAATGACTACTGCAATAATACCTTGGATTTATTCCAGACCTTTCTCTAAAATAGTGATACTTGTCTACCGACTGTTCCAGCTTTCTGGGACAGACCACACCGCATGTTCTTTCCGCCGATTCCCGAGGCTCCGCACCACCAGGACTCCTGCGACGGCCACGTCCTGCCGTTTGGGAGGCACATCTCCAGCAAAATGAGAACTTGGAGCTTAAAGCAGTCATCTCATCACCCAATCAGTGCGACTGGAAACGTCACAATGTGCGCAATGCATGTAAAAGGAAAAATCTAATCCCATCAATGTGAGGAGTTTGAGGAGTTGGTTGGCTGGTGGCTGAGCTACTGCAGCTAGGCTGGGCCAGCTATGTGTCGGAGCTAGACTTGTTGCAAGAGTTCTTGCGAGACTGCGAGACTCAAGAGTTGTTACACTCCCTAGAACTGGCAGTGGATGCCATCGCCTCTAAATCCTGAGACGATCCTCTACACAACACGCACCGGGGCGTGGCGTGGCGTTTTAGTGTCCGTGCCAACACCCACCCACCCCTTGAGCCCTTGGATAGAAACCGGGTATGGATGTAACAATGTCTATGTAACCGGGTATGTGACCATTTCCCTCTACAAACAAAGGGGTTTCCACTTCCATGTTAGTTCCAGGGAGAGTAGATGCTAGTTCCATTTTGTTAGGGCGGGCGCCCCAGGTGCAGCTCTTTTGGAGACAGCCAGTGTGGACCGCAGCATGACCTGTTTAACGATCTATGTATACCGTAGCTAATTCTAATCAAAAACCACGGGTTGCCCTCACAGGTCGTCTATTTTTACCTATTTATAGTGTATCACCACCCATAAATGATTCCAACCCATATCATTTATATATTAGTGTTGCGGCAGTTGAGGCACAGTCACTCCTCTTCGTTTTTGGAACTGCACGCAATCAGTTGGTCACCGACCGGGGTACCTTGGACATTTCTGGGTTTTGACCTCCACACGGGTTTTTAGATTCTGTATGATTTTGTGATGCCCCCGTTGTGTGAGCCCCCCCGGATGTATGGTCTCATTCCAAGAACTAACAGCCTTGTCGTTGCAGAGGTTGCACCTCCCAAAATGGGCAGGGCATCCCGTCGGCTTAAGGAATTTCTACTGGTACATCAAACTGTAAGGAACCCAAGCAGCCCCTTTCACCCTGGTAGGTGGGCCTCCTTGGTATTCGATTCTGTTCATGTTCAGCGGTCAAACTTGAGGCCCCCGGTGCTATGACCCACAGCCAGTTACACAGAATGAGAGGACGTCCGACGAGCGCTCCAGCATAGAGAGGGAATTGAAGACGAAAGAGGCCACGACCACCATTGTATTCAAGATGCTCACTGACCTCGATCGAAAATCACAGCAGAACCACCTCATGCATGCCTGCCTCACCTCACCAACATCTTTGAACACAATGATAATCCTGCTATCCCGAGATAACATCGATCTCAGTGAACGCGAGCCACTCAGTGCTTCGCTGGAATAGCATGTGTGTGTGTGAGAGGGATGAGTTTTCCTCAATCAAGTCGTGTCGAAATTGAAACGAGCGGGGTGAAACCCGCTTGCCAAACATTGATTGATGGCATCCCATGATATCCCATGGATCCCTTCCGCGCACTTGGGATCACACGCATTCCTTAAGCAAGGAATTCCCACCCTACATATCTCACAGTCCAAATCCACCATGGACCATAATAATACATTCCGACCTTGCAGTGTGTCCTCAGGAGTCAACCCCCATTGGTGGTTTATCAGGATCCTGGAGCTTGAGCCCAAAAAATCTGGTACTTTCCATGGTCCCTCAGTCAAAAGTGAAGGGTCTGTTTTTCCCCACCTGCCGCGTGAGGGTCGTTCAATTTTATCAGAGCTCTTCTCCTCCTCCTCCTCTTCTCCTCCTCCTCTCCTTGTCTTCTTGACTACCGCACTTCAACTGCCAGCTCCAGATCGCAGTGGGCACTGCTGGACCTCAACAGCAAGCGCCAAATCGCAGTGGGTATCGCTGCGGGCACTGCCGGACCTCACCAGCAAGTGCCAGTTCACAATGGGCACTACCGGACCTCAACAGCAAGTGCCAGATTGCAGTGACCTCAACCATCAGCCCCCGATTGCAATGGGCCCTGCCGGACCTCAACTGCAAGCGCCAGATCGCAGTGGGCACAAGCGGATCTCAACCGCCAGCTCCCGATCGCAGTGGGCACTACCAAGCCTCAACAAAGGCAAGTGCCAAAGGAAAACTTCATCGTTGTCGCATGGGTGGTGCCGAGGAAAACTTGGAAGGGGTTATTGCAAACAGCGTAGGCCACTTGTCACAGAAGTGCCAAAAAATGATTTGATCAAGAAGCTGCCACTTGATGACTTGTAGGAGCCAGCAGCAGCTTCAGAGACAATCAGTCAGGCGGAAACGATGAAAAAGCGTTTGATTCGTGGCCAAGCTTTGACAGCTATGCCTAGCTATCGTCGAGTTATGTCAAGCTCACACACTGTCAGCAGAAGGCGCAAGTGAACTGGAGTTGGATGGAGATGCCTGGCTGCCGTTTTATGTCCAAGATGCTGTGTAAGCCCGGCCATGCTGCATGTTTGGCACCCGAGTTTGCAGGCATCATTGTTACCACATTACGACCATGGCAACATGCTCCTCAGGATGGCATGAAACAAATGATTGAAATGTCATGGTGGGGATCACTCGAAGAAAAGTAATTCCAAAGAAACTGCAGTGGTGAAGGGTACCCATGTACCCTGAGATTGGCCCCCCTGGAAGGATGGTTTTCCTCTACCAAAACCAGTGGTTTTCAGGGTCCATCTGAGTGCTCAGCAGATTTCAACTCCGGGTACTCGGTCGATTGGCTCGGCTCCAAAACACCCAGCCGCCGGCCAAAGCCGATGCTTCATCCGTCCGCGTGGTCGGAGGGAGGCTCTCTGCACGAGGCTCCCCGCACGAGGATCAGCACGATCGGAAGATTGTCAAAGCGAGCATCCTGCGATTTGATGCACCGGTCTGCGCGCAGGATTAGGCCCAGGTGGTGGATGGCTCAGAGGCGCCGACTGCGACACTGGGAGGTCAATTGCTAGATTGGGACACCTAGCTCTTGCGTCTCCTATGCCTTCCATAGTAGCACAGCAGGAGGCCCCACGACTTTGTATTCAAGAAATGTATTCAAAAAGGCCGTAAACAAAGTTAAGTAATGATTCTAATAGTGCATGTATCTTGACTTTTGAATACTTTTGATAACAAAGCTGGTGTGCATTAAAACTCATTAAACTAGGGAGCTAGGCAGCTAGACCTCACCGCCGGCGTTCCGAGCATCCCCTGCAAAAAGGTTCGGAACAAAACAGACCAGTCCACCCAGCCGTCGGGGGCGTCTGGCGTCTAGCCGAGGCACTCAATATCAGTACATCGAATGTTGCTTCATGTGGCTTTCCCCCTTGGTGACGGCAAACCCACTGATCCACTGCTCTACTGATCCACTGCGAAGTCAACAACCCAGGACATCTGGCCCCGAACGGCCATCTCGTTTTGTTTAAAGAGGACATTCGATGAAGCACCTGAACTCAAGAGTGACCGGAAAAACAGGGAAAACAATAATTATATAATAAGTAGCATACCAACTCATGGGTTTTAGAACATGGATAAATCAACACGGATAAAGAATGATAAGAACACACAACACATCCGCAACATCACACAACCACGTCATTACTCCTGTGATGGTCGTCCCACCTGGGGACTTCCAAAACAGGTTGCTCTCGCTATCTCTCGCCTCGCGGTTGGAATCCAAGAAGATCTCACCCTCGTCATCTTCCTGCAGCCCGGAACAGCGCGCGCGATTCGGTAGTGCGGGGCAATGTGCTAGTGCTCCAGCAGCGATTTGTAAAGGGCTACAAGCAATAGGCGCATCAGCTTTGCAATGATCATATCAGATAATCCGATCGAAAAGGATCCGTGTCCAGTGTCCAGCCGGATCGTTCGTCACCAGCGGTTCCCGGTCAAGACTTCGCCAAAGCAAACTCAGGTGCAAACCTCAAAGAGCACACTCTCACACTGTCAATCATCGGATGATTCGTCTGCCATCTGCAACTCACAAGACAGAAGTCTCCTTTTTCTGGCCCAAAATGAAACCCTACGCGATGGCTCGTCATCACTTCATCAACTTCATCACTCTTTGCAGGCATCACTTCTTTCCAGGATATCACTGTACAGCGCCAAGTGGCTGAAATACACATGACCATGGAAGCTGCCCGAAGTGGTCGCGGACATGGTGTCCTTCCCTAAGAACTCTAGCTATCTCTCGCTGACACCGGTGGTGTCCCCCCAAACAATGAATTCAGAAGAGGCCAACTTGGTGTTGCGTCCACCGTCCACCTCCACCCGGTCGCCTCCCAGTGGGGACAGCAGCAAGTGCGGCTCATGAGCTCGCCAGCTAAAGCGTCACCAAAAAGGCGCGGCGTCGGATGCTCAAGGAACGAAGGACTTTGGCTACTTGTTTTATCTTGTTTTCGTGCCCTCCAATTTTCGGTCGGATCGGATGCGGCATACGGTTTCGGCGCCATATGGCCGGTTTTGTTGGGATGGTCCGGGTCGATTCCGGTCCAGACCCTCCAGAATCTGTGCACTGCAAGTGGTCAATGTTTGAGTATCAACGTCAAGGGGAACGCTTCAGAAGTCAATTGTCTGGCAGTTTAAGGTTTGTGAAGGATGTCGTCCAAGCCAGCAGTGCTCATGGTCTCTGGTCATGTCTCGTAAATTCTTTTGACGATCGAAGCCATGCTTCTTTAATTGTAGTGAATGAATGAATGTCATTGAATGTCTATTGAATGTCTAAAGAGTCTAAACCTTCGTGGAGGTGGTTGCTTGAAAGGGCAACTCTTGACATGAGGCACGCCAACTGCTCCTTTCGACCGGGCCAGCGGCGGCCAGCGGCGGCCAGCGCTTCTGGGAAGAAAGATGCTTCCACTACATCTTGATGGCTGGGGTTTCGATGCTTCGAAGGAAACATTGTACTTCTCAACGAAGGGCCGAGGATCAATTTGATAACCTCAAAGAGTGTACTGGCCTGTAGCTGGGGATGATCAAGGCATCAAGGGGGACCTTTTCTTGCTTCTACACAGGCCCAGGGAGTCATTATGTAGCTCAGAAAGGAACCTTGATCGTTGCTGAAAAGCATGAGCACCTGGCTTTATGTTAATGACTTGGCAAGTTTCTTTCCGTTGAACCTCTGGCCCCCGTCAGGACCTCCCACACATTCCAAGTCGCACACCAAAAAAACACCCCAGCTTGTACAAACACTTCCGCTGCCAATGATTGTTGATTCATGTTTGTTCCACTCACCCTCACATGCAAAAACGCGCCAAAAAAAAACAAAAAACACATTGATTGCAAGAAAAGGAATGCACAGCAAAACACGCAAAGACTTGGGAATTCCCCCTCCGACCAAGCCGGTTGACTCATGTTCGTTCGATCTTTGTGGGAATCATAAATCCACATCGATTTGCCAAGCAACACCCAGTCAGTGGATCCCAGTTACCACTGGCTGTGGGTCAAGCTACTCCAGGTTTTGACCCGTTTCGCTCGGTCTCCAGTCTTTGCAACTGGCTATCAGCGGTTTGGGTATCGTGGTATCAGAAATGCCCGATTTCGGGATCCGAAATCCCCGAAAAGGATGTCCCAGCTTCCGGACGCTCTCGGTTTTAGGCTATCAGGAGTCCCCGAGGTCGGACCTGGTTTCAGGATGCATTTACCACCCACTCTGCCGACCCAACGACCACGACCCAATCTCCATGGGCCGGGACCGGCGCTCCCACACGGCACTCGCCAGAGCCTCGCGGTGGTGGGTCGATTGCGCACGGCGCGGCACGGATGAGGCGCGGAACGAGCACGAAGGCGTGGTGACGTTGAGCACTGAAACTTACCATGTGCGAGAAAACCCTGATCGACACTGATGGCCTGGGTTACATCACTTGGCATGTTCCCTCACTACATCTCATTACTTGCAACACTGCACTGCACTACAAACAAGCTGGTCCTCTCAAACGATGCTGGACGCACCCCACGCCAGTGTTGATCAGGACAAGCATAATTAGATTGGACACAAGCGCGACGCGATCGAAACACTAGGCTCATGACCATGCTGAACAAAACCGCGTCAGCAACCGATTTAGTAAAGGTGGGGTGCACCAAAGGTTGTAAGCCTAAGCAACGAAGGGTGCGCAGTAGCAGCAACAGCAGCAGCAAACTAGGCAAACCAGGCAGCAGCCAGCCAGGCAGCAGCAAACCCTGCAGACCAGCAGCAGCAGCAGCAGCAAACCAGCAACAAAATACCACAATAAGCCGATCATGTCAAAGCTCAGCTGTGCCTCCTTATCCGGGACAAGCCGATTTTCTGCTGCTCGATTGGTGGACGGATGCTGTGTGTTGCCCACCTCATTACTGCCACAACAGCCTCAATAAGAGCAGATCGACACACAACAGCCCTATCTCCCTGGTGTCTCCTGCTTTGGGTAGCCGCGCCCAGGTGTGGTGGCTGTGCTCACGTTTTGATGATGCACAAAACGGCTGCGTTCGCTTCTTGATGATGCACGTGTTGCTGCAGGATGATGCAAGATTGGTGTCTTGCCCAGCCCAGGGGTGCATGAGCACCTGTGTCAATAGTGTATCATGTGCTGTGTCTCTTCCGCTGTGGAGTGCCCTCTGCGCGGTATGCATTCACCAGAGCTTGGTAGGGCAAGGTCTGTGTGAGCTGGCAGCTCCCGGGAATCCCGTGTACCAGAATTCACCGTCACTTCTTTGTTGCAACATGGAGCTGGTACTTTGACACGCGTGAGCCGCTCATCGGGTATGTGCCCATTCAAGCCTTCAGGGCTCTGGATGGTGGTATTGCGCCATTTGTTGGAACCAAACTTCATAGGCCCCTGGTCAATCTTCTCCTCAGGCTTGGGCTGGACATCCTTTCTCCTTTCTCAGCCCCGCAGCTAGCGTTGGGGCCCGCAGCCTGCCCCTTTCACACAACCGGCAGGAAGTGTTCCTTGAGCGGCCATGTTGTTCAGTGACATCCACGAGGCTGTGCTTCCGGTGGCAAACCATGTCAAGCACACAACTGAGCCAATGAATAAAGGGATTGTGCGACCCACAACAATGTTTTTATAGATGAGGTTGTTTCCCCCTAGGTGGCTATCATTCTACCAGCATATTATGGTAGTCTAGGATGGTCTAGGCACATAAGATTGGTCAGAGCGAAAGGTTGCATTGTAAAGCATATATCGACCAAAAGGGTCTCGGAGAAATGAGAATCTTGGTGGGCGGAAAAGGAAACTCCAGTTTCATCAGCTGACGACTCACGCAAAGTGCCCCTGACGGCTCCAATGTCTTCCATCACGTCAATGATGGAAGGATACTGGGCACTTCGACATTGAATGGGACACTGTCCAGTCAAGTGCTTCCAAAGAATAATAGGACACTAGCTAGGACAATAGCACCCTCTGGATAGCAAAACCTCTTCTGCCATGCCGTCGACCGGGCGATTTGGATGCCACCTGCAGCCTCCTCCTTGGACCGAGCGCTGCCGTTCGTGCCTGCACGCGCCGACCGGACCGGACGTTGATCGAAACTAGACGACGAGTGGCCCGAAAGCATTTTTCATCACGTAGGAAATCAGAGTGCGAGTTATCCGGTAAGTGTGTAGTGAGAAGTGTTAAGTCGAGTGAGTTGAGGTAGTGTGTGGGTTTCTGTGCGTGTGTCTATGTCCGTGTGGAAACGAGTCTGCGTATGTGTGTGTTCGTGGAAGTTGAGGGAGTGTGTGGGTGTTTGTGCGCGATGCGGCCTCCCAAACCCCCACCGGCGGCCAAGCGGTGACAGCCCAGCTCATCGTCGTGAGCATTTGGGCTGCTGGTAAGGGGACAATGGCAGCCAGCGTGCTGGCTTACCCACTTCAACTATGATGGCAGCCAGCGTGCTGGCTTTGCCATCTGGACAATGGCAGCCAGCGTGCTGGCTTACCCACTTCAACTATGATGCTAGCCAGCGTGCTGGCTTTGCCATCTCAACAATGGCAGCCAGCGTGCTGGCTTACCCACTTCAACTATGATGGTAGCCAGCGTGTTGGCTTTCCATCTGAACAATGGCCGCCAGCGTGCTGGCTTACCCACTTCAACTATGATGGTAGCCAGCGTGCTGGCTTTGCCATCTCAACAATGGCAGCCAGCGTGCTGGCTTACCCACTTCAACTATGATGGTAGCCAGCGTGCTGGCTTTCCATCTGGACAATGGCAGCCAGCAAGCTGGCTTCCACTGCCTGTTACAAGTGTTCAGTGTGAAGTGTTAAGTCGAGTGAGTTGAGGCAGTGTGTGGGTCTCTGTGTGTGCGTATCTATGTCTGTGTGTGTGTGAGTCTCTGTCTGTGTGTGTGTCTCCGAGTAAGTTGAGGCAGTGCGTGGGTCTCTGTTTGTGTGTGTCAACCTCTCAAGAGAGCCGGGTGGTTGGGAGACATGACTCAGCTGCAGGGGCGCCAGAGCAGCTGCGAGAGATGACTCAGCCGCGAGAGATGACTCATCCGCGTACTAAAGTTGTACTGCAAAGTCGCCAGTTCTCAGCTTCCAGCTCCACAGATTGCTCCGCGTACTAAAGTTGTACTACAAAGTCGCCAGTTCTCATCTTCCAGCTCCGCAGATACTCCGCGTACTAAAGTTGTACTACAAAGTCGCCAGTTCTCAGCTTCCAGCTCCCCAGATACTCCGCGTACTAAAGTTGTACTACAAAGTCGCCAGTGCTCATCTTCCAGCTCCCCAGATACTCCACGCCCTCCAGTTGTACTACCCACTCGCCAGTTCTCATCTTCCCGCTCCCCAGCTACTCCGCGCACTACTCTCGCACTGCCGCATCGCCAGTTCTCCGCTTCCAGCTCCCCAGCTACTCTGCGTACTAGAGTTGCGTACCAAATCGCACTCTCGCCTGTGTTTCGCGCACTCGACACGCACGATCTCCGCAGAGGGTTGCGCGGGCAGCCGGCAAATCACACTCTCGCCTGCATTTCGCGCACTCGACACGCACGATCTCCGCAGAGGCTTGCGCGGGCAGCCGGCAAATCGCACTCTCGCGTGCATTTCGCGCACTCGACACGCACGATCTCCGCAGAGGGTTGCGCGCGGACCGGACAAATCGCACTCTCGCCTGTGTTTCGCGCACTCGACACGCACGATCTCCGCAGAGGGTTGCGCGCGGACCGGACAAATCGCACTCTCGCCTGCATTTCGCGCACTCGACACGCACGATCTCCGCAGAGGCTTGCGCGGGCAGCCGGCAAATCGCACTCTCGCGTGCATTTCGCGCACTCGACACGCACGATCTCCGCAGAGGGTCGCGCGCACACCCGGCAAATCGCACTCTCGCCTGCATTTCGCGCACTCGACACGCACGATCTCCGCAGAGGGTTGCGCGCACACCGGACAAATCGCACTCTCGCCTGCATTTCGCGCATTCGACACGCACGATCTCCGCAGAGGGTTGCGCGCGCACCGGACAAATCGCACTCTCGCCTGCATTTCGCGCACTCGACACGCACGATCTCCGCAGAGGGTTGCACTTTCGGTTGACGCTGTTCGTCCCGCACTCCGCCTTAAGAGAGAATTTATAAAGTGGGGAAATGTTTTTTCATTAGGACATCTCCCGTGCTAGTTTTCCATACTCACACTTGCCTACTCATTGCATGCTTGTATACTCATTGCGTGCTTGCATACTCACCCTTGCATATCATGCTTGCATACTTACACTTGCATACTTTGACACTGGCATACTTCGCACTTGGATGCTTTCGCTCGTCCAGTGTGTGTGTATGTAAGTGTAAGTGTCGAAGTGTAAGTGTTCAAAGGATTTTCCGGAAGAACCCTTCGCAATGCTTTCGGGAAAAAGGTCTGAGTGTTTGAGGATGAAGAGGTTCTGTGGGAAAGGGGTCTACGACTTCCCCTGAAACTCTGCTGACAAGTTGTGGACATGGATGTCCATCTACATGTGGATGATCCTAGACCCAGGTGGATCTGTATAGCCGGCAAAAGGAACCTTCTTATGCTACATGGCCAAGCCGGGTGGTGGGACCGTTGACTTCGACCGCGGGCGAGGTTATCCCAAAGCAAACTCGTGAAGTGCAAGGAGATACATCTCTTGACAAGTGGTTTCAAATTACATGGAACGTTTCCCACAAGATGTCCTAGAATGTCCTAGACAGATGGGGGTCCATATAAACCACCCAACTTGGGGTAAATTGGTCCAGTCAAGAAGAAAGGTTACCTTGGCTCTCGAAGGTGAAAGTAACGTCAACAGAACCTCGAACGTCCGACGTGCTTGCCCTGATGCCCAATCGGATAGAATTACACCGGACTCTCTATGTCTAGTTGTAGTACTTTCTGTCATGATCTCAGCAGTGATTGCTCACCCACAAAGTATCTTTGATTAATGGCTGGCAGCATCGCCATAGTCCATAATAGCCCCATTGGTGATCGTGGCGCTCAAATCCGGAAACATGCGCAGCAGTGCTCAGCGGTTCTGTATCTCCAAAATGGATAGTGGTTTAAGTGGATCCTTTTTTCGCAGATCGTTGGTTTGTTAGGTCCAACTGGTATCAAATGACTGTGATACATTTACTGCTTCCAGTGTTTCACTGTGGATGTTCAACATTCCGTGTCTTCTCAGACCTTGAACAAATTCCAGTGACTCAACAAATGCTCCTTCAGTCCGCTTAGTATGCTCACGTCGGTTATATCAAGGGTCTTGTCTTCCCACTTTGGCCCCAAAATATAGAATCCACGCCCAAACATCCCAAAACCCCTTGAAAAAAGGAAGAAACGCCATGAAACACCTGATCTGAGGGTCCTCATTCTGCTCTTGGTTGAGCCAAACGCCATCTCTAAACACTCCAATCACACCGCACAGTTTTTCGACCACAAGGTTCACTGACGTCTTCGCGGTGCGGCTCCCTGGCAAGCAGTACGTCTCAGGCAGCTGCCCGGGTAGTGCTGGGAGCAATGGAGCAATGCCGTTGGTGTGATTGATAACACAGGAAATGGCTATGCCCAGACACTCCATGGGACTGCCAGGCCATATGCCTACATTGGGGTAGTTGACTGGGGGTAGGCATATATGGCAGTCCCATGTGTCGTGCCTGAGGTGGGTCGAAAACAGAACCACCTGGAAGGTCGTTCGCTACATGGTCGACCGGAGCGAGGATGAGGCCCATCCCCAAATACCCGTGCAATAATCCTAGTAACTAGTACCCTGCTGCAAGACTGGCAGCAATAGTGGCTAGTCTCTAGCGACTCCGTGTTTCTTCTGTCCAAAAAAAGGGGCGACCCACGAAACGAAACCACCCCGCGAACTTCAAACCATCGCACATCCTTCAGCATTGGCTGAGGGTCCCAACGCGTCTCATCAGCATTAGAGGATCATAGGGGTTCCCATTGGTGTCGTTTGCACCGACATCTTTCCCAAAAAGCACACATTGGGAGGGGACTTCTCCCCAGCACTGCACCTAACAGGGCGACCAGTGATCCGCGGACTGACTGTTGGGAGAAAAGGGAGTCTTTAGATTCCTGATCATGAAGACTGTTGATTCATGTTGATTCATAAAAACACCCCACGCCCAGAGATGTGAACCCATTCTGGAGACCGAGGGTCAAAATTAGAACCAGCCGCGAGTACATGGCACGCTCGTCTGAAACATCCTGTGACTGTGACACATTTACCCCACATAACGAGTAATTTGGCCTTCAGGATTTTGCAATCAAAGGTCCTGGACTTTGGCCTCCGGAGCCTCCAGGGGCCAGTGATTTTACAAAGACTTCAACCATTGTGGTGAACAAGGGTTGCTGTATAGTGTACCCTTTCATTGGACACCATGACGTGATATTAGACTTGCGAATGTTAGATGATGTTATTACCCACCAAAACAGCATTCTTCCTCACACAAGCCAAACCGCCATTAAAGCGCTGCACCTCGCCATCAGGTGGGGCCGAGCTTAAAGGCGATGGTTTCTCCGCGCTCCGCTGAGTGGCAAAGCTCTGCCACCTGCAGCATGCGGTCCATGTGGCACATGCAGACTCGTTGTGGATGCGACTGAGCAAGTGTTGGACACCCTCGGATCAAAGCGGTGATACATAAAAGTACAACAAACATGTATGAATGACATGAACATGAAACCATCCCCGTCTCGCCCCGTCTCGCGGATGCACAAACACCCCAGGTCTACTTCAACGTTCCACGCCTCGCGGTGCTGCTGCTCCTCCTCTTTCCGTCCCTTGGCCAAACACCACGCCACAGCACCTCGGAGTGAGCAGCGATGCGGTGCGGTGCTGTGGCGTGGTGTGTTGAGGACGGCTTGAGGATGGTGTTAGTTAGTAGACGACGAAAAGCACCGCCGCACGACGTCGAACCGTTCGAACAGGACCGTTCGCGCAAAAGAACGACGTCGCCGTAGTGTGGGATGTTCTATCCACTCTTCATAGGGATCCAAGTACCTCCTCAGAAGGTGTTTGAACCCTCCAAACCCAGCCCAAACACCTTCTCAGAAGGTACTTGGATCCCTACTTAACTGTTATTGTTGGGGAAGACCCATCACAAACCAAATATGAAATTGAGGGTGGCCTCCTCAGTCGACAATTTCACTGGTAGAAGAAATGGAAAGTATACCTCGATCATCCGGCACAGTCCTTTACTCCGTCCTCATCCGTCCGGACTTGCAACTCTGGCGTTTTGGTCTGGCAATGCTTCGACGTCACTGTATGTGGATTCTCAAGGCTTTGCATTCTTTTGTGTTCCGCATTTCGTTGATTTTGTTTGCAAAAGATTTTGTTTGCAGAGCGTGCTCGTTTTCCTGCTCCGCTGTTTTCTCATAATATCAGTTTCAACAACCGTTCACACTCTGGTTCAATCAGATTCGTTTCGCTAAATGAATTTGGTACAGTGGGATGCACGTGCTGAAAGACGCAAGTAGGTAGGTGTACCTAAACTGAAAAAACATAGGCGAGAATGTCTTCCCACTGTTTCAGGGTGTCAGGGCGCTGGGATATCAAGTTATTAGTTCTAGCATGTTCTAGCTGCGCAGGTTTGCAGAACCTGTCGGACAAGTTTGGGGGAACCTCGGACAAGTTTGGGGTTGTGGTGTGTTGTTCAGAATCTTGGTTTGCAAGAGAATTGCCAGAAGGCGCTTGACGTGACTCCGGCGTAATCTTCCGTAACTCTGGCGCAATTTGCAGACTCAGTTTTTTGAAGGTTTGGAATCTGGGCAAACAAATTTTACAAACAATTTGACATGTTTTGACTGGAGCCATGAGTTCTGCTGCGTCTCTTGGGGAGAGCGACCCGCTTAGTAAAGAATTTGAGACACACGGTTGCAGAGAATGAGGGGTTCCTTGCCACATACTCCTTTTTTCGTTCTTGGAAGTCCTTGCTTGGGCACATGTTGACTTATATTTTGTGATGGTTCTGCTCTTGGGCCATTCGGAAAATGGGCAAGGGCAATGGAAACGGGAAGGCTCCAGCTTGCTTGCGCATGATCCAACCCGTGTTTTTCAGACTCTTGGATCCAGATCTTTGTTCGGGTCCTCCGCGCTTTCGGGGAATCTAACCTGTCACATTTTGCCAGGTTGAGGTCCGGCACTTCTTCAGGCCAAGGATCCAGCGACCTGCGGAAATGGCTTTGGCAACTCCAAACGACGCCTCGAACCGGCGAACGGACGCTGCCAGGTGGCGAACGGCAGCCGAAGGACGCCTCGAAGCGAGCCTGGCGAAGGGGCCTGGGAACGGACCAACTCGCCCTGGGAACGCGAGCCTGGCCGACTTGGTTTTTGTTGCTGGCTGCCGGTTTGCACGACCTGAGTGTCTAAAGTCAAGTCTTGTTGCTTCAATGTACTTGTCCAGGTCGGCATGATCCGCTGTGAAGTCTTCGCAGCCCTTCTACAGCACTCGTAGAGGTGGAGCGCATACCCATCCAAAGCATGCTTGTACTTGGCAGCGTCCTCGTCACGACCGTCACGGCAAAGTCTCTCCACCAAAGACAGTGCATGTTCCAGCAGTTCAGACCAGAAGTGCTTCTGGAAGCTTCGTGTTGCAGGCTTGAGGATCGTCTCATTGACTTCCTCAAGGCATGTGGGTGAGGGTTTTTCGGGTTGACAATTACTAGATGTCTGGTGAGGTGCGCAGCGGGCCGCTTTTTTGGTGGCCTCTAAAGCGATGGGAAACAGGCACAAAAAAGTGTGTACCGTTTAATGTACAGTATTTGTTTGCCCTTTTTGTGATTCTTGCCAATGTTGTAGAGACTTGATCTCGGTTGGAAATTTTGAGAGGAAGAGCTGGAAGTCGATGGCTGCCAACCGCCAAAAACCTCCCCATACCTCAAAGTCCAAGCCCTCTTTGATAAACAATGTTTCAACAAAACGGCCCAAAGGGCCACCGGTCATTGCTGTGTAAGCTAACATAGTTTAACAAAGAGCCGCCATCTCTAACATAGAACCTTTCCTGCCCTTCTGCTTTCTCAACTTGAGCTCTTAGCTTCGTTTCTTGTTCGTGTGAAACCTACGACAACAGGTTCTTATCGAAAATCAGTTTCAATAGTTTTGAAACAGTTGAAAGGTTATCTTCCCTAGGTTACTCATAGGTTCTTTAAGCCTAATTGTTCATGGCAATGAAGAAAACTTAAAGAAGCTACTAACTCACACAACAAAACTAAAGAACTGAAAAACACCATAAGTTCATCTGAAACACTTTGCTTTGCTACGCTTGCTTTATGTTGTTACAATTATAGCATATGTCAGAACAAGTTGTAAGTTCCATAAGCCAAAGCCAGCCATCAAGTAGGTTTGCCTTGTGAAGTGATGAGACTTTGGTGACCTATTGAAACGAACAAGAACTTTCACTCCCGCAGTTATACATGGAAGTGGTCAACTAAAAAGGCCTAGATACATGGAACTCGGACACCCATAGCCACCTTCCATGTTAGGGAAACTGGAAAGTATCTCAGCAACCAAGCCAAACAAGGAACTGGCTGACAATGTCTCCCACTCACACTCTTTCAGCACTACCATGGAAGGCATGCATGTATTATGTAATCCTGTTGTTGGGCTTCTATCTTAGAGTCTTAGATTGTCTTAGTAGTGTTGACCCTAGCGCACTCTGAGGCATCACTTACCGCGATGCTATAATGAGTCATTTTAGCATCAATGTAAGTAATGCCTCAAGTTCATCTGGCTTGGTGTTACAGCCATCATGCAGCTTTGAAGCCATCGCCCAGGCACCAAAAGCACAGCCATGCTGCTAGGTTAGTGTTTGTCTCCTAGAAAAGTATACTTTCCACTGACATGGTATCCCCTGACTTTAAAGAGGCCAGGCATGGGTGGTTTTATGTGAGAAGAGGAGGAGACTTGAACTGAGAGGTTTGCCAATGAGCTTGTTGAAAGAGAAGGATTTAGACATATCTGAAAATTTCGGATATGATTGTAATTGTTTGCATTTTAAACTCAATTTAGTGGTAGCTGGTAGTTTTGGACATGTTCAGGAGTCACCCCACCAATCACTGCCCACACACCACCCCCAGTCAATTCTGTAAAATCATCATTGGAGGATGGGAGCCTCCATGGGCCCTGATTTTATGTATATATATATATTGGCTGGGGCTGATATGTGGGCAGTGATTGGTGGGGTGACTCCTGAACATGTCCAAAGCTACCAGCTACCACTAAATTAGTAATACGCAAACAATTACAATCATATCCGGAATTTTCAACTATGTTTATATAAATCTGTATATTTCAACAATCTTATTAGCAAACCTCTAAGTCTCCTCCTCTTCTCACACAAACCACCCTAGCCTAGCCTCTGTATAATCAGGGGGGTAGGGTGTAACCCCAGCATTGTCCCAGCTTGTAGCACCAAAGCCACCACTAAATTTTCACAATATACTGTGCAAATATTGGCAGGCAGTTACAATCATATCAGTGTCTTTTCAACATGTTGCAACCCTTCTCACTCAACAATCCAACTAGCAAACCTCTCAGTTCAGGTCCCCTCCTCTTCTCACACCAACCCGGCCGCCGGCCTAGGCTCTATAAATTCAAGGGGGGTAGTGTCCAGCTGAAGGCACCAAGGAAACCTAAACAACCTGCAAGGTCTATCTGGCACGCTCTGTTTCTATAAAATGGTTTCTGTCTCTCTGCAAAATGGGTGGGTGCACATGCTTGAGTCAATCGAAACATGCCTGATGAACGTCTTTTCTTTTCAAATGCACCCTGCCTTGCAAACCATGCCTTTTGCTTAAACATGACCCGTACCCATTGCAAACATCTCCTATTTGGTTCCGATGTTGCCCATCGTTCACGAATAAGCCCGGCGTTTTCCTATCCCAGATGAGGCCTATGTCGTATAACTCTTTTTTTTGGCCTTGCTCAAATGGTGAACCCCCCCCGGAGGTCTGCACTCCCCCGCGTCACTCGGCTCGTCTCGTCTCGTCTGCCACGGCAGGCGCTCTCGGCGATCTCGCGCGCGCTGCGGCCAGCGGAGGTCCTCGGGGAAGCCGTCTCGGAATCCCCCCGCAGCGACGCGGATGGATGAGGATGACCAACAGAGGTGGGTCAGAACCCGACTGTTCGACTATCCCAGTTGGGTACCCCAGTTCGACGGGTCCAACTCCGTTCAGGGCACTGGCTACCTCTGTTGGGAGGAAAGGATGAATGAGGATCAGGGTGATGATGAGGATAGATGAGCAGCCGCATGAGGATGATGGTCAATCAGGGCCTCCAGACCTTGATTTCTTCCAGCGCGTCATCTTTGGTCCTGATATCTACTGCATAGAAGCCAATGAATCAGACCACAAATGAGATATAAATGATATATTATAAAACAACAAAAACACTTTATCATAGTATATCCATATGTATATATCCAATCACCCTCAATGCCTTGTAGATGTTCATATCGAGCAGCAAGGGGTATCAACTTGTGAACCACCCAAGTGGACTGCCACATGCTAGGCAAGTAGCCCTAGAAATGAGCGACCAAGATAACAACAAAGTATATTTCCCCTACCAGCACCTTCACTGCCAGGTCTCCTTGCAGGCTTTAGAGGATTGCTGGGCCTTAACAAGTCTCAATTGGTGACCTAGCAGTTCAAATGGATTTGTCTGGTCTCCACCTTGGGCATCGGCACTAGAGTTCCCTTGTCTATCTTGTCTAGGTTATCCTCTTTGGCCATCTTCACTGCATGGAGCTCCTTGCTTTCGCACGGTTTCAGGGAAGTCATTGAACCGTTGGTTCGGGAGTCGGTCTGCGAACGAAATGCTGTCGGTACCGTTGAAGGATCCGTCCGAAAGTGTGACCGAACGATGCGCGCTTTGGACGGAGACTCATGAGTCAGAATAGTCGTCATGAGTCTCCCCTTGGTATCCCTTTGTGACATAGTTCGTGGATGCCCACCTTAAATCTGTATTGGAACAACGTGCCATCTATCTATATGGGGTCTACATACATGACTGTAAATCCAGCACGGCCGAACTTTCGATGTGCCGAACCGCCGATCCTGGACTCCACCATCTCTGGGTTCTTGGCCAGCAAGAACCGCGCCTTGCGACCGGGCGGAACCGCGCCCCATGGGGAGAGAAGAACGATGAGCAAAGCATGTGGGTTTACCCGCAGACAGGATCTTTGTTTTTTCCCCATTTGTTTTTGGTGTCTGGTTTTTTGGTGCAGGACATTGTTTTTGTTGTTGGTTCTTTTTCGGTGCTTTGCCAATCAGTTTTCTCAAGTGGTGCAGGCCGCTGAGTACGTACATGGTGTCTACTTTATCATATTTGCTGCCAAGGATGAGTGGGTTCTTGCTGGAACGACACGTGTATAATCTGAGTGGGTACACCCTGGAAGACGATCCCATGCACCCTGAGTACACCACTGGTTGGTAGAGGATTTCACACTCTTCCAGCGGGCCATTGTCAGGGTCTATGTGAGTTGACTCGGGAGTGTAGCTTTTTAATAAGCCGCAGCAAGCTACAGCATCCAGGTGTCGCTTCCAAATATCATCCAGCAGAGACTTAGAGAAGCCACGGTCGATGTTTCTTGAACGGTCCCGCTCCCAAACCCCTTTCTATTTCAATTGATAGACAATCATAAGCTACTACATAAGCTAATAAGTTAACTACATTATATATAATAGGCAAGCCTTTTGTCTGGGACATAGACCGACACAGGCCGACACTGCTCATAGACCGACATCGGCCAGTACACCCGCGTCGATTCCGAAAATAGATTGGATTGGATGGCAACAACAAGATTAAAACAGAATCCTCAATCAACAATCCAAGACCATCCCATCAATAGCTGTATCCATCATGAGCCGGGGGTTGCCATTCCTCATTCTAGCCTCTGCGTCTTCAAAAGACCAGCCAACTACGCCACCGGACTAGCCACGGCCCGGCGCCTGTTGTGGCCAACCGAAGGCCGCGGCCTTGTGCAGTACCGAGAAACCCGTCTCGCCAACCTGGTTCCAAGGAGGTTTGAGTCAAGAGTCAAGGAGTGTGGGAAGGTTTGAGAAAATGGCAAAAGGATGAAACAGAATATGATGTAATATCGACATCATGAATGGTGGTTTTACTTGTGGTTGTCGGAATACGACATGCTTTGACCACAAATCCGGATCTGGAATCCATGGTGTGGGTCTGTCTCTTGCACCGGGCTCAACAATTCTTAAGAGAAAACGATGCACATCTTGCAGGGAGTTGTTTTAATGTCTAAGTTGTCAAAAATGGACACCGGGCTTTCGACAGCAGCTAAAAGCGATTCCCATGTTCGGCCAGGACGACCCGAGATGGACCCCATGACCTGGTTTCCTCTCTTGTGAGTTTCCCTGCATCACAACGTTCATCCAATTTCTTGGGCTCCTGAGGTGTCGAAAGCACCAAGAATCTCACCAATGGCCTTTGAGGTCCAAGGACTCCAAGGACCTCAAATGTCTTGTCGTTTTCTCACGCTTCGTCGGACGCTTCAAGCAATCACTTGGACCATCCTCTGTTTTGCATTCGGAAAAAAAAGGAAAAAACAAACACAAATCAAAAGGTCGAACCAATTCCAAGCGCCAGGTGGAAGTTTTCTCCGCGCCTCGAAGGCCATGCAGCCGTACCCGTCGTACTTGGCCCAGAACTCCTGAGGTTGGAGGGCGGCACGGGCACAAACCTGGGATGCATGTGAGAGTTCTGGGACATTGGGGGATTGATATGAATTCTGCATGAACAATCCTTGCGGGCAAACAACAGGTTGACGAATACACCGATCCAAACACGCTCTTCAGCGTGAGTCCCAAACCTTCCCGCTCCCCTGAAGCATGGGTCCCACCGTTCCCCTCCACGGAATATCCGACTGAGTCGTCCCTCGGTCCGTCAATCAGTCCCTCGGTCCTCTGTGTGATTTTTGGGCCTGCCTCTCTTGGCAAACCACTTCTCACCCCGTGCAAAGGTACCATCCGGCAACCAGGGCATGGCGCAAAGCCGCCGGCTCCAAGCGGCTTGCGCCCCCGGCGCGCGCTTGCTTGCGCCGTTTTCACCAACGGCAAGCAAGAGGCTTTTGAGGGTTACAGTTTCATGTCAGTGTGAGGGGTCTTAACCCGATTCTGCATGGAGATTGCCGAGTTCTACCGTTGGTCATCACCGCCAAGTGCACCAGGGAATTGGCTTTGGCGGATCACAGCCAATTCGTCTGAGCTTTAGTATCTGAGTTGCTGAATGTTGCTGAGTGGGCATGGGTGATGACGAACATTCCCCTTATGTCTATTTATTGTTTGTGTCCAGAGTTTGATCCTGAAGGTTCAACGCTGGCCCCCAAGCAATCGCGACCAAACATGGCTTTTACTAATGACTCTCTTTTCTGAGAGTGTGATCAGGTGAAATTGCTCTTCTAGCGCTTCTTGATGAAGAATCCTCAAGCACGCACTGCTCAGTTGCAGCCTGTCTAATGCACTGCTCAGCATCTGCCAACCCCATCTATCCGCGATTGGTGCAACTTGGTAGATGACTTGAGATTGATATGCTGCAGGAAGGCTCCTTGTTGTTTCCGTTTTCCAATGGCCCTGAGAAATGTTGCTCCCACAGCAAAGAAACTAGCTCCATGCAGACCAACCAGGGGCCGGTCGTTCTCTCAGACTCAACACTTGTGCAAAACACACCACAACGACCACACAACTGCCCATCTTGCTGTCCAGGAACCGGAACAAACAAGGGAGGCCTCACCCAAAAATAGGCAAAATACCAAATCACCTGATCAAGCAAGCCTTCAGTGGTTCTTAAGAAGTGCAAGATATGTCCGAGTCATTCAACTCAGGATGACTTGGATAGAAACTCTGGATGACGCCCATCCAGAGGATGTTCCCTGGTCCCTTCGGAAAACATGAAACTCCTTACGAAGCAGGAAGCAGGATGGTTTAAAACACGTCATCAAAGGTTCACCGAGAGCGAAGCTCAAGAAAACTGCTGAATTCGGTGGGACGGACCATGTCAGCTAGGCACCACCCCATACCACAGCGACGCGAGTGGGGACCACATGTGCTTCTTCTCAGGCAGTTTCCGTGACTTGTGAGGAAATGAAAGGGTATTATACGATGTATACCGATGTCTACGCTATACATGTTCGTAGTTCATACTCTCTCAGAAGGCGGTTGCGATTGTTTTTTCTCTAATATATATCTTATCTAATGTTTCTAGCATACTAGTATTCCAGCAGATTCAGACGGCTTCGAAAATGGGTACTCAGTACCTATTTCTTTTAATCGGGGTGATGGTTCATGGTTCTCAACAGATTGGGCAGAATTCAACCTGAACGACCAACAATGGTTGTTCAGGACCCTATAGTTCGACTAACATAGGTACCCCAGCTTACGGTCCGAGTCTGTGTTGCTTTCAGGTTTGGGAGATGGCCTTTGGGACCTCGAACGCGAGCGTTCAAAACCTCGAGATTCGATGAGAATACCGGACATCTCCCGCCGCCGCCTGCTTTGGTCACCACCCGCGAGCGGGAGCCTCCCAAACAAGACGGGAGAAGACGAGCGGTCGGGCGGTCGTTTTTTTGCTTTGAAACATGTGAACATCAGGACCTCTCCGGACACCTCCTGGGCTTTCGGGCAAGTTTAAGAAGGCCCCAGTGGAGTAGATTTCGTGCAGACTTCAGACAGACATGTCCCAAGTCAGCGATGTCATGGGATGGTCTGGTATGTGAGACGTTCGCAGTTTCTTACACTATCCCCAAAACACGGGACCAACGTCCGGATCAGTTGGGGAGGCTTGGTTGAAAAAGGGTCAATGGGAAACCAGTTCTGTGAAGGATCATCCTGTGAAGGATCATCCACTCAAAACTCCAAACGGTTTTTTTTTTGATAGATTTAAATTGGGAGACCCTGGAAGAAGGACACTTGAGCGAACTCATTGGGTGTCTCACGGCCTCAAAGTACACAACCAAACCAAGGGGCATTTGGACCGGCATTTGGCTTGGTAGGTGGCATCTGGCCCCATGAAGGGCGGGATCATGTACAAACTCAATGGCACAGTCGCCTCTGCAATGTGTACCTCCCGTGTGGACCTCGTGTGGACCTCGTGTACCCATTCTTCGAAAAATCACCTGCCATGTGTGGTTTGGTCTAGAGACAAGCCACCCAAACCCATGACTAAAACCAAACGTTTCGTCACCAGTGAACAACCAAACACACAAAAATCTACTTTGAAGAACCGCATCATCAACTCAACAACAAGCCTCCTCCAAATCTCCCCTTTTTTTGGGGGGGGAAAGGGTCTTTAGGAAACCTTGGTCGTAGCGTTAGCTGGCAGGATGACGGCCTTCGCAGCCTTCCATCTCTACTTGCGTGCCATGGGAATGACCATTGAACTCCTCAAAGAGTCCTTTGAGAAAAAAAAGCGAAATCCAAATGCCCCCCAGACCAACTCCAGTTTCCGTATGTTCAAGAGGTTCGATGGCACGTTTGCCTTTCAAGATGACTTTGAGATGGTTTTGTCCATCTAAAACCACCAAACTGGCTGGGCCTTGGGCCTTTGGGGTTAGTTACTTGGTGCCAGTGAACACCACGGTATTTAGGTCCCGACTCTCCCGACCCGACTCCCGGTCAATTGACGCCTTCCTTCCCGCCCCCCGGACCCGGTTGATGTCCCGGGTGCGCCTGGACGTGCCCGGTCGCGGTTGACCGGCCGCGCGCGTCCACGGCGCGAGACGACCAGCCTGGCCAGGTCGAGTGGCGGGTGAACAGCCCGTCTTGGTCGCCCATCCCCATAGGTATACCACAGACCAGTGTCACAGACCAGGGTCTGAACGTTCTGGTCTCAAAAAACCTCTCTTCTTTTTTTGGAACATCTATATACGCAAGATCCATAGTTTTGGGGGTGAACATGATGGTAATCGAACGACAGATGTTCCCTTAAACCAAGGAATCGGCGGTACAAGATCCAAATCATCTCAGCCTTCAGGATGGGATTTCGGAGTGGGACCAGGTGATGTCCGGAATCAATGTCTTCCAAAGGTCTTCGCGTCTTCACGTCCACTCCGAAAGGTCTTCACGTCCCACCAGGTGATTTCGGAGTGGGACGTGTCTTCCAATTTATGTTATTTTTCCTTTTTTTAAGGTCTTCACGTCTTCAAGTCTCCAGAATCAACCAGTCACCCACCACCCAAATTAACCGATATGACTACAGGGCCGTGAGGAAATGGTATGTGGTACACGTTGAAGACCACAAGTGAATTAAGAGAAATTGTTTGTGCAACTACTTTCCCATTTTTCTTGTCAGAAAGGTAATGACGTCGCTTTTTGATTTGACTCTGAACATGAACTTCTGAATTAACGAGCGTCGGCGGTTGTCTTTTGTGTTCATTATATATGCATGAATTTTGTACTGAGTGGTTGGTGCTAAGGTTGGAAGCTGCACTGCAACCCCCAACCTGTTTCTTTCTGCGAACAAAAAACAAAATGTGTATCCAACTGGTTGTTTGTGGTCATCAGCAGATCTGCGCAGGCAGACCCCAAAAAGGTATATAGTACTTTATAGTACCGTTGGGATGTGCATTATATAGACCCTCAAATAGATAGAAAAATCGATCTCCACAAAAAACATGATGAGAAAATGTGGGAAATCGGTTCTATCTTTTTGAATCTATTTGGGGACTACTGTATGGATGATGTTGTTGTTCACTGATAAGAGATGCAAACAGCCCAATCTGTCACGGAACAAAAAATGACAAGGCCAGTCTGAACGACGCAACGCTAGATGATCATTTGTTTGTGGCTGCGTGATTCTCCCATGATATGGTCAAGCGGCAGCGCTTCCATTGATGAGACGCACGTTTTTCACTAGGTTTGGCAGACATTTGTCTCGGCCATTGAGGTGAAATGTGTCAGTTGCTGTCATAGTTTAACGGTTGCCTCTCAACTCCTGTCCAGAGCACAGATATGTTGAATGTGTTTTTGGGTGTGTTGGCCGTTGTTGGCCCAAATTCACCTTGCTATGACTATGGATGTTTGATTGTAGTTTTCAATCGTGGATCTACATGATTGGCAGGTGACCTGATTTTAGTGACTCGTTCAATTTGTTCGGCGCTCAATCAACCCTCTTCTGCGAAACTCTGACTCAGTCAGCATAGTTGAAAAAAAAATATGGGGTGCCCAGCGATTGCCATGGTGGGGGGTGGCGGTGCCTTGTCTTGAAAAACTTGTACTGTCAGCTTTGGGAACCTGACTCACCTCGGCTGCGCCCCCCCCCAACCCCTCCAGCTTTTTCAAGCCAAACCAACCAAACCCTAAAAATCAAAACACCACCACAACCGAAAATCTGCACCCTCCTCCAAGGTACCAGGGGACCACACTGCTGGGAAGCATCCTACAACCCCATAGGGAACAACATGGAACAACCTAGCAAAGCCACCCAAAAACATAGTTTTAAAAATATCAACAAATCCTCACCAACAAAGCCACACCGTGTCTGGTTGTGGCCGTGCGTGATGCAGCTAACACACATGCGGCGGGTGAGGAATACCAAATCAGCCCACCAAAATGCTAGCCGCGAGATTTTCAGAAGCAAACCATCTATCTGGTGCCATATTCCGAACTTTTTGGGAAAAGTCGAAAAGGATTTATATAGCGAGCTTAGTGATTTCCGCAAGCAATATGGCTTCTTGCGTGCGCAATATGAGCCGCCGTCCGTTCTCTGGCGTGGTGGAATCTTGATGTCCACGTTCTTTTAAATCAGGCTTAATGCATGATTGCTTGCTGGGCATGTGTTTGTTTCTCTTCCTGGGCGCCACAGTTCAGCTTCTGCAAATCCTCCACCACCTTGATCGGCTCCACCCCAACACAACAGGTGTCGGAATGATGGCAAAATGAGAAGGCTGTCCAGTCTGTGCCTGTGCAGTCTCTGGTGCATCTGATCAGGAACGAGGTCCTGACATCGGCAGTGGTGCAAACCAAATGGGTGCTTCTCACGGTTGCAACCTCTTCACATCCACCAGCTTTTGGCCAACTGCCACATACCGATTGTGCTTCCTTCGGCTGTGGAATCAGCTGAGTCATGTCCCCATTGTTTTTCCTGCTCGAGGCCATTCTTGGCATCCATTGCAGTCACACCGTTTTAATCTCAGTCCATCGTGCGCAGCTTCAGTCCATCTGTGGGAACGAAGCTGCACAAGCTGCTGGATCAGGCGATTTGCACGGGACACCATCACTGTCGATGTCCAAGCATTTAACACATGGGCTTCCTGGCGATGTTTGCCAGCCAAATGTGATCTAACGTTGGCATGTGGCTGGTCTGACAATGGCCTGTATGCCTAGTATGAACAATCAAGCTGGATGTTCCAAGATGTTCCAAGTAGTCACTAAATTCCCCTTCCCGACACTAAAGCCAAATTGTCCAGGCCTCACACACCAACCACCAAGGTGGGCATCCCTTCTAAACGACTAGTATTTCGCATTTGGTGGGTGATTTAAAGCATCCCCAAAACATCCCAAAACATATTTGCGCGCCTAGTATTTGCAGATGTCTATCAAGTTCAATTGAAATAGACACCCTTCCCCGCACTCCCTTCGAAGGGAACGGGTACGTTCCATGTCTCTCCAGCCTGGCGCCTTTGGGACCGAGGCCGGCCTCACCGGAGACAGCGAGTACACGGTCGACCGGCCCATGGTGGTGTTGTTACTTCGCGAGGGTGTCATTTGGCTGGACTGGACCTCGACCTCGACTGATTTGGGTTGACCATGTTGGACCCTTTCCCAGAAGCACCTAGCCTATTCATCCACCAACCTCCCAGTTGCGGACCTGCCCAGTCGTCCGGTGCAGTGCGGTCCAACCCCGTCGTCCCCAGTCGTCCGACCTCCCGAGCTCCGGGTCTTTGGGAACCCAAAACGATGCGAAACCCTAGGGCTCCTGGCCCACTTCCTGAGGTTCGGTGGTTGGGGTGGGTGCCAGGGGGGTCTAACATGGTCTAACCACCTTCTGAGGGTGTGGGCCAGGAGCCTAGGGACACATCCAGCGTCGACGTCAGGGGCGGTGGCACGAGATGGCTCCTTCGTCAGTTCGATGCACGAGAGTGGCACGACCGGATTTTAGACTAGTCAGACTGGTTGGACGAAGGACTCGTTCAAAAGATAGACGGCACAAAACCCATTTCAAGACTGGTCCATGTTCAAAACTTGTTGTGTCACCCGCCCTTTGAACCTTTTGGCTATATGGAAAAATGGGGTTTATTGCAGCTGTTCAAGCTTGCTGGCAACATCAGTGGGTGGAAAATGAAGCTTACCTTGGCGCTCTGCTCTCTCGGCCGGTTTTCCGCCCACGAACGAAACATCCAAATATACGGAACGAACTCAACCCCCCCAACTCATCTGTCCGTGCATTGCCGCTGACAGAGCGCGTCTCGATTCCGAACTTCGCAGGTGTGACACGGTCGTCGCAGGTGAGGTGAAACGGGGCCCATTGTTCTGCGTTCGTCAAACGCCAAGACAGATGGGTGAGAAGATCTAAATTCCTTTATCCGGGATCTGTCATCTTGGCAAAAAAAATACTTTAGCCAAACGAGGCGAAAATGGATGAAACCGAACACGGGGCAACCATGGGCAAGCGCATGAGTCAGGGCAGCCCAATGCAGCCCAAGCCACATGGACATGACCAATTCAAAGGAACGTGGAACTGAGTCCTTCACATCTCAACACCTCCACTCCCAACTCCCTGACCCCTGGACAACTCGGTGTCTCCAACATCCCATCTCCCTCGCCTTGCTGGGTGCTGGCAGCTTCTCCTGGCATCGAAATTCGCTGAACATCTCTCTGAACATGTCCATCCAAATCCACCCAAAAGAGTAAACCAAGTCAAGGTCCAGTAAGTGCGTTCGTCCGAGTCACAATGATCGTTTTTTTCGTATCCTGCCCACCCACCCGTGGGACAAGTCTCCGAGGCTTTTGGGAAGCGGCTCCTGCCGCCTTTGGGGCCTTCCATGTTCCTTGCAGGTCTCTTGCTGCACGATAACAACATGTTCATCTTCCTCTTGTGACCGAGTGACGCTGAAAAACGAAAAATCCACCGGCCAAACCCGCTTCACCTGAACACGTAAGAAGTTTAAAAAAAAAAAACGTAACTATATAATATCCACAGACTGCTCTGGTTTCTTGAGGCAATCCAGCCTGGTTTAAAACAAAAAACATGACAAGAACCATAGAAGCTATACCAAGATCATCCAATGGAGGTCCAGAAGCGCGGTAGTCTACTGGACACCAATTATCACCATGACCCAGGTACTGACCCAAGTATCTTGGCCATTTGCTGGGGGGCCCAGTGCTGAAGCGCGATTTTGGAATCGACACCCACCGGATACCTTGACTTGAGGCACGATGCTCTGAGATCCCGCACCACCCATTTCAACCACTTTCCTCATATATATAGTTCATGGCCAAATATGAAACAGTCGACTGAGTCCTAAACCATCGTCAGCTGCGTCCAAACAAAGAGCTTCGCTCCGGACACCGCACCGCCAAACACCGCCGGACACGGCACCGGACACCGCACCGTCCCGCTCGCCCCGGCATCGGCCTCCTCTGGGCGGCGGCCTCCTCTGTGCCAGGCCTGCGAGGGGGGCGGTGGCCACATGTGGCCACCCAGGCGCCCGGCTCCCCACCAGGCATGGCGCAGAGTGACGTGGGTGACGCCTTGGGGGCTGGGCAGGAGACTCTTGATGATATTCGCTTATATTATGTCAATAACCCCAGGCTTGACAGAGGTGTCGCAATTCAATTGGGGGGTGAAAACATAATCAAGAGTCGACATGAACAAACCATTCCAAAGACTAAAACCAAACCCGCTGGGTAGAGCTAAGTAGAGTCAGAATCCGCCACTTGCAGCGTTGCTTCGCCTTCCTTGCATGGGAACGTCTGGCTACTAACACCCCAGGCTTCGTATACATACAATAATTCCAACCACGCGTCCTCCATGACGAGACCTCGTGCATTGGGTGCAAAGATCTTCTACAGCTGTGCAGTGGTATGTGGGATCTAGAGTTGCATGGGATTTACGACTGGTGCGATGTGTTGCTTCTTCATCCGAACCTGGCGAGGACGACTCCGGGAGAGGACATGTCCAAAAGAGGTGAAGTGACCGTAAATAGGACACGGAACCTGGCGTACCTATGGGGTACCTAATTTTGGTAGTCATGGATATATCGACCAAAAAGGATCAAAAAGGTACCTATAGAACCCAAGGTACCTTATGGGGCTCTTCAACCTCCGTTGCTTTGAGAAAAAATCGCGAGAGGTCGCCTTACGTGACCACTTCGAGTCGCCCGGCCGAGGTCCTAAACGCGCTGGATTCGCATTGACGGTGGTTGGTGAAAGACCTCTGAAGGAACTGGGAACCCAAGGGCCCAAACATGGCAGGAGCATGCAGAAACGACCGACCCAAACACTTACTGTATATACCGTCCCTGTAATAACTATTGCAAATTATGTTCATACATGCCATAAATGACCTAAGTTGACCCCGCTTTGCGCTTTCAAGCACCCTCACAAGGCCCCAATGTGCTATCTCTAAGTAAATCATCATAAATATGGCAGTCAGTCCCATGGAGTTTGTCTGGAATAACATCTGCATGAGTCAATGAGTGATTGGCACTTTGCTAAAAGCAAAGAACCTACCACACTTCAAAAAAAGAAACGCGCTTACTTTTGTTCGCGTCGCAGGGCGAATGAAGCGCTTCCCTTTGGGAGTCCCACGACGAAAAGTAGCTAAGCAGTGGGTTTTGGCCGCTTTTGGCCGGACAGGCCTGGCGTTGTTTTGGCCCCACCAGCAGACAGGAATAGCTTAGGTACAGCACGGTACAGCACGCACAAAAGACTGAGTCTTGCAAATCATACCCTGCGGCAGTCTGCTTTGGGCAGGCCAAGCATCTCACTGAGACCCTTCATCTCCAAATAAACAAAAACGAATGCGGTTAGATTGATGGAACGGCAAATCTGTGCTTCTGGATGGCTGATGAATGTACGTTTCCACAACCCAATTTCGCGGGTGCATTAGTTTGGCAGGAGACGACAAATTGCGCCTGTAGTTTGCAAGACAACAACTTTTGAGTCACAGTATTGGTGGTTTAGTTTTCTTGCAGCCTCCCTGCAAACAAACAGGTAAAACATGAGTACTGCATACACAAAGAAGGGACTTTATGACTTTATGTAGACTCTGATTGACCACTTTGGAGCATCATGTCTCCAAAACAATCCCCTTTATACCGTTTGATGCCTTTTCCTCTCAAGAGGGAGCTCAAATGGCCTTCTAGCGATTTTACATGAATCTTGGGAGGGGCATCGAGATGCACAACATTCTTTGGTCTTCGTCCTGATTCGATAAAACTTCCGCACAATCGAAAAGGACTTTACAGCGACCCGCTCTTTTCAGCCTGCCCAAATCTCTCGCGTCACTTCGGGAGCGAAGCGCAGCAACGATGCAGCTTCAGCGCAGCTGGACGGTGTCGACCCAAAATTTGGGCGTCGGAGAGGGGTCCGTCCGATCTGCGTCTGACTGGTACATGGTGATGCTGCCCATGGGTCGTTTCCCAGGAAGACCTTGGATTTGCTGTCCAGGAGGCCTGGAGACTTATACAAATAAAATTGAAATCAACCAGGGGATTCACCCAGCTCGAAAAAAACATAAGAAATAAACTATTAAAACAAAAAACTGTTTACATAATATATAAACATCGCACGATCACAAAAACCCAAACGATCCTTTCATATTTTTGCTTTTGGCACCCGAAGGAAGAGGTGGCTTGTGTTTTTCCAACGAATGTCTCACATGTGTCAGGGCTTGGATGTGGCTTCAGGTGCGTGAATTCTTGGGTGTGGGTTGCTTGGAAGGTGCCTCACAAACCCGGAAAAGATCCCCTTTTTCCCCAGAAGGAGACGACGCACTCATTGGGAAAATACACATCACCCATCATCACCTTAAGCAAATCCAGGATTGCACTTCAAGCCAGAACATTCGCGCTTCACATGTGTCAGGTTGCAACCACTGATGTTCGGACGTCTCACAAGCGGCGCCTCCCAAGCCCAATGGTAAATGGAACCTCTTTTTGGACCCCGGCCTATATTAGAACTAGTGACAGAAGAGGAGCCGGTTGTCTTTCTGGAATTCATGTGTTTTGTCTGTGGTTTTTGCTAGTCGCTCTTCGTCTTCCAAACCAAATGTCATTGAAGGCGAAGAATAATGATCATCTCTCGGAAAGTTTCCCTCTCCTTCTCAGCCACCTGCGTCAACTCAGCACAACCCGCGCACCAGTGGAGGGCTTAGCGAAGCGTGTTCAGCACGACGACCTGACTGCGGGCGACGGTGGGCGGTGGTGGAACATCCTGACATTGATGCAGCGATAGTTTGGCATTAATAAGATTTGTTCAATATCTAGTTCTTTTTGTTTACTATTAACAGTTTGACATCTATATACTGAAGAGTCTTTTTAATAAGACTTGGCAAGAGATCGGACCCATCCAGATCTTTGCCGTGTTTTGGAGTCGGGATATGTCTTCGATTTGTTGACAAACATGATGTGAACAAGACACAGCTGAACACCTCCCGGACGTCCCGGATGGTCTTGAGACCCGGACGATGGCCATATTCCCTACTCTACTGAAATGGAAGTGGGCCATGTCGCGCCACGAATTACCCTGATTCCATTGGGCTGGGTTTCATGCCAGCTGGTTTGAAACAACCAGCGCAGCTGGTCTCCTGATAGACATGAAAGTAGGGGCCTTCCACTGTCATTGTCTGTGGAACATCCCCTCTTTCTACAGGACATGGTTTTGGGTGTTGGTCCTTTGGAACACCCCATTCGGAGCTCGGTTTCTTAAAAAGGTAAAGGTTTCTATTGGGCCCCCAGGCGTTCCGACCCCCCACTGGGTTCGGTTCGGGATTTTTGACCAGACAAAAAACCTCTTGCTTGGAGGTGTCCCTCTTTAAACTACACACCCCTATCTTAACCCACTCAATCTAAACCACGGCCTTCCAACCCAACGTCTGGGCAGGTCCCAGCTTCCACACGCCAACGCTGCAGGTGAACGGTCTTTTTCTTCGCCGAAAACGGCGGAGAAAACGGCGGACCAAGAAGGTGCCAGGGCGCGTGCGGATCGTCGTCGGGGGCTGCTGAGAATTCCGAAGAGCGGACCGCAAAACAATTCCGATTAGCTGGTTTTGAGAAGAAGTGAACCCCTACAGATTGGGGGGTGATGGTGGTTGGTACTTGCAAAGACGGGTCGAACCGGTTGAACAAGTTGAAAATGGCTGGCGCTCTCTGTCCGCTTCCTCATGGACAAAACACCAATAAAGCACATGCTCTCTCATGGCGCCTGCTCCGAAGGGTGCCAATCCTCTAGAAATAGGCTGAAAGGAACACCTTGCGTGGTCAGGGCAGGGCATTGGATTGAAAAGTATACATATTTGGTTGGGGGAAACATGCAGAAGTTCTTCCAACAGTAGCACCAACTGCCCTCTCCCCGTCTCGTTTCCTTCTGTCTCAGGTTCTGCTTCCTCGTTTCAGACCCCTTTCAGGGCAGCTGATCTGGCACGAATTGCTGCGGAAAGCTGATCGATCGGACGTTTTGGCCGATCAAGCGCTGAAACGTCGTTGCTCCAGGACCTACGAAGCTTCCTTGATTCAATTCCGATTGATTGCCCTTTCAATCCCAAGTACTATTAACAAACATATGATGTTAGATTGAAGTGGAACAACTTCATGGCGGAGGACCGGCCCTAAATAGAGTCTCTTTTCATTTCAAATTATCTAAACCTTCTTATTATTTAGACAACTACGAAACTACAGACATAAGAAAATTGGGGAGCGTCTTTTTTGTTAGTTCCCCAGAAAAACCCTTCCCCATCCTGCCCCCCCATTTGCTCCTCTGGCGAACTGTCTGGCTTTCTGTCTGGCTAGGATATCCTCTTGACTCTTGCCCCAATCTCACCAACATGCCAGGGCTATATATATATATGTATATATATATATATTTATATAGACATATATAGACTTAGATCCCTATGTATATTCTATAACAAACAATATCTGCCTTTTTTAATTGGCTAATAGGTGGAAGGGATTACTGTAATGTCCTTTTAAGCGTTCTATCGATTATATAGATTGATTATCAGATTTGTTTTTGTTTTTTGCCTACTCCTGGATTTACCCCTGGGAGGGGGGTTATATCAATCGATATCAATCACGATCACGGATTAACCCAAGCTTTGCACACCTTCCTGTACCAACAGAAGTTGGTCGATCATTACATTCTCTCCACGAATGTGCTTCTTGGCAGCTGAGCTCCTACCATGCGTTTGGCAATATAATGTCCCTGGCTGGCAGAACACTCGGCCGCGACATAGACATCTTGATGTGTTATAACCAGTACTTCTTGCCACCACAAATGAGGCGATATCCTGGCCAAATGATCCCAGCATCCCGCGTCAGGTTCAAACTTTGGAACTTCCAACTTCCTATCTCGGCCACGCTCAGCGGAAGGACTGCCGGAGTTCTCTGTGAAGAAGGAGTTGAGAAGTAATGCTATCATCGCACTACTAGGTCTGGTGTGATGTTGATACAGCATGATACAACTCTATCGCTGGGGCCCAAGTGAAATTGACCTCTGACCACCGCCGCCATCCCAAGTGAGGCTCCATGTTTCTGGAACGGCTGCAGCGCTGGGCATATATGACCTGCCGGAACCCAACACCAGGCGGTCGGCGGGCCGACGTTCCGACCGTCCCGACGTGTTGTTTTCCGGGCGGTTCTCCGATGTTTTGAGGGTCAGTCAGCATGTTCTGGGCCGACCTGCCACGTGTTTCTGGCGCCATTGATGGCTCAAGCAGAGGGACATGTCCAGTTTTGGGCTCTGGGGGTCTTGGGAGCCAAGTCTTGCCAAGTGTGCAAAGGGATCTTGCAGGAAAGGTCCCAAGTCACTTGGATTCCAGGCATCTTCCCCGGGCGAAGATCGGAGTTCTTCTTTCTCGCTGGCGAACGTGCGAGGTGGATGACAGCAAGTTTGGCCGAAAAGATTACAGCAATCCAGGGGAGATGCAGAGCCAAACGAAAACAAATTCAGAGCGGTGCATGTTCTTTTTCGGACAGTTCTTTTAGATCTGAGGTGCACCTCGAAAATCCACCTGGGCCTACAGGGCCTACTAGCGCAAGCAAGCAAGCAGTGCCAAACCAGCGACACTAATCACTGATACTGCTGAAAAGAAGCCAAGAAAAAACCCTTGATGGGAATTGAGAGGTTACCCCCCATTAAATGAGTAAAGACATGAAAACCATCAATCTACCACTGACGCGAGTGGCGCGACATATCATCGCCGGGTCGTTCAAACCGTTTCAGACCCGTTGGGAAGAACAACACCTGTCGAGTGCCGCCGTATCCCAGTCCACTCAACCGGAGAGGGGAGGCGGTTTCAACACTGACCCGGTCCCGACCCTCGAACTTCGAGTCCATTCTGAAGCAACCAGGGGAAACGACGACCCAAACCATGGATTTGCTCATATTTGGGGGGACGATTTCAAACCATATAAATCTGTGAAATGGAACATTCATGACTCATGACATGAATCTGTGAGTGAGACCACCAAAATCAAGGGACAGTTGAGGGACGCTTCATCAAGGAAAGTCATCAGCATCGAGTGACTTGGGATTGAGTGAATTCAATCCATATCCTCATATCCCGTCTTTAGCATGAATTCAATGATAGCCTTCAAGTGCTACAAAAATATAGCGACCATACATGGTTCAAAAAGTGGATCAGGAAACAAAAGAAACACTTCTATTCTCGTCCCAGTACCTCAGAAACTTGCTATCACTGCATCCCAAACGTTTCTTCAGGACGCTCGCACAAGACATTTCGCCAGCGGCGCCGGAGGATGGATTTCACTGAGGAAGCATTCAATTCAGTGAAAGAGTTGGGCAATCACTAGGCCCTATAGCCCTAGCCCCTAGCCTTCCGTTTGGCCATTTAAAACATGTTTGACCCGGTTTGGTAGTCTCAAATCCTGAGTTCGAGTTCAAGAATAAGGACTTGTATGCTTCCATTGGCGAGGTTTCACTGTTCGAGTTCGAGTTCGGATTCAAGTTCGAGTGTGGCGCACTATGGATGAATGGTAAGAAAAACAGTCATGGCTCCAACTTCAGGGTAGAGGTATACATAGGTATACTGTAAATGGTCCTGCCACCAACGGTTCATCCTTCTTGATTCTTGGTTCTCCCACCAACCGTTGATGTCTGTTGGTGCCTAAGGTGGATGGAACCAATCACTGTTCCTGTTGCTGAATAGATGCATGTTTAACATCCAGCAAGGTAAACGTCTTCCGAAGGTAACCTGTTAACGTGCCATGATCTGTGCAACATACTATACATTACTTATTGCGCAAGGTTGGATATTGTTGAAGATCCAGTGATATCCAGTGTATAAAGAATACTAAATCAAGTCAGATCAAATGTTGTTGTGGCAAATGTGATACGCGTATGTTGAAGATTGACCGTCGTTTGAGCCCCGCAGCTGGTTTCTATCCGGCTTCTCAGGAGAAGCAGCAACATCTGCTGTGCCTCTTGGGCACCGATGATTGGGGATCAGTCTTTCGCATCCATCCAGGTACGTATATCACAGAGTATATAAGAAATGTGACTTTGTGTGTTTCTCTTTATTCCAGTGATAATGGATGATAATGGTTATATGAATTCATCAACATAAAAACTATGTATGTGTATCCATATGTTGACAAAAATATCTATGTTATTATAAAAACAAAAACTTAAAACATCTTAAAACATCATATGTTTACAAATGTTTAACCCATATGTTTAAACAATTTGGTGCGTGCTGTCGGCCATCCCGGAATCCCCGAATATCATGTCTGGGTGGCACCATTCGTCCGCGCCCGACGCCAGAAAGGAATAGAAGTAGCGGCTTTCCAAAGAAGGACCAGCATGTTTGCGGGTGGATCAGCTATTATTTTACGCCCCTGCCCAGTTGTGCAAAAAGTTGTGGATCTGCTTTGTTGGTTGTGACGCATTGTTTTATATATGTTGGATGCCTGCCCACATTGGCCATTGAACCGCAGGAGTAGCCGTCCTCTCCAAGCCGCTACTTGTACTTCGAGTCGTCAGACATGTTGCGAAGATGGTGTGATCGAAGTCACGAACCTGACAAACCATCCTCCTGCTCAGCTCTGCTCAGAACCACCACTCCGGTCACGAAACGAAACTAACTAACTCAGTTTGAGGAAAGCAAAGCTGAAAGCAAGCCTTCCTCACGCTATGAATCAAGTCTCAGCGACTCCGATTCCAGTTGGTTGGATGAGAACAAAAAAAGAACAGTGGCCACATGTGGCGAACTGGAGACTCTCAGAGTCCAACGGTTCCGTGGTGACAACTGTCCGTCCAGGTGTTTTTTGTCACTTAAACTGCTGAACATGAACCAAAATCGAAGTGGTTCTCCACCGAAACAATATGAAGGTGTTTGCGGAACTCCTTCTATGTCATGTGGAACGACTTCTTCCCATGTGTCCGCCGACCAAAACACCGACCTTGCCGACCTGCCGACCGGTGGCGAAGCGGTGGCGAAGCGGTGCATGAGAGCGAGCATGAGAGCTGCAGTTGGCTGGTCTGATATTGACCATCTTAGAAACTAATCAATCATAAAACTATGTTATATGACTATAACATACTATAACTATTTCATATCCTCCCATGAACATAGCCCATTACAATCAGAAAACTAGCACATGTCGCGCACATGTCGCGCACATGTCAGGCCACCGCCTCCAAGGAGCTATGAAGGAATTTCTAGCCGCCTTCCGTCATACACTGAGTCCATTGAGTCCATGAGGTTCCCTGAGGCCCCACTGAGATCTTGACTCTTGATCAAGAGTCACCGAAGAGGGCTTCCATGGACTTCACATGACTTCACATGACTTCACCACAAGGGTGATCATGACTCAAGGGTCCACGTTTCGGCCATTGGCTTGTCCGTCCGGCTTGCAACTTCAGTTGGTCGGAGGCGGAACCCCGAAGAATTCAGTGCCCTTTGGAGCGCATTGGCTCTTAGTCAATCCGCATTGGCCTCAGTCGAAGCACCGGTCTTCCACCCAAGTCACATGGTCTGGCCCCCCCATGGTCATGGTACAACGTCACACGCGCGTTGACCGCGGGTCCAAACAAACAGATTCGTCCTTAAGGGATGTCAACATACCATGGTTTGGTGAGGGAGGTATTGGCAATCCACAGTTTGGCCTTCTAGCAGGGGTCCCCAATCCCGTATACCATCTAAAAGTATATATAACTAAGATCCTGGGTATGTCTCCCAAAGGACTGTAATTAATTAAGCTACTGCAGGCGTTCCTTTCGCTGGATTCAATAGCCTTCATGCAAATGTTGCTGGAGTCTGTTGAAGCCAAACTCATCAAGTGGACACAATCCTGAAGTCCTCAGAACTCTTCTGGCAAAATCACATTACAAAGATCTGGTGTCATTTCAAGTCGCACGTGCTGCAGCTAGGGGATTATGGAAAGACAATCCCTACTATTCCGGTTTCTTCACCTTCTTCGAGTCCGGAAATGACCTTGAAAACAGGCCCAAACTCGTGACCTCAAACATCCTCAAACCAGGAGATCAAGGTTGGTGTCTTTGAGGAACCAACTTAGATCGATCCCCTGCAGCTGCGGAGGAAAATGTTGAAGATACATCCAATGCATATCCAAGCCGTAGGCGTCATCGACTATCAAAATTCCCATGTGGACTGCAAGGGGAGGCCCTCACATTGGAACTGATTTCTGGGTGGGAATTTGTATCCAATTTGGCTAACCCCTGAACATCACCACACAGTAAGCCAAGAAGATACAGGACAGCGTGCAATGACCTGTAAATTAAATCCTAACCCCCGACCTCCAGGAACATGGAGAAACAACGTTTTAACAGTGACATGTTTCTCCTGTCCCCTAACCCCCCCCACCTCACAAACAACTTCCACATGCAGTGACAAGAAGAGACCGTGAGCTGATGCGGAATGCTGCGTGAAGCAACTGTGGCACGAAAATCTACTAAAAAAGGGTATCCTATGGTATCCGTATTTTTTAAAAGAATTGTGCCCCTTTTTGGGGAGCACTACCGGCATTCATCACAAGCCTACCCCTAGCAGTGTGGATTTTTGTCCATAGGTCATCCTTGCACAAAGTTCATGTCATTGGACTTGGTCAGCCCTAGAAACTGTCACCTTAGGTTTTCTGACTTTGTCGTGTGAGTCGAGTCTTTAGGGATGAGTCTGGTCTTTGAGGACATAAATGCTGTGTATTTTGTATTTGTTGTTATCATTTTCATATTTTTGCAAAATTCTGGGAGGCAAACAACTGGTGAGAGCACATGGTCGCAGTGTGCTGATTCGTGCTTCCCTCTTCTTCTTCTTCTTCTTCTTCTTCTTCTTCTTCTTCTTCTTCTTCTTCTTCTTAGTCCCAAAATGTGTGCGATCTTCTCAAACATCTCCCATAATATTAGATAAATATTAATTATATAAAGGGGAAAAAGGGTGATGATGGTCACTTCCAAAAAAACTAGCATGGTTTTGGGTCATGTATTCACTCAGGTTCTTTTTCCTGACCCCCTACCTCCAGGAACATGGAGAAACAACTTTTTAGCAGTGACATTTTTCTCCTGTCCCCTGACCCCCCCAGAAACAACTGTTAATGATTAAATCCTAGCCCTCAACCCCCTCTCCAACTTAGAGGCCAAGTCAGGATTATCTCCTGGGTGGCCTGTTCCTATATGCCCTGAAAACAACTTTTTGTCCATTTCGACATTTCAAAAAGCGTACTTTATTTCCAGGATTTAATTTGGGCAGTACAAAGGAGGACTATTAAATAGCCTTCCCGGAAAGCATGTCTATTGGAACAACGCACGTGATCAAAAACATGCAAGCATTGGGCGTGCATATTCCTTCCCATGCCATGCATCTGCGTGTTCTTGCGAAGGTTCGGAATGGCCCACCGTCCAGAGATCCCACGCCTTCACATGAGAAAATCCGAAACGAACCCAACACCAACCAATTCAGCCACCTACCAAGAGAGGTTAAGTGACCTTATAGGACCTTACTGGGGTACCTATGGGATAGGCTATAGGGTCCTTCAACCTCTGTTGGTATACGTGGTTTTTTTTGGGGTTACCTGGACGTTAGAGATCCCCTTAGTTTCATGGCCATCCTGCGTCCTCCACATTTCTCCACCACACCACCGAGGAGCCACTTGCGTGAGCTGCGGCGTATTGCGCCACGCATGTCTCATGGAGCGAGGCGAGCGTGGAGCGCCAGTCGCGCCGCCGCGCAGCAGTTGAACTGAGACGGTTGGGCGGGGTGAGAGGCGGCGTCCACAAAAGCCGTTCCGCACCTATCCAAGATCTATATAGACATGTACATGGGGTGGGGGTGTGTGTACAGGGAGGGTTTCACTTGGTCTTAGGGATTGCGAAACCGAGGAAAATGTTGCAGCAAGTGTATATGATCCCCAAGAAGGGATGCGCGTAAGTAAGTATTTTTTACATCCCGGTAACCATTTAGGGGGTGGGGTCGTGGAAACAGATTTGTAGTACAGAACGACCTGAGCCTTACAAAAAGGGTGTTGCAAAGGAATGCAGCCTTACAAAATGGTTTCCTGACAAGGGGTTCGTCCCCCATCAAACAAAAAATGTTCTGCTACAAAATGGGCGCCCGCCTTCCCACAATCTCTCAAAATAATCGCGCGGATTCTGCTACAAAATGAATCAGGCAGCCTTCTGTAGTCTCTTTTTATTTTTCACTCAACTACTCACCCAGGGTCATTCCCCCAAATCCTGAATAAGTCAGTTTCATATTTAGACATGTCTTTGCTCACCAAAGGGGGGGCCCACAATGAAGCTTCCCCAAAGATCCTCAAAGCATTACAGGTGCCAGGGTGGTTACAAGGAGTACGGGCCTAGAAGTGTAATTGCCATGCTTAGGTTGCATTTGGGTGGCCACTTTGTAGAAGCGGTCCAGGTTATAGAGCTAAGTATATAAATATATGTTCGTTTTTGTGACCACCTTTGGTGCGAAGGCAAACCAAAGGGAAACCAAGCCAAACAAGCCGGAGGGCAAAAGCTTTGGCAGCCGGAGGTTGCATGTTCTCGGGTCAGATTCGTGTGAAATAGCGAGGAATCGTGTGGAAATGTAAGATGTTGAAGTGAGGAGGATGATTTCACTGCACAGGCGCAGCGTTTTGTGAGATCTGCAGTTTGCTGCGCCTGCGCAGTTCCATTGGGATTAGCGTTTGGAGAGTCGTGTTTTTGGGGTGTTGGATGTGACCGTGCCATTGGGATTTGCGTTTCAGGGTGTGGCATCGAAGCTCTGTTTTCGTGACAAGTCTCTGCTGAAATGGCGATTTTGGTGGATGGGAGTGTGCTCAGAACGGGTCGAAATCATTCCAAGCGTGTGGTGTGGTGCAAATTTTATTGAAGCTCACATGAGATGATATTCACTTTTCGTGGCAGGTGCAGTACTTTGTGTGGGTTTTGAGGCGTGGAAGCGCGATTCTCGTGGCAGGCGCAGGGAATGGTGAGGTTGCGGGGTGTGACGGAGGTGACATTTCGTGGCAGGCGCAGTACTTTGTGCGCGTCAGACGTGTGGATGCGGAAAGATTCGTGGCAGGCGCAGGGAATTGTGAGGTTGTGAGTTGTGGTAGAGGTGGATGTCGCTGTCACACTGGGATTGGCGTGTGAGCGGGTGTGGTTTGGAGGGGCTGGAATCGCGAAACTGCTTGGCAGGGCTGTGTGATGTGTGTGCTCCGATGGGTGTTTCCTTGGAGGAAGTCTCGTACCATATGCTCGTTTTGCAGACTTTGACATGTGAGTTTTTGAGGAAGTCTCGTACGAAACGCTCGTTTTGGAGACTTGACGCGTGACGTTTTGAGGAAGTCTCGCACGAAACGCTCGTTTTGGAGACTTGACGAGTGACTTTAGAGGAAGTCTCGTACGAAACGCTCGTTTTGGAGACTTGACGTATGACTTTTGGAGGAAGTCTCGTACGAAACGCTCATCTTGCAGCCTCGAAGCGTGTGTCCTACAAGACTGTCCCAGATAGAGTGTCCCACAAGAGTGTCCCGTATGAGTGTCCCACAAGAGTGTCCCACAAGAGTGTCCCGCAACTGTGTCCCACAAGAGTGTCTCACAAGAGTGTCCCTTAAGAGTGTCCCACAAGAGTGTCCTATAAGAGTGTCCCACAACAAGAGTTTCCTACAAGAGTGTCCCACAAGAGTGTCCCACAAGAGTGTCCCACAAGAGTGTCCTACAAGAGTGTCCCACAAGAGTGTCCTACAAGAGTGTCCCACAAGAGTGCCCCACAAGAGTGTCCCACAAGAGTGTCCCGCAACAGTGTCCCACAAGAGTGTCTCACATGAGTGTCCCTTAAGAGTGTCCTACAAGAGTATCCCACAAGAGTTTTGTACAAGAGTGTTCCACAACAGTGTCCCACAAGAGTGTCCCACAAGAGTGTCCCACAAGAGTGTCCTACAAGAGTGTCCCACAAGAGTGTCC
>CAXAMN010024173.1:774676-786216 GCA_963970005.1 Durusdinium trenchii
GAGAACGAAAGGCGCGAAATTTGCCGCCAAACGAATCAATCACTCCCATATTCTTGGTCCATTATAGGGGGTAAGGCTGCTGAGCAAGTCAAGTAAAGCTACGCAAAAGTTTGCGTGGCAATTCCAGAGAGGCTTGCTTGGCGTTTTGTAACTGCAAAGGGGTGAGCAGTCCGAGTTGCTTAGAAAGTCGTCCGTGTTTGGAGTAGCGACGAACACTATCGAAAGTAGCCCAACATCCCCTTTGCTGTATGTCAGCCAGGCTTCTAGACCCAATGAAATAGTCATGACTGGCTCCCCCATGGCGCAGGCAATGGGGTGAAAGTTTCAGCTTTTGAATGCCCAAATTGTTTACAGAGTGTTTGAACTCCTTCTCAAAAGTGGACAAATCGAAATCAAACAAAAAGGCCTGAACTCCTTTCGAATGACGCTTGTAAAGGTGTCCCAACAAAGTACCGATCCACTCACGCTCAAAGGAGCCCACAATGAGACTGTCATTGTGTTGTCCCGTCTTGGACGGATCCTGTGCTTCTTGGTGCAGCAGTAGTGTCCACTGGATATATTGCCGACTCAAACCACGAGCAGGTGAAATGACATTGCAGTGTCTAAGTTCTAGCAGTTTTCCAGGGCGGATGTATGTATCGAAACACAAAACAACAGCTGCAGCAATGCTGAGAAGGTTCCTTGCCAGCAGATCGGACGCAATCCAGAAAGCAACTTCCAGCGGACATGGTTCCCGGGAGGACCCAGGCTCCAGTGTACCCCAACCACGCTTGGCAGCCTTAGCCAGGGGGTAGTTGAGGCGGGCATTGGTTGGCCACGCTGGGTATTCGACGTTGCAGTTCTGAATGGCGCAGTCGAAAGTGTATTTTGGCTTTCCCTGTAGATATAGGCTCTCTCCAAAGGACTCCAGAGCACGGTCAAGCTGTGACATAGTGGCAAATTTTGACTTGTCTGAGCACAGCGCGCCAGTTCAGGCATCAGCATACAATGTCCGGGTCGACGACTTCCGAATTTTTGCCTTTCTCAAAAAACCAGGAGCGGTGTCAGTGAGCTTGCTGAGACGATCTTTTGCTACCCGAGCCTGCTTCTTGTCTTTCGGTTCCCCACGAGTCTGCAGCACTGGCCCAGGGACAGGTGTAGTCTTTGGGGCACTGCTCGAGGATGAATGTGCTTGGGACCGTGGAGCTAGTGACTTTGGAAACTTCATCCAACCATCCGGGCAAGAAAAGAGGTTCCCTAGCAGACCTGTGTGCGGACGCTGGAGCAACATATTGCAAAAGTGAGGCCCATGCAAAACATAGTGGTCCGGGGTATTCGCCGGCCAGTGAGGTTTTCCAATGCCAACCAGGCTTCCTAGAAGAAGGAGGTAATTTGACACGTCCACGAAGCTGGTCGTTGTGTTTGCCCCCGCAAAGACACCGTAAACCCAGTGATACCAGTGCACGACAGTTTGTTGCAATGTAGGTTGGTTTCCTGTATGAACACCCATATCTACAACAGTCATACTCAATGAAAACAGCGGAGGTACTGGCCAAAGCTTGCTGAACTCTATAGTGTCTGAGAAGCTTGGAGGACTTGGGGTTCTCAAGGGAGTAGAACACACCCGATAGCTCACATTGCAAAATGACAGAAGCTGTGAAGTGGGCACACTGATCTGACATCTTCAATCTGGTTCCAGTGGCGGATTTCTTTTTGGCAATTCTGTAAACAGTGGAAGGGGTGGCGAGGTGTACATACCAGATCCGGTGGGTCTTAATCCAATCCAAAATGAGATGTTGTATGCCAACTTTCGTCAGGTCGAAACAATTCCCATTGGACAGATCAAATGGCACCCCAACACGCAAACCACTCTCTTGAACAGCTGCCGTCAAACGAGAAGAGCCACTGAACAACTCAATGAAAGAGGGGGCAACCTCAGGAACACTGCTGCATAGCTTGGCAGACCTTTTAACCACGTGACTGGTCTGCACGATGCTTCGGGATGGCGACGATGGAGTCAAAAGATCGTCACAGAGCAAGGGGGGCCTTGCCTCCGAATTTGCAGGCTCGAGAGAGCAACCTTCTGTTCGTTTCGCCCTCCTTGGAACACATCTCTCTACCCCAACTGCTTGACCAACAGGACTCCCGCCCCGCACTCCACCCCGACTGGATACCGCAGTAGGGTTTCCCCCCCGCGCTGTGCAAGAAGAGCTCAGCAAAGGTGGAGTGTGGTTTGAGAATCCCTGCTTCAAGCCTGTAGCGTCAGCTGCAGAGAGTGGAGAACCTCGGTGTCCATGATCTCCAGGGAACACGCGTGAGTCTCTGTCGGATGGATTGCGCGCACTCTCAACATAACGAAGGTGCCACCTAATGGCAGTCCCAATCTGAATGGCTGCCGCCTTTCTGCACAGCACCAGCAGGGCGAGATCTTTGGCACGCCCCTTGTCAAAGGCGCAAGTGGCCGAAAGGTTATCGCACAAAGTCAGTAGTCTTTTGCCATGAGATGAGGCCTTCTTAGCTTCACGTCGGAGCGTCATTAAAGCGACCCGACCCTCTTTCATATGAATGGATTCATTGTGTTTCCACTTCCGCTGAATGATGGTCCTCCAGCGCGTGTGGTCTACCAGAGAGTCGGGAAGCCTAGGCACAAGTCCAACCAAATCGACATGGTGAAAACGCCTCAAATGGTCTCCACCTGAAAAGTCTTTGGATCCTTTCTCAAGCTCTTCACCTCCAGGAAAGGGGATGGCGTTGCGAGCGCAGAGCCAGCGGGTGTATGCGATGTCTGGCAACGCAAAATCAGCCGACCAGGCATGGTGCGACCCCAACCCCTGCCCCACTCCCTCCTCCAACTGCGCAAACCTCCAACGCTCATGGTATCTGAAGAGATGTCGCTGCTCCTCAGCCGTCGAGGGGGTGCTTTGGAAACAATAGCCATAGGTGCTGGAGTCCCCGCAATATATGTGATCAGCGTATGGAGCAGACAGGTCAACCTTGATCTGAAAAATAAGCCCAACAGCCATGCGCAGCTCACGCTTCACTCTCCCGGGGAGGGAGTGAGACCGTCCATCCAAATGTTCATAGACAAACTTATAGCTGTGGTGCAAGACTGACAGAGCGGGCCTAAACAAGGTGAAATAATGCACCAAATGACCGATAACAATGCGCAGCGCTTCGCAGGTGATCTTCTTCAAACGCAAAACGTGCTTCAAAGCGAGGTAGAGCCTCCAGCTACGTTTTCTTGTGTGTCGGATCTCCTTCTTGTACCTATGGACCACAATGCCAACATTCGCGACTTCAACTGAGTCTTTGTCGAGCTCATGTAGGACAAACCCGGCAGATTCCAGTGTTTGAACGCAATCGTCAAAAGACTTAGTGACTGCTGAACCAAGGAAACCAAAGGTGCCGATGTTGTCGACATAAACCGACCCAACGGGACCCTGTCTCAGATCAGGGGGAGGAAGACCTTCCTTAACAAACTGTGAAGCTCCCAAAGCCTTGGACATGTTGTATTCTACAGCGCAATTGCAAAAATGAAGCGCCCATGCCCAGCCCTGCGGCATCCCTACAAAAACAGGGAACAGTCTTTCGCCAGGCTGCACTTTCACGTTGCAACCCTTGTCTGGATCCCAGACTTCGGTAACTCCAAATTCAAATGCAAAAACAGGATCATCTAGCCCAAACCATTCAGCCAAAGTTTCAACTGAGAACTGGTAAAAAGCATCACTGACATCTCCTGTGCATCCAAACAGATTGCAAGGAAGAGAGACAGGTCCTCCATATCCTTCTCCGAGAGCAGCCAAGTCACTGTCCTGCAGGAAAGCGTCAAGCTCTGCTAATGCTGAAGCTCCTCCCAGCCTAGTCTTGGGAGGACGAACATGGCATGCGTTGGCCATCCTAGCATCAACTATCAAGCGGATGCCCTTGCGTGAGGCTTTCCAAACAAAAAAGAGTCCAACCCGAGCTGAAATCTTCTTTCGAAAACTCAAGAGAGACTTCTTGGCAAGGATCTGATAAAGCTCAAGCCTGAGCTGTCTATCCTTCCTCAAGGTCTCATCCCAGTAAGGATGAAAGTCAGCGTTGGCATCAGCCCAAGTCTGGATGTCCTGAGGCGATCGAAGGATGTGTCGTTCTGGATGGAGGAGATAAGAGGCTTCCGTTGGAGGTAGAAGCTGAGTGGCCTCCTTGGGGACTGTCTCAGTCTTTGCGACCTTCAACAAGGCAAGGTCATAGGGGGCAACCGCACATTGGGAAAGTGAATACATGTCCTTGGACTTGATCACCTCCTCAAAGCACAACTTCGGAGTCAACCCAGCAGGACAAGTGCCCGACTCGTGAACATTGGTCGCGAGCCTCGAGAGAATGGCCTCCTGAGGACGGGTCGGCTTGTCACCAGGTCGAAGCCCATGATCAAAAGAGCCTCGCTTGATGGAGCGCACGGAAACATTGCTCAAAGCATTGAGAGAGCCAATGGCCTCATTCACACGACCAGCCATCCGCCTCCCGTACCCTTGAACACCAGCAGCATCAGCAAGGAAGGGGGACGATCGAGCCCTGCGGTCTCTCCAAGGCAGAGAGGACATAGGGAACAATTCGGAACGGTGTCCACCCAAAGTGGTAGATGAATTCTGGACCATGCAACGGTGAGCATTTGTCATGTCGCCCTCACCATGGCGACCATCAGGAGAGCTCATGGGGCTGAGGCGCTGGCTGCACCAGCGCCCTTCTTCTTCTTGTTCTTCTTTTTCTTGCTCTCACCGGCGGGATCATCGTCAGAGTCAGCACGATCTCCGGAGGTCTTGGCTGCGCGACGTCTCTCAGCAGCTTGTTCATCTCGCCATTCACGTGTGTTCTTGAGCACTTTGGCCTCGGCTCTTTGCTGCTCTGCCATCCATTCAGCATAGCCAGGCGCCCTTGCGCCTCCAACTTCATCAACCGAACCTCTGGTGTTGTAATCAAAGGCATCGAAGGTGGGGTGCTTGGGATTGCGGCGAACAGCAGTCTGAATCTCTAAGATCCGTCTCACAGCCTGCTAGATGGCAGCTAAGTTGCTGCAGTCGACCTGGTCATAGGAGATGGCAAACTTGACGATCTGGAGGAGGTTGCGAAGCTCGTGAGCTGCCGCGCAGGAGTCCGGAAGACCACTCTTTCGCATGAAGGAAGCATGATAGGTTGCAAAGTCACCACCATTCTCACACACACTTTCCAGAAACTCCCTAGTGGCACGGGGTCCGCGATGCGGCCAATCATCAAAGGCCTGCTGAGACATTGAGGTCAGCGCGTCCGTCAAAGTCAGCTGTCTCTTGCCAGAGGAAAGACGAGTGCATCCCAAGATGCGGAGGTCACCTGCATCACCACCCGGAAGGCCCGGGCGCTTCTTGTTCTTCCACTCATCAAAGTTGCTAACCAACTCCAAGGCCACAATCTCGCCTCCGACAAAATGAAGCCGCTTCTGAACATCTCCAACCTGCAGGTGAACATTGTGCGATGCCTCGTTCAGCTCACCATTTGGGATGATCTCTCCGAACCGCTTTGAATCTACATCAGCCACACGCCATTGACCTGCGCCAACAGCATCAGCTCCTGCCACCACACCTGGTCGGTCTAGGCACCCTCTGACTAGAGCTAGGCTCTCTGCTTGTCTGCGTAGTTCCCCATACTGAGCCATAACTGCAGCATTGTCTGGAATGTACATCTGCCCAGCTTGAGCGTTGGGATAGGGTCCTCTCCTAGGTAAGGGGATGACAGTCGTGTTGTCATAGTCCTCCTCATACACATCACCATCTGGTGTGGAGATGATCCAGACGGACCGATCTACTCGATACCATAGCACTCTGTGATGAAAGTCCAGGCCGTTCGCGTCGCCCGGAAACTCAACCAGCATCTGCAGCTCTGGCACATCAAGGGTGACTGCCACCCCGGCAGCCATCACGCAGCTAGTCCTTTGCGAACTTTGACAACTGGGCTATCAGGGCCTGCAGGGCCAGCAATGGCCAACTGCTTCTTGGGGCCAGGTCTGAAGGTGAGATGCAAAGCAGCTCCTGAAATCAGACCACCTGTGAACACCAGAAGCAAGAGAATGAGCCAAATCCAAGACCAATCAGTTGACAGAGTTCCGGGTGTAGTAGTGGTAGTTGAGGTAGTCCCAGAGCTAAATTCAGTGCACACCGACAACACTTCTTTCACCAGAGTCACACAACCACCTGTTAGCTGCTCGTGACAATGGCAGTCGCACCTACCAGCCCCCGGCGACTTGACCAGTGAGAGGAGGTTGGCTAGCAGTGAAGTCCAGTGTAGGTAAAGCTCCAAGGCACCCATCAACGAACGCGACGCGCGCCCCCCCCCACTCCAAGGAACTTGAGCCAAAATCGCCGGGCATCACACTCTGCGGAACAAGTCAGCCTGAAGAGAAACATAACTAAATGAATCTATTAAATTATTGCCCAATAAGATACGCCCTGAAAGATTCACATGGAACCTGAAAACCACTGGATTGTAGAGGAAAGTAGTCTTCCAAAGGTCCATGTTCAGGTGTCAATCTTCCCGGGTGTACCTTTAGTATGACTCGACAGGTCTTTTGTTCCCCAAGGGCGAAAAGAAGGCTATGCTATCTATGCTCGTCCATCGGGCCCTCTGGGTGCGTCTTCCAGCCGCGAAGCCCTGAACAGGGCTCTCAGTCCCTTAGCATGCGACAAATGGAACCCCCACACACTGAGACCGATCCTTCCTCCGTTGCGTTACTTCTAGTGTGTTTCTGGTGTACGATGGTATACGTATTATTGAACATGAACTAACTACTTCTGATCATGGTACCTGGTGACAACTTGTCAACATTCATATTATCCTTCTCGAACCGAGCAAACCAGGCCTCACTCAAGGTCCCTTGAACCGATTCTTCCACTTTTTCCATGTGAAAGCTCTCATCCCAAATCGATCCCAATCGCACCGTTTCAGCCGACCCACCGCTGTCATCGCACCTCTTCCGCCGACCCACACGCTGTCGTATGGACGGAACCGGCCTTCGCCCTCGGCCTCGCCGACCGCCCTCCCTCACCGGACGGACGGGTGGTCCAGGTCACTGTGCAGGGCCACTGCGCGGCAGCTGCACCAGCTCACCCAACCTCGCGCGACACTCCCGTCACGACGAGCAGCTCGGTTCGGCTCGGTTCGGAGCAGCTCGGTTCGGAGATGGCACCGCCGGGGTCGTAGCAGTAGTTTCAGAGATGGCACCCAAAGACACACAAAACAACACAAATTTGGTTGAATGAGATGGACCCCCACTATTGGGATCCCCATCTTTGTCAAGGACATGTTGGGGATTGTTGGGGGGTTGTTGGCATCTACGACCTGAAACCGGCTGTTTCTGTAAAGCCGCACCATTTTTGACCGGTCGGTTGAGCTCTGGTGACCGGTCTGGTCTGACCAGCTCCAGCTCTCGTGCCATTCAAGCATGTCGATGAGCATCGATGAACATCGATGACAGGTGGCCCCAAACAAATTGAGCAATTCAATCACAATATATGATGCCATGGATGGGTGGGACAGTCCACCACCTAGCAAAATAATAAAGAAATTACTCATGGTATGATATATCAATCACACATCATATATCATCATGTTTTTAAATCCCTACCCTGGAATATCCCTGGAATATCTGAGGTCTAACATGTGTGGTTTCCCTTCTTTCTTCCAAAACCATGTCCGGTCCAAGTGGCGTGTCCCACTCTTCCTCCTCCTCCTCGTCCTCGTCCTCACTTTCGGTTTCGAGCTCCTGCCAGTTCTCCACGTCGCCCTCTCCGTCGCCTCTCTGTCTCTGGCGTGTGTGTGTCACACAGTCGGCCGAACCGGACCGTGCGACACGGTCAAGCAATCAAGCAAACGGGTTGGGGGGTGCTTAAGTGTGCGTGACGAGTGACAGTATGACCCCATCTATGACCCGAATGTGAGGATACTATACTACATCGAGGCTCTGGGTAGTATGTCTGGGCGCTGTTGATTGAATGGTCGAACTGAAGGCTGCTCAGCGTCTATGCTTAGGGTTCTTCACCTGGTCCATCCATTGGTTCTCCATGTTTCTACAGGTCGAGCACACCTTTAGGCCATCCAAGGTTTTGGGTTGAGAGTTTGATCGTTGCACCTTTCTTTGAACATGTGAGTCAGTTAGATGATGAACTTACATAAACTCAGCTCACTGTTTCGCAGCTTGGAATATCTTGGAATGGCCTGGTCCCAGCTGGAGGTCTTTGGGTCCGTCTCCGGTCCAACAGCCTGCCCAACACACTCTTGCTCCCACTTCTTCTTGCAACTTGTGCCATCTGGAACATTCGGCTCACTACGGCTCACCACGGCTCACCGTCAGCCCCCCCCCCCGAACCGACCACCGACAGTCCACACCATTCATCCTTTTTTGAACACCGGTTGAGCACCGAGAATCGGCCGGCCTGGGAGAGCTGAGTTGGCCGCCTCCTTGAAACAGTGGCGAAGCAGTTGTCCGCCAACTCAGCGCCAACCGCCGAAGCGGCGAGTTCGGCGGTAAAGTCTCCGTGGCACCCGGAGTTCGATCGGCCAGGGTCGACCGGTCAGGTGGAGAAATTGGGCAACTGGACCTGCAAAGGTTGAGAACTTGATCAGGAGTGTGTCCTTTTGTTGATCCACCTACACTACTTCACCCCCCCCATGGCTGATCATTAATCTCGACAATGTAGACTCAATTGATTCATAAACCCCCAACATATTGAAGAGGTTTAACACTTCCCAAAGGTGTGTTTATACACCCTTTATATAAACTAATCAAGAGTCTACATTACCAAGGTGCTTCACCTGGTGAATGGCGACAACATGTGTATAACAATGTGATCACGTTGACGGTCTGTTTTTATTTTTCCCCGCAGGGAGACGCCACCATGAGATGTCTTTGCAGAACTTCGAGAACAAGCTCCGGCGAACAAACCTCAGCCACCAAGAAGAGAGGTAGTAACAAGCTCAGGAAACTTGTCTCGCTCACAGGACCCAGCTCATGCAGAACAGACGCATCATGCGGTTCAGCCCTGCCCACTTTGAATGGGAGCCCTCTTGCCCTGGTCATCATGGTAGTTCGCGCAAGCGGCGCTGGCAGGTGATGCCTGATGCCTTACTCTTGGCCACCCTCCCTTTCTATGGCAGCTATGGGATGCGATGCAGCTGCTGATGCTGCTGATGCTGGATGGTCGACACGAACGAATCCCCTCGGATCGACACATCTGCTGTCTCGATGCATCGCGCTTGCAGTTCCCATTTCTTCACCGGAGAACCTGACGCGCGGTCGCGCGTAGAAGAACGCGGAGTGGCGGGTGAGCTTTTGGACGGGGGAGCTGTTAGATGAGCCACCGGTCTTGATAACTGCAAAAGAAGTGACTTGATAACTCGGTCTTATCAGTCTTGGGAGCTGTTAGATGAAAAGCCAAAGAAGTGACTTGATAACTCACTTTGACAAGCTGGTCTTGTCCGTGACCCGCACTCCCGACGGCCCGTATCTTCGAGTACATCTTGGAGTACTTCTCTACTGACGCCTGGGATGACTTTGCTCTGCATGGGATGATTTTGGGGTTTGGCAAGCTGGGCGGTTGGAGGTAGATTGCTCATCATAAGCCCACCCTCCCGTCATTGAGTCATGCACAGGAACAGTACAAACCCGACAAGGCCACAAGGCTTGCTTTGTTTGGTACTGTGGCGGAGAAAGCATCAAACACATGGCTTTGGACCCCAGAATCAGGGAGTCCTTCCCACAAGGAATCAAACACACCCATGTGCTCCGTGAGACACACCCATGTTCAACCCTGCCATCCCAGTTCATTAGCTTGATCTATATTACAGTAATATAAAGAACCTGGGTAGTCTTGTCTTTTTGCACTCCCTTGGTCCAATTGAATGGTTGCATTTATGTCATATTTATGTCGCATGCGACTTGAGTAGACCACTGGCACTGCCCCCCGCACCATTGGCGCGCCTTGGCAGTGCACCTGCGCTCCACCCGGCTGCACAGGGGGTACAACGAAGGTCCACCTGGCGGAACGACGGAGGTCCCGCTGAGCCCCCATTGACAGTGGTTTCAGATGGTTTCAGAGGCACGTTTCCCCCAAATGATGTCTTAGACAAATTAGAGGTCCAGAGTTTTTGCACCACCGACCTTGGGGTCTGTGCCATTGGTCCTCTCAATCCACCGTAAACCTAACGTTATTTGATGTTGCATGGTAATTACACGACTAGTCGTGACTAGTCAAGCACCACCCACGACCGACTTCCAAGGGCAGCCAAGGCCACGCCACAGGGAGCCACGCCACAGAGAAGCCTTTCGAGCGAGGCGACAGCAGCTGTGAATGGAGCTCCGACCGTCTCGCCCAGTTTTCCGAAACTGGCTGGGTTGGTCGCTCCGGGTTGGTCCGGCTCTGCGAAGCATGGAAGATCATGGAAGACTGGCAGCCCAGCTGAATATAGACTATACTTGATCTCTGAACCCCCCAGAATTATATGAAGAGATGCGATCATTTAATCCAAATGAGTGGTGTTTTCATTATACATTATACTCTAAGCTTCTAGATTCAGCTGTCTTGCTTGCTTCCCGCCGTTGGGTTGCTCCGGGTCCTCGCGTGAACGCCGACAAAATCCGACGCGTCCCCCCAAGGGTATGTCAAAACATGTCGAAACCGATTGAGGGTGACCGGTCAGATGTTTCAAATGATTTAGGGTATGATAAGGTAGAAAGTAGACCGTTAGACACTTTGGCCCACCAAAAAGATCCATTTCAAGTGCAGGGATCGGCACTGTGAGCCCCAATCAATGCAAACAGTTGTATTCACCGGAAAAATGTTCGCATGGACACAATTTTCCTGGAGCTTCACCAACGAGTCTTTACCATGTTTTACCTCACCTGGAGGTTGAACTATCAAGATCGAGTTCGTAAAACACCAGGCATGTTGCATCTCGCACCAGCCTTGTAGCCGGGCATCTGGAAGGATGCGATAGACTGGGGAAGACATTGGTCCTGGTTTTCCCGGATTGGCACGCTGGAATCTATGCGACTTCTGTGAGGCTTGTTTGTCATTCAAGTCGCAGCAAAGCGATATATAGTGAACAATCAAAGGCGATACCCAAACAGGTCCACCTCGATCATCCAAACAGGTCCACCTCGATCATCTGATTCGAATCTTGTTGCTTTTGCTGCTTTACATCAAGCCGAGTAGCGATGTTCAGGGATGATCCACATGTTGTCCCGGTGAGATGAGCGGCGGAGATCATGTAGTCCTTATATCTTAAGCGAAGCGATTGTGGAGGATGCCTGAGATGTAGAGCTCTACAAAAAGAATCTCTGGGGGAGTGCTAGTGTCAATAGACTGCTCTCTCTCTCTCTCTCTCCTTTCCCTCGTACCCATCTTGATGTGTAGTTCACTTGTGCTTTCAAACGGAAGCATCCTATGTTCATTGTAGAGCGATTTAGGGAACACCCAAAAAGAGACAGAGCTATATATATATATATATAAAGACTCACACCCGCTGTCTTTTCACCCGCGCATGCAGTAGTGTGT
>CAXAMN010024173.1:807348-829848 GCA_963970005.1 Durusdinium trenchii
AAAGCCGTGGCGGCACCAGGTGTTCGGGGCCAGGATGCGCGAGAAAAATGGAAGAAAACTATCTTTGTTCTCTAAGGATCCAGAAGCAGCGTTTGGTACCGAAAGTGCGACCATGGGAGGCTCGTTTTGGATCAGAATTAGATGGGGAAAAGCTGTGGCGGCACCAGGTGTTAAGGCCAGGATACGCGAGAAAAATAGAAGAAAACTAAAAACTATCTTTGTTCTCTAAGGATCCAGAAGCAGCGTTTGGCATCGAAAGTGCGACCAGGGGAGGCTCGTTTTGGACCAGAATTAGATTGGGAAAAGCCGTGGCGGCACCAGGTGTTCGGGGCCAAAACAGATGTGAGACATCTGAAGCCATTTCATGACACTATAAAACCAACAAAAGAACCTAGCAACAAAATGACACATCCAAACATTATTGCATCGCTGTATTGGCACTTAAACCCACAAATTGGAAGCAACTACAAATAACAACAACATATAGTTCCTACTGAATACGTGAAACTCTGCCCGAAACAAAATTGTAGTGAACAAGTGCGAGGTGCAAAGGCGTTTCATGTGCAAACATAGCCTTTATCCCTCCTCAGACTTATCGTCCTCAGTCATCCACTCTTGTTGCACATCTTCCGCAATGCCATCAAAGCTGACACTCTTGCCATAAATCCCTTTTAGGACACTGAGGATATCCTGGACTTCCGCACTTGTCATTGTTGGACTCGCAGACACCAATGCACAATCCAGACAACACCGCCCTTGGTCTCCCACCCTGATTGCCAGTCCCATTCACAGGCATATATGTTGTTCCTGTGCCCGCACCCAGGCATTCGCAGCCGAAGTTCACTTGGAAGAAGCTTCGGTCTTGGCAGCATCCATATCCCGAACTCCAGGCCAAGGCTCACAACGTGGCTGGGATAAGCATAGGAAATTGCTTGTTTCTGATTTTTTTGGTTTGGTTAAATTTCAAGTGTGATGATGTTCAGGGATCCAATGAAGAACCTGGACATATCCATAGTTGAAGGATTCCCGAGCCTAGACAGGCATGATTGGTCAGTGATGGGGTGACCCTATTCCTGAATACTACTGTCTCATGGTTTGACCTTGCTACAGGCCCGAGTTGTATGTACCTGGTTGGCAGATGAGTTGGTGCAGCTCGCCACACCTGGGGACAACAAGTTGTGTTTGATTACTCGCTGCGTGTTCCTTGACAGAGATCTTAGCAAATGTGGGTCTACCTATTTCTTTTCAATTCTGGGTTTCATAATCATGGTACCACAACAGTGTTGAGGTTTCATATGCCTTAGTGGTATGATGCGCATGAACGAGCTGGGCACTATCTCACTGACGCGAATGTTGCAGCGTTCCGTCGGCACTGCGACACTTGAACCTGGATGGGGAGTGGTATTATTCCAATGTCTTAGCCTCCTTTGTACTATTTTTGGATCGAGACCCCCTTTATTAGACTGTCAGTTGACACTACAAAACAGGTGACTTACAGAATGATGCAAGCACAGCAGGAGAAACTATGTTTTTGGACATCGCTGGATTGGTAACAAGCCATCTTTTAGGAAGGGTGGCGGACAGTGACCCCTTCATGATGCTCATGAGGACTGCTACGCCTGTCCCGGGGTCAGCGGCGGCAGGGGCGGCAGCCCTTAAATTCCGGCCAGGGGCCCAAGGGGCCCCGCCCTGGCCGTGTCCTTGCCGTAGGCGTCTCTCCTCAACATGGCTCAACATAGGCCCAACATAGGCCCAAATAATGCTGGAAATGCGTGCCTCACCGGGGTGCTTCGTCTGCATCGTGGGTGGCTGCGGGGCCCATGTCCACACCCACAACTACCACCACGACAACCACAACAAGAGCAACCTCAACAACAACAACAACAACAGCAATCTCAACCCCCACACTACACAACCACAACAACAACCACTACCACCACAACCACGACACGAACACTACCACCACTGCAACCATCCCTTTGCTTGGGCCCCTGGCCGGCTGTCGGGCGTAAGCCCTTAAATAGTATTTGTAGCCATCAGTTAGTACTGTCAAAGATTCATGCGGCTTGGGTAAGTCTTCGTATTTTGCAAGACCGTAATCTGGCAACGTGTCACACAAAGTTTCTCCGGCAACAACGAAGGCACGGGTGTCATGGAAGTTCAGGGAATTGACATAGTGATGGCATGCAACGTCCCATGACACAAGAATGCCAGTGTAAGGATCAACTTATCTCATCTAATTCCCTCTGTCGAATCTCGAACTTCAAGTGGACCTTTCCACCCATTCTCATCCCACATGGGCTCACCTCCACCCAACTGGTCATGACTGGTTGGTCCTATATTCCGAACCGAACCTTTCACTGCCACGCCTGGCAGGTCCCCACCTCGACCCACCCGCTCTCACCCGCTCTCCGGTCTCACCCAGGGGCCACGGTCTCCACCACCTCGTCCACCGCCCGGGTGGCCACGGAGCGAGCCTCGAGCCGGTAGATAGATAGGTAGACAAGTGAAAAGAAGAAAGCGGAAAGAAGCTATGTTGAAAGCTGAAGTGGCCCTCAGCATCCACCATTGTGGGGTTTTGCAGGTCATGTGTCATTAGACATGTTCACGCTAACAATAAAAATAAACGGCTAAAGCCTTGAAAACCTCTTTGCGGAGTTGTCACATCTAAGCGAAGGTAAACCTTATCATCCACCTTTGTGGCGTTGTCAATGCAAAGAAGATAGTGGTTTTGGTACTTAGTTGTCCCGCAGCAATTGCCTAAATTAAGAAGGCGGGGGAGGGGGCGGGGGAGGGGGCGGGGGAGGGGGCAGGGGAGGGCGCAGCGCCTCCCCCGCAATGAAAACAAAGCAAAGTCAGCAACCCGGCCCTGAAAGCAACCGCCTTTAACAAAAGGTCTGCGCCGTAGGTTCCCTGTAGGTTGCTGTGGTTTGTGGTGTTTTTTCAGAATCTTTCAAGCCTCACCCCCATCTGTTGAGGTCTGCATCTCTTCTACACACATCTTTCCAACAAAGTCCCAGAAACGGTCCTTTCCAAGGTCGAACGGCCGGCCCCCCCGCCCCCGGTGGCCGTTGCTCGCTCCGAGCTGTCGGACGGCTTCCGAAGGCGTGCAGGAGGCCTGGATCGGAGAGAGATCGGTCCTCTCCAGGGTGGGGCGGGACATCAGAGATCGGATCGGTGCGGATCGCAAGGCCTAAACCTCCGCCGAAGAAAAACGAGGTCCGGTCTCCGTCTCCGGATAGACTCCGAGAATCGAGGCGAGGGAGCAGGCCAGTCCACCGAGGTCTGAGGTCCGTGAAACCGAGGTCTTGGAGGTTGATTCCACATGAAGGGGGTGTGAAGATGGGAAGAAACTGGATGAAACCCAAGGAGTTCTACAAAACATGATCAGTGAAGCGTGAGCCGGCGGAACGACAGGGGGAACCCTCCACGTGCAGATCTACGCAGTAAAATTCTGCGCGCGCATGTGTTCTGCATTTCGAATCGTTTCAACAAAGATGAGGACGTTGTTCATGCCAAACCGGCATCAGCAGCCAAGGCAATGTGTGTGTGTGCTCTTATATATAAATGCCATCTATTTAATTTAGGTCACAACTGTTCGATGGAGTAGACACTGAGTAGTAGATGAGGTTGATTGTTTGGATGACTTTTGGGGTGAGTACATTGGCTGACTCGGGGTTCTTTCCTAATCATGAAGGTTCTTCTGACTTATATATAATGAATACTTAGATTAAAACACTATTAAGTACATGAATACCTCGACCTTCCAACTACCCCTAATTCAATTATTTTTGAATTTGTGTCTGTTTTGGTATGTTTTGGTCGTCTTGTGTGATGTGCGGGCTTTTGCTCTGAAAACTGGGTCAATGACCAAGCTTATCCATGCGCTAAAGGCTGACTGCTCAATTCGAAAAAACGGATCTTGACCGGAACGGAGGAACTCCGGGAAGTTTGATCACCCAGTTCCAAAGGGGTGCCGAACGAACCCAGGAAGTCGGGGTGCCCATGGATGGGACAAAGGATCAGCACCCCAAACACCATGTGACCCCTGGTCCAGGCTGCATGTGACCCCTGCTACATTCGTGTGGCGAGTTGAGTAAATACAGTAGATCATGACATGATACATCATGTAGATCATTGTAGATCTGATACGAGTAGCTTTTCAGATTCGGCCAAGTGGTACAGTGACACTTGGAGTAGCCGCGGCCATTTCACCTGGTAGAAAATCTGCACACAGGGGCTTTTCGCGGTATCAACCAAGTCTCTTGTCTTTTGTACCCGGCTATTGGTTGAGTATCGCTCATCTTCCCCATACTGGATAGTTCTCGTGATCTCATGCAATCCCCATTAAACATATATACTAAACCATCCATTTGGGGGTTTCCATTTCCATGGTCCCCTCAGGTGCCACGGCCCAACTTCCACGCTCCACCCGGCGCCTTCCGCACTGGCAGCCGCTGCTCCGTCGCCGCGTGCGTGGGCGACGTGCGCTTCCTGCGCCGCCGGCATCGAAGGGGTGCGCGCTACAAACGGAGCGATCGGACGCGACGAACGGGGCGCTCCTGGCCTTACTACTAACAAGATGCTACGTACTAGTAGCTAGAAAATACAGTTGCTTCAAACAAAACAATGGGTCAAGCCTGCAGCTCATATATTTTTTTAATGCCTCCTCGAGGAGTCCACCACGTGCCGGGGTTGGGAGTTCTGCCGGAAAGGCGTTGACGCACAGGAAATCGACACCTCGTCCCGAGTCCAAAACCCTAGAGGAAAAAATATTTCAGAGAGTGCATCACTTGACAAACATCAATGAACCAGGACCGAAACAAAGTGACCTTGTTTAATCTGTTTTAGACCCTAAGATGAGGTAACTTTCTCACCTGAACGGGTCACTTAGAGACTCAATGAAGGTTACCTTGAAGGTCCTGATAGTATGATTCTTCCAAAAATAACCTTTCTCCCAGTCCAGACCAAAGGTGCATCGTTGATCTCGGACATCCGCGCTCTGCATGTGTCCCCCGTTTGGACCAAAGCACATGGAGGCCCGGCTGTGGGTATCTACTTGTCGTACCAAAACCCTTTTCAGAAGGAAACTCCATCCACCCAGCCTGGGTACAAAAAGGGGGGTCTCCCTGGTCTCTCTATTCTTTTCAGCTCTGCTTGGCGCTCTACATGACCTAATGACCTGTGTCGAAAGGCCCTTGACATTTGTAGCCAAAACAGTAACAACATGTAACAAACATCCCGGGCAATCAAAAACAAAAAAGAGAACTCTCCCGGCAAGACACCCGACACAGTTCAATAATGGCACAAGTATGAATTCCATCTGTGTTCACCACGCTCTTTTTTGTTGCGAACCAACACCACCGGTCGCGTCACGTCGCGGCCAGTGCGCCGCTCCGCTCCTGGGCTGCACAGCTCGCCAAAGCTTCTCGTGCTCAGCCATCGGTGCGCCGATCAGCAAGGCCTGCAGGTCCTGCAGCGGCTCCGCAAAGCGATCCGGATCGCTCCGCGCGGCCAGACCCCCCGAGGCAGGCCAAGGGCAGCCCTCAGAAGTTGGGTTGACTCACCCTGGGGGGGAAGGACAAAAAGTCTCAACAAGCTTCGGGCAGAAGTCACTCCTGGTGACTTCCAGTCAAGGGCTATGGGACCTAAGATCGGAAGTCCTCCTGGGAAACCCGGGAGACTCAAAAAGGTTCCATGTGATATACAGTTATTATGGGGATGGGTCATGGCAGGCCGGTTCCACCATGTAACGAACAACCTTCCAGGTAGGGCAACCAGACCAAGTGCTATACCATCAATCATGGTCAAAATCCGATGTCTTCTTAGCAGTTCCAACCCCCTCCGCTGCGCTCTTTGGCGTGAACAGGGCACTTCGATGCACTTCGCTCTTCGTCATCGTCCAAGATCTCCAGACTCCCAGAGTTACCCAAATTCATTAAAACATCCACCCACACACACAGCTTGGCGCTCATGTCTGAGTCGCTCCCCACAGACCTAAACTCACTAAAACATCCACCCAAAAGCCTGATTCAGATTGCCTATATGATCGTTTGCACAAAACCCCTGTGGAATGCACAAAATATCTTGGGACACCACCCACCCTATCATGCAGATGGGGTCCCTATGAGTGGCTCCAGAAATTGAACGAACGATGCAAACAGTTCAGGAAAAAAGATCCGCCGGAGCCCGTGCCGCCTACGCCCCCCCAAATTTGGTGCTTTCATATTACTAGCTGGATTCCTTTCTCCTCGAATTTTGGCAGCCATTTCGTGCTGCGCGGATATGCGGTCTCACATAGCTAGGATCATCCTTTTCTTGATCTTTATCAAGTCGATACGTACCAAACATCCCGGGTACCCAGCAAAGTTGAAGGGCCTGGGATGGCCTTGTTCAGACGCGGTGCACAAGTCTCGTCGGTGGGTCAACCCGAGGGATCCGCGTGTTCATCCACTGCCATCTTGACATTCCCCAGACACGTATGGCAGCTTGGCACACAGAAATCTGTATGTGAACATTGGGATGACATCCCTTGGTGTCCTCTTGCTTTGGACATCTTGTTTGACAAACACTTGTTCACACGACTCGCCGATGACAGGACCGAGGTCTTCCGCCCGTTGAAGAATTGAAGCCTTACAAATGCCTAGGGATCCAAGTACCTTCTCAGAAGGTACCTGGACCCTCCAAACTCACCCCAAACACCTTTTGAGAAGGCACTTGGATCCCTAGGGAATGCCTAACAAAGCACTCACCAAGTAGGAGGGATTCAGGATTTGATTTTGGGGTCCACCGGGCTCAAGGTTTCAACTCACAATCTGAAACGCTAGGGATCCAGTCGTGTCTTCTCAGGTAATTACGGTAGTTGGAGACACTGTTATGTACGTGCCAGGAGGGTCCAAGTACCTTCTGAGAAGCTATTTGGATCCCTAAAAATACATGTTTGGGTGATTTGGGGTTCATGGTTGTTCACTACCCGCCTCCATCCACACCCGACAGGCAGATTCAGAAAAAACCGCACGGAGAGTCAGTGATCCACACGTGAGGCGTGGCTCTTGATGTTCAACGGAAGGCTCTTGACTCTTGATGTCTTGTGGATCCGATGATTCAGGAACTCGACACACTTCAACAGCGCGGTGGTTTTAGGAGCCACGATTTGGAACTTCTGGTGGGCAGGATGAAACCTGTTTCAGCGCCATGAAGCACCACCACCGCCCAAACCGACCCGTCCTCCAGCACCAGATTTCTTTGACCATGCCAAGACAGAAGCATCTGGCGCAATGCGCTGGGCGCACGCGACGTATTAAAAGAAAAAGACCTCGGGGTGGTCACACCGGGGTGTGCAGGACATGCATTGAACCCCTGGAAAAACTAGTAGCCGAAGGCCAATTGGTTGTTCACAGAGGCACTCACAAAACTATACGTGATCTGAACATGTGCTTTGAAGGGGTGCCGGTGCCAATACAACCGAGACGGGTCGTAGACTGAGTCGTCTTGCGCTTGCGCTAGGTGCATCACATGCCACCCCAAACAAGGGAACACACTGTTTCGGGTTGCTTTCAATTTCCCGGATTTGGAGTGGAGTTCAGCCCAACACCATCCAACACCTAACATTACCGAAAACCCGACCAGCCCAAGGGTTCACACAGAAATAGAGTATAGACAACAGCATTTAATTTATTGACCTGAATTGGATAAATGGTTGTGATCTGTTTTTTTAGACCCGTGAACAATGAACAAAAGGGTGCCGTGAATCAAGGTCAAAGTGGCTATCACAAGGGCCATTTCACCTCTTGTGTTCTACTGGAACTGGCATCCTGGGCAATAAAAGAACATGAGGAGGGCAGGACCGACAAAATTGTGACAAAAGGAGGGAGAGGGCTCCCCGGCGGGGCCTGACACTGTGGCCAGCTGCTTCTTTCCTAGCCGCGGCCAAGCTGCTGCGCCAAGCTGGAAGATGGGCAAGAAGAGGGCAACAATAAGACAACAGGCCGACATAGTGTTCACCAGCAGAAGGCGAACAAGAGGAGGACAACAGGAGGACAAGAGGAGGACAACGGCGACAACAAGAAGACAAGAAGACAGGAAGACAAGCTCCTATTGAGATGGCAACATCAAGCACTCTGAGCGCACTTTCTTTTGAGTACCTGTCTGGTTCCCCTCAGAAGCCTTGCTGGCTTCATGCAGTCCTCCCATTAAAGGGTGCGAATGTCCTCCCATGATGGGACAATGTCTTGTTGATGCTAAGATCAAGTTCCGTGCGAGCGACACACGTTGCCTTGTTGGCTAAGCCTCCTTTGACAAAAAATGTTCCAAACACGACATAGTGACATAGTACCATGGACCATTCCGGATCTTACCTCGCCGTGTTTCTTGACGAACCATTTCTCACCCGGGTCTTCACAGTCTCCGGTCGCCGCTCGTCTTTTTGGGAAAAGTCAAGGTCTTCGATCCGCACCCACACTTGACTGCATTGGTACTCCAAGCAGTGTTCGATCGGTTCCGCAGCATGCCACCGCATGAAATTCGAGGCCTGCAGCATCTTCATCCCGCTTTGCATTGGGTCCACAATTTGTCCACGGGCTGCTCCAATGTCAGGGCGACCCAAGCATGATCCGGGGGCTGCTCCAAGTTGACCCAGCCAAGTTCGTCTTCAATGTTAAGGCCATCCATCTGAATCGTGTAGATCCCTTTGAAGGTCAAGGTGCGCTTTATCTCTGGAGCATGGACCGAAGGCGCAGACAAGGACCGCACACCCAGCGATCGAGCAGAGTTCAGTCGTTCTTCGCGCCGCAAGCTGATAGGTTGCGAAAAACCTGATTCAAGTCGAAGCCGCACCAACTGCGGTGAAAGCACTCTCGGGTGATGAAGTGCGAGTGGAAGAAAATTGAAGCTCTCACGCCTCAAAGCTTCGGAAATCCCTACAACCCCCCTTCAGCCAAAGTAGCTGCCCCGCCCGTTTCCCGGCACCACTCGCTACCTTGAAGAGCTTCTGGGGCGTCTTCACCGCCACACCCAAGCTCTGCAGAGCTTCCACGAAGGCATCCTGCGCAAGTGACTGAGATGGGTGATGATATCGACGACATCGATGAGCCCCAGTTTGGGTTCATGGTTTTGTTTGGATTCGACTAGGAGTTGTTTTGTCCACGTCTACGTTTGGGGAGGAAACCCCATATCAAACGTTGGTCAATCCTCAATTCGAGTCACATGACCTGTCTTAAACTACCAGCGCACTACGTAGACCCCTAGACCGTCCAGCCAGGCAGAATGGAGGCTTTTCAATGTCCCTTTCTTCCCGCCCCGCGATCTTCGCGGCCTGTGCCAGAACACCACCAGCAGCCTCCACCAGCTCGTACCAAGCCTCGGAGTCAACAAAAACGAAGAAACAAAACACAAGAGAAGACGGCCAAGAGAAGTGGGAATGAGGGTGCCCCACAGTGAGGTGTTGGGTCCCCACGTCCATTGTGAAGGAGGCACCAGAAGCCACCAACTGGAGGCCACGAACTAGAGCTTCCATGCGCTTTGAGATGAACATCATGCAGTCAAAATCTTAATAAAAAAGCTGTTACATTCATCCCTCCAACGATCGCAATGTAGGTCAAATATGCCATGCATGGAGTGGAGGATGATCGGATGTGGGATGTATCCTCCACCGAGCCCAAGAAACCATCCTCTTTTTTCCAGCAACGTGAGGGGGACCTGCGCTATTTCTGAGAGGAGGAATGACGTTGTTCTTAGAGGCAGCAGGGTCACAAAAATGTAGAATCATCTCTGAGACCTACATGAATCAGGTTGTTAAATTGGATCATTAAGGGCTCTTCACGAAAAATTACCTTTTCGTGACTAGACTGAATCAAGTTGCTGGGCCAAATCGATGGCCTTTTCACACCTCGAGCGTCCCGGATGGTCCAGGTGATCTATCCAAGGGTGCACCCCTGACTACAGCCAAGCGGCAGCCATCCCTTCTGAATGAACGTGGCCTTCCTTTTCAAGAAACCAGCACGGCTAAGTTTCTTTCAAGTTACAACATGGTTCGAGAACTTCTGGGAGGCACCTGCTATCAGAAGAGCAAGGACTGTTTTCTTTTTTCCGCTTGTGATGGCAGTTCAGAATCAGCGGAGTGCGTGGGCTGTGGGCCTGCATTCGGCGTGTAGGAGCTCAGAGTTTCCCCAGCACGGCCAACGGAACCCCTCGTGGCCAACGAAACGTCGCAGAACCCCTCGTGGCAGCTGGGGAGTCGAAAAGCATCCGGCCCATCCAACCGAACAGGCCGAGCGTTTTTCGCCTTCCGCACCTTCCGGAGTTGCAGGGAGGTAGGTGAAAGACTGAGTTGATTCCCATCCCCTTTCACAGGATAAATGATCCATTTCTCCCGCATAACCACTAGGAACAACCAATGAGCGAACTAAATGGCAAGCGGTCTATAATGCCCAACAAACGAAAAGTCTCAACAAGTATTTGGGATACATTCAAGTTACACACATATTATACAAAATCATATAAAACATTATAAAACATGTACACCCCGTACATGGCGACCTTTGCCCATCCATTTCGCAAGCGCGACGCGACGCTCTGGGCATTCCCGGCGTCCTGGATGGAGCCGAACTGCTCCACCAGTTGCTCACGGACGTTCTCCAACAAACTGCAGAGCGCCACGACGCCGAACGCACCACGTGTCCACGCGTCCACCGGTGTTTGCGGAGCGATCAATGGCCAAACGGAGCAACTGACAGCAAGGAGTGCGCCTGGGAAGAATAAGGATCGAGGGTCCGTAATCAGGATGAATGAAATAATGGGATCTCTTTTGATTTTTTGTGTATCTTTTATTTGTGCGGTTTCTGTGGGTGCCGGAAGCCACGTTTCTTCCGCCGTCCGACTCAGGCAGGTCCCGCGCTTTTTTCGCGTGAGACGCTTCCGATCAGTAGGGGCCGCACACGTGTCCGGAAAAAAAACCATGCAAGTCCGCATCTCATCAGTAAGAGTAGCAAGTCACCAAATCCAGTGATTCGGTCTCGTTGGGCTCCCCAATGCCTTCCAAGGGAATGGCCATTCCCAAATGAACCCGGACGGTCTCCACTCGGTCCCGACGGGGTGAGCGGTCAAAACCACGCCGCGTTCGGCGCCGTGACGTCCAGGCTGTCCAATAAGGCCCAAATCACCCAGACACTCCATGGGACTGCCATATGCCGATCAGTTGGGGTGGTTTTGGGGGTCAATGTAGGCATATATGGCATACATGGAGTGTCTGGGTCAATTCAAGTCAAGTGTTCCGCAAACATGAAAAAAAACATCGTAACATGTGCAAAAACGTCCGTCCAAACAGATCAAACAGATCAAACACGCCGACAAACCCCATGCAACATGCTTGACATTCTTTGGCAATTAAAAACCCTGTCAGTGGCAACGTGCATCATAGATAATAGTTGCGCAAAAGTAAGAGGGCAATATCCAGCCCATTCACACGACTAACAATGCACAATAGACCTACTCTAGTCTTCTAATGGGTCTCGCTCATTTATCTTTGGCTTGATACGACTGCACCTTCCCCAAAAATACGCGCACAAAAAAAGGCACCGAGCTTGGAAGGGCTACTGAAAACATTCTATTCTTGAACACTTCAACTGGATTTGTGGGCGCAGGAGACACCTGCAATGTCTGAGTGTAACCTACTGCTTTCATGTTTCTCCAGGGAAAACCTCCTTGAAACCACCACCACAACGATTCTACACTGCTTTCTCCGGAGGCCGCTTTCCACACTGCACCGTGAACCCTCGTGAAACCGCTCCGCGACACCCACCTGGCGGCCGAGGCATCCAAGTCACTGAAGCACATGAAGGCTTGATCCCCACCTGAGCGGGTGTTGGGGACTTCATGATCTTCATGAAAGACTTCGCTAGGTGGAAAGACTGAAGAAGTCTTTCTGCATCCAGCTCGGAACGATCTATACTGTATATTATGTAATTATCCCCTCCCCTACTCAGCTGGTATCCTTCCTGAGTGCCAGCTGATCTTCTGTCCTGAAGTGGTGTTTCACGGGTGTCACGAAATCTTGGCTGTCAAACAGAGTCGTCCACCTGTCGGAAGGGGAGTTGACATCAAGTTGAAATCCTTGCTATTGAGCTGTGAACCACCTAAGCAACGTCGCCAGACTATCAGCAATCACAGCCAGTCAAAACAAAGAATACCTTCGGAGGGACCTGAATGTCCGGAGCAAACGTCCTAGGATTTTCACAGTCTACTCTTCCCTACTGAGCACCACCCAGAAGACAGAGGACAAATGGGCGAACACGGCGAAGCGAGCATGTTGAAACTGGGAATTTCTTGGGAAGTGCCTATAGTGGTCTTATGCAACTTCTGCATTCATTTTCTGTAGACATCGCTTTTAGGTTGGAGGCTCATTGCTACTAGGGTGGAGGCCATCGCAAGTAGGTTGGAGGCCATCGCTATTGTAGTTCCCTAAGCTATTAACCCTACAACTTTCAGAAAGTGGACTTCCACACGTACATACCTCGCCGCATTTCCTGCGCGGTAAACTCTCGCCGAGCTGCGCAACTCCTCCCAAAGGACCTTGGCCTTGCCACCAAAGGCGCACTCCTGGCGGAGCGGCAGTCACATCATACTGAAGCCATCAATTCCTACGTGAGGATGGATCATATTCCCGTTCATTTACGGCCTTGCAAAAGAGATTCCAGACAAATGTAGTACGTTGTAAGACATGGAAAGCAGAAACTCGAACATGCGATTTTACACGCACCTCGTGCAGATCTCTCTTGTTTCCCGAGTCACGGCACGGCGCTCGGCTGCAGTAGCCGTCGTCACTCGGGTCACCCCCGCGGAGTGATCACTCGTCTCGCGCCGCAGTCGGCCGATGTTCAAGTACCTTCGTCTCAGCGGCGTGTGGGGATGCATCGGCTCATCGGCTTATCCAAAAGAGTCTGACGGTTTGACGCAAGCGCTCCGGTCTGACGGTGCAAGCGCTCCGACGGTTTGCACAGCCAGGCCCAGCCAGGCCAGTCACACCGGTCGATGTACAGGACCACTTCGATGCCAGCGGTACCATGGAGCTTTTTGCTGCGACGAACTTGGACAGGATAGACCGCAAAAGAAAGAAAGCGGAGGAAAGCGGAGGAAAGGACGTACCATCCGCCTTAAAGCCAACTTCCCGAAATCCATGGTGGAAGTCGATGGCATGGCCCGGAAGACTTCGGGTGACCATGCAATGCCATCCACGTAACGAGTTCAGGGAGTGCCATCCAGTGTCGACAGTTTTTTTGGAACCCCGTGGACCACGTATGGGGACAATTTTGGACGACGGGGAGCTACAACCAGGTACAGCTTGCCGTCTCAGACCGATGCAGCTTGGGAACGTTCCGCTTCGACGCCCGCAGCTTGGTCGAACGACATCCGTTGACCCATTCACCTTGAATGTGGCCTGTGAATCCTCAGCGCCTCCAGTGAATCTGAGAAATCCCATCGAAAATCCGATGGAAAATCCTATACCCAGACACGACATGACCTGGACAGACCGCGCTTGAGATACGACATTGACCCGTGATCTGCCAGTGCGCCAGTCCCATGGGTCGTGTCAGACGGGAGCCCCGCGCAGTGAGGTCAGGTCCGACAGACCAACGTCTTTTGGGGTGGTCGTTCCACTGCTGTTTCCCTCTAAGACCCCTCCCATCCCTACAGCCTTCAAACAACGAACTGGCATGGTGAACTGGCATGGTGCAAAAGAACTGCACGGAAACCGCATGTGGTTAACATGCCAGTCGCTCGAGCGCATCTGGAAAAAAAGAAAAGAAAGCACCTCCAGCACTTGCATGAAGACGCCGAAGCCACACGTGCCCTAGGACAGCAAGGTTGGAGATCAAAGGAAAGAGGCTACGACTACAGTACCACTGGACTAGGTGACTATGACATGCTATTTGAATCTGAACATGTTGGCTATGTGGGGATCCTGGCACGCCACCCCTTTAAATGTCTTCAAAATTCGAGACATCTACTCAAGGCATTCACCTGATCCAGTGTATTCGCCTGATCCAGTGGGGACTCGACGAAATGTCGAACGATCAACCTTTCTTCCATACGATCAACCTCGACTCCCCTCGTGCAGAAAGGATCGTCGTTTTTGTTCTGTATGATATGGGGCGTCGGACATTCAATGAACAAACAATAGGTACCTGATGGTTCCCGTTCCTATTCACAGTCCTGAAGAATAGGAAAACAGCATCGCTTTCTCAATCATTTCTTGCTTATGACCTCTTGAGCCACCTCCAAGTCATCTTGGCTGGGAGGTTTCACATGGTTTCACAGTTCTTTCCCAAACAAAGCCATGCGAAACCTCTCCTCTTCACCCACCCCGCCCGACCGAACCGACACACGCCAAGTCACATGGCCCATGGGGTCGAATGCCGCGCGCCAGGCTTGCACCTGCGGACGGCCCCGCAAGCCGGCACGGCGTGCGTCCGAAAACCGGGTGCCAAGCTAACAGCAATGGCCTCCAGCCTAGAGCAAAAGGAACCTAATCGCAATGGCACTCCATCCTAGCGATGGGCTCGTTCCCTAGAAGCAATGGAGGTATTACCGTTACTTCCAAGGGAACGAGTGTAGGACCGAACCGAGCGGCGCTGGGGTGATACTCCTGCCGTCGTAACTGACCTGACCTGCTTGGGTATTCCATGTGGACTGTGGCGACGGCAGCCGTCGTCCGTTCTGTTCCTGTCGACTGGAAGTCTGTGTAGTCTGATTGTAGATGAGAAGAGTCTGGAGTCTGGGGTCCATGTTCAGTCTGCTCTGGGGTCCAAGTATCCTTCCGGAAGAAGCATCTTTGCAAGTTCATGTGAAGTTGTCAGTCAGGTTGTTCTTATCTTCCGGCTTTGAGCCACATCCACCTTCCAAAGCCTCCTGATATTCGGTGCAAACTGCTAACTTGTTTGCAGGGGGTCATAGGTGTTCAACACTAATACATTCTGCCATATCCTGTAAACGCTAACTGCCTAACTACCCTGAAAAACATGTCCATCTCACCTGATAACCATAGCAATATTCCAATATATAGATACCCAAAGATACCCCTGGAAATTCATGCTCACAAATCTATACTCATAGATCTTTCTGGTCCCTCCGAATTGAGCGCTTACAGTGTGGAGTTGTTCGGCTCCAAATGTTGGTCTTTATTCAACCAAGTCTGGGTCTAACAGCCTGGTAGCCTTCTTCCAAACTCATCCCAAGTGAGATCGCGATGTCGATGCGAAGCAGGGTTCTAGTTATTTACTCACCCTGACTGAGTTCCGGCAACCAATGTTTCACCCTTTCAACCTGCTTGTTCACCCCTTCCAGCAACCAAACGACTCCCCCAAAAATGCATCCTGGAACTGCCAAAATGTACACGCCGTTATAGATATATACTTGTCATGTTGGTCGCTTTGTTTGACTCAGTGTGTTTTTGAGGATTTCTGTGATTGTTTGCGGGATGATTGGGTACGGTTTCCACTCATTTGCAGTCGTTTTGCGCTGTTTTGAGGGCATTTGTGCTGAAACTGGGTCAATGACCCAAACTTCCAGAATTTGTCGTTGGAAGATCAGGATGGCAAAAATAGGCGCAAATCATGCAGGCATGTTGGTGCGATTGTGTGCGTGCTGGAGGGAAAACCAACAACAGTCCACTGAGTCCACCGAGTCCACTTCAGGGGCGACACACCGTCCATGCTTTCTCGCGCCTCAAGGGGTCTTGGGACACAAAAATTGCCCTCAACTAAAGACCTGTTGGAAAGTACTTGTAGAGACTCTGCAACACGCAAAAACAAAACAAAAAGAAAACAAGAATCAGGACATATCAGCATCCTCTGACAGGTCACACCACAGGAGGCCCAAATACTGGTTTTCCGACTCTACAGATCTGACTCTACCAGCAAATTTAAACAAAGTGAAAGAACAGAACAAACATATCATCATCCCATATCATCATCCTCACAAAAATGTCTCTGGTGGAAAGAAACATATCTACCGGATTCTACAGCTCTGACTCTACCAGCCGTCCCATCTCCCGTCCCGGGCCGTGGAGCCGTAGCGCCGGCGCAGGCTACGCACCAACAACTGGCGCTGGCCTGGAGGAGAGGGGAAGCCCTGCCCGGCCGGGCGTAGCGGGCTGAGGAGAGGGGGTGAGCTGCCCGATTTGAGCCGGGCAGCTTGATTTCATTGACCGATCTGAACAAAAAAAGATGAGGAAAGGCGATGTGAACTGGCCTGGAGTGTGTGAAGTGTTTGGGAAACACCATTCACCATACCAGATGAAGAACAACCTAATCTGATGAAAACTGCTGATTCTTCTACAGTACCAAGAGCTCAGGAATATGTGTTTCAAGCACCTTCAAGGTACAAGATCACATGATGAGGTGAAGACTGCCTTGAGATTGAGACCTCGCCCGAATCATGCATCTAGCACAGTTTAAAGTGTTTAAAGGGAACCATTGCAACTGCGTTTAAAAAAATAACGTTTTGGTGGCGCTTGGTTGCGAACCACCACAGTTGAGTTTCTCCAATCTACAATGTTGGCCTTGCGGCCTACATTGACCCATGAAGACCATCCGCCGCTACGCCCAGATCGGGATGGACATTCAGGGGACACACCTCGTCGTTTCGCACCGCGGAACACTTCCACCGGTGACCGAAAGCGCTTTCCCCGGTGACCCGAAACACTCCGCGCGACACGAAGACACGAAGACACGAAGACACCGGGCACCTGGGGTCTCGAAGCTGTGGAAGGTCTTGGTCCTGAGGGACTTGGGGTGGGCATGCGGAAAAAGACAACGCGGTGGTTGCTGTTGTTTCATGTGTTTTCTGTCCTTTTTCTGCTGCTTTTGTACACCATTGTTAGGAGATAAACATGCACAAAAAGAGCCAAGAAGGGTCATCACCTCGGCTCTGACAGAAGCTCTGAGCGTTGTTTGCAGGGAAATGCTTGAAGAGTTCGAAGGGGCACCCACCCCTCTTCATGTCCCAAGTGTTTTGGGCGGCTCCCAGCGGTCATGTGGCCTATTCTCTGCCTAGGCTCCCACCTCTGGCAGTGGGTTGGCGTTTGATGGCGTTTGGCAGCTTGGCGGCAGCTTCTGATGCGAATTTGAAGCGATGTGCTAAACCCTGTGGTGGAGGGTTTTGGGGTATATAGGTGGCTAATAGGGGGCTAACCCGCACTCTCCTGGCCTTCAAACCCTCGGTGTGATGGCCGTGGTGTTTGGTTTCGAGAACCCCCAAGAGTTTCCTGAGCTTCATGTAGAAGAAACGACTTGCTCTTCACTCAGCCGGTGCATTTGGCTGGGAGAGTTTAGGTCGACAGTTGGCCCAAAAGAGCTTCCGAGCAAAAATCACCAATTCGGGTTCTCCCCACTGCCATGGTCAAAACAGCTATGTAGTAGTATCACCTGTGTAGGAAGTTGGCCCAACAGTGATGCAGGTCTCAGAAGAGCGCCAGAGATCACCGGCCCAAGTTTCCTTCTCTTTGCACAGGGACACAGTAACTACCCCAAACTTCCGCGGGGGGGGAGGTTCTTTCACAGGGTGCAGAGAAAGACATTTGTCCAAGAGAAAGACATGTGTCTGACACTTAAGTCCAATATTGCCAATAGGTCTGAGAGTCGGATCGACACTTAAGAGGTTGACGGACCGACTTCTTTCCTTCACGAAGGTGATGGGTTCACGTCTCACGTCGCACCTCCGAGAGAGAAGGTGCCCCGCCGAGGCCAACCCATCTGGACGTTTCGGGACCCATTTCGGGACCGGTCCTAAACGTGAACATATTTGATGTGTGGTTTCTTTTAAGGATGTTAAGGTGGCATCTTGACGTATGTTCTGTTTGACCTTGGCGCGGGCGAAAAACCTCCACCGGCGCCACCAGTCCCCTCCCAGTGGGGAGCACCAGCTTCGATCGCGATTCCGTGCTCTCCTTGAGGTGGAGGTGCTCTCCTGCCAAGTCCGATGTCGGGGGTGGAGCGGCGGCTTGTGGATCGCTTTCGCGTGGAGCGACGAAAGCTCCTGGTGCAAAGAAGCTACAAAGCGGGGGGACGAAAGCAAACACATAAGAACATGGTCATGATCTTGACCAGGTCTACATGTGCAAGGTATTGTATATTCTATATATCCTGACCTCCTTGTGGTTTTGAACTGTTACGGGACATCCCGTTTGAATAAACAATTGTCGAACCTATCCGCTAAAAAACGTTGTATTGAAACGTTGCTGCTTGCCTCTGCTCATCCCAAGCGACACACTTCAAGTACTTCCTCAAGTTCTTCGGGTGGGTTGCCAAGTAAAACTTTGCGAGGCAAGTACTGGTTTGGTTGTTCACCAGAAATTCCAAACCCTGGTAGATCATACTGGATCAGTTCGCTTCCTACCCCTGACTCACTGCGTACGTCAACTTCCCTTCTTTTGATCCGGATCAAGAAAAGCAACATCCTGAACGCACGGACCGACGCAAGGCACGGCCAGTGCTTCTTCTCACTGATGATGCAGATGATGGGACTGTTGTATACGTTTGCAGATTTGGTAATCATCGCCTTCGCCAATGAACCGCATGTTTGTCCTTCACAGAAACCCTGGACATGGGCACATTTGGGCCACCCCCTCAGTCTAGGTCCAACGAACGTCAACTCTCTCCTGCCATCAAAGGGGTACCAAGCCAGTCTGTATCAAGTGTAGGAGGAGGACAAGTTTGCTGAGAATCGCTGGTTGTGTCGCATCAGGCTTTCTTGGACTTACATCAGGTCCGAATAGATCCGGGTGGTCGACGTCACGTCGACCGAGCCTGGCAGCCACGTATTTGGACACATTTGGGAGACCCCGCCAGCGATGGCTTCTGGAGGGTGTCGAAGCTGGTGATGACACGCTTTATGTGCCTTTTGCGTCGTCAAGCATTCTTTGGGCCCCCCCCTGCTCGAACACACACAAATCCCCAGACTCTGCATGGGACTGGAATAGTTACATACACTTACCTCATTCATGACTCCAGTCAAAGTAACTGTACATTTCCACTTATTCCATCCAGGGATGACCTGGGCTTACTTGAGCCTTGGGCGCTGAGTCGTTTCCAGCTCCTGCCTCCACGAGCTTCTTCTCGTTGGCACCAGTGCCTTGGTCAGAGTGGATCAACATGGATGACTCGCTGTTTTGCCCACCGACACTACCCTTACCCAGACACGACCCATGGGACTGCCATAGGACTGCCGATCAGGCCAGGGGTGGTTGACTGGGGGGTCAATTGATCGGCATATATTGCAGTCCCACGGAGTGTCTGGGTAAGGGTAGTAAGTGAGTCACGACGGGATCTCTCGTAAGCCAAGATCCTGGAGTCGTTTGGGATCTCTCTTGATGTTGGGGATGTGTTTTCTCCTAACCTTTGCTGTGGAGCCACGCCCAGAAGAGTCAAAAGATGTCAAAATGATACCACTTTCCGCTGACGACTCTTCCTGACAATATCCCACTATAGAGATTGATCTCAATGAAACACCCTCTGATGAAAAGTATGCTGAACATTGTCACTTTGAACGGGTTGGTGCAGTTGAACAATGTCCACCACAACCTGCAATCATAGGAGTACACCAGCCCCCCAGGTTAAGACATAGATCTAATCCTGTAGATTATCATAGATTGTCCTGAAGCCTTCTTCCTTGATGCAACCGACTTGAACCGATGTTCATCCGACTTGAACCTCCGATGGCGAACGTGGAGACGTTGGATAAACCGCATCAAGAGATGCACACACTGGGCCCTCACCACCAACAGGGGGCCCCGCAGTGGATGCACCCGGAGCCCTCAGGTTGACCCTCAAACCCTGGGAGGTTGACCGACAGGTCGCCCAGTCTGTTCATGTTCAACCAGGGTCTCCCGGTGCCCATGATCTCCCAGGAGAATTTGGAAGATGATGAATTTCCACGGATTGCATCTAATCCTCAACCAAATGTGCGGGTTCTTGTGGGTTGTGGGCTTTCGATCATGAGCACTTCTCGCAAACCTCACACTAGTGTGTCAGGTTTTGTGGTGTTGCCGATTCCCTTGATGGGCTCCAAGCTGTCTGAATTGTGTCATCACGCAACCAAACTCCAACTCCTGCGTGTATGGCATACTGCTGTAAAGCTGAACGGTCCTTTAGTGACAAAATCCTCTGCTGTCAAGCTGCAAATAATCGCCTGCCGCCCAAGCAGTGAAAAATAATCCATCGGATTTTGGATGCTTGCCCTGGAATACACTTACTTTCTCCATAAGGTAGGTGCCGTGCCATGTTGGTTTGGCCAAATCATGCCAAAATCTAAAGATCGTAAACTAACGTGGAACCGACCATAAATGGACCCCTGGACTATACATACTATAGGTTCCTCTTCAAAAAATGTGGGTAACTCGTGTCCATAATAAGAGTCGATACATGACCACACCCTCACCACATGAGTTTCATCTGACCACTCGCTACTGCCCAGTGAAATAGAAATGGGTTGAAATGGGTGTGTATTCTAATAAGGAGATCCTCCACCAATGGGATACCAATGGGGTGTTGGTATTTGTCCGTCTTCCAGTAGGGGGTCTCCCTATTTTTTCATATACCCTAGGGCTCCACCCCACCCCGCAAATCCACCCCAACCACCTTCTGAGGATGTGGTTGGAGCCCTAAGGATGCATACACACATATGTAGATCTGATAGCTTCAACTTCGGCCAAGTGGTACCGGTGACCACACCTGAGGACAACGGCCATGTCACCGGGAACTCCGACGAGAGCAGCCGGACGCCGAACCCGTTGGCCCCCCGGCACCCCGGCAGCCGGTTTCGGATCAAGGGCATCTTCACAAAGCAGCAACCAATTCAACAGATACGTGTCATGGTACTGGCCACAAGTACACCAGATTCTGCAAGTTCTGCAAGTAGCAACCATGAAAGTTTGGCAGTCCCTGGTTCTGGCGACAAACCACCGGGTGGGCCTATCTTTTAGCTCAACAAGGGATATCAACTCCAGCGCAAATCGGAAGAAAAATACACGCCAACATACCAGGACCCTCCAAGGGGTGTCTATTTATAGCGCCTTAGCTGTGATTCGGGGTGTCCATTAACCACCCCGACTGGGGGTCCTGGTATGGATTCTTCTACCTTCCACGCTTCAACCTCTTTAGTCCGACCTCTCCGCTGCCGGCGCTGCGCCACAAACCACCCTGCTACCCCCCGGTGAACTGCCGGCCTTTTGGCCTCGCTGCAGGCGCAAACCTAGATTTGACAGGGACCATCCCCACCTGAAGGATTGATTTTGCAGTGATTCCGCCACCAAGGAGTTCTTGTCAAGCGATCAGAAGAACAGGAAAAGACCATAAAAGCACGAATGAATCTTGTGGCCGCAAGTTGCCATCCAAAGTTTCTGGGTCTGCATATCTTAGATACCTTGTCTGCCCAATTTCATGCTAGCTATAGCCAGCTGGAATTGGGCAGTATATGTGTAAGGGGTGGCAGCTGTAAGGAGCAAAATCATGCAAAAACAATTGAACCTCTGCGGTTCTGCATGTGCACCAATCTGGCAGCCCGGGAAAAATCCATAGCGAAGCCTGTCCCAGTCTTTGGCATGTGCGTCCGGCCGTCTGATAAGGATTGTTTTTTGGCCAATTGGACCCGAAGGAAACATGCTCAACAACGAGTTCGCTTCTTGGATTACATCAATATAACAGATTTAACGAGTGATGGTTCGTGACTGTGTTCAGCACTTTGGTTTTTGAAGTCTGGAGCTGCACCACTGACTTATTGGAAAGTAAACACCGTGGCCACCAGAAAAGGAGATTGGTAAAATCAACAGTGACCGTGTTTAAAGGAGTTTGGTTTTGCAAGCAAATGCTGTACCGTGGTATGCGAAGATACTGTAGACAAATCGTTCTTTTCAAGAAGTACCCGTCGCTGTTGCTGTGATTCCCCTCAACGATTGTGGAAACAAAAGTAAACCTGATCTGATTACTTGTTCACTTGTCTTCCCAAATTTCTTCATATTTGATTGCCAAACAGATTCTCTGCTCAACCAAAGAGAAGCACTCAACCCGTGCGCGACCCCCAAACAGGCGCGCCCCAATATGACGGACCTCGTCAGGACGGGAGTTTCCTCAAGACTCGAGGCTGGGTCACCCAACTGGAAGCCGGATCAAGGTCCCAGATGGTCAGAACCTCCTTCTGAGGTTGCCTGATCGTCGCAAGGTTGCGCGGAAATTGCAGTGGGAACGATGGCAGGGCCCCCGGTTGTGGGACAGCTGCCCTTCTTTTGGTCTCCACCTTCCTGGCTGTCCACCAAAAATCCATGGTGTCAGTATGTCAGGGGTGTTTGGCAACAGGGGCAATCCTCAGGCAAAATTCAGTATGTAATCGACCCTTTCAATATCTGAACATGTGGGGCTGGGCGTGAAGGGTGCTTGGGCGTGTTTCAAGTCTCATCATAACCAAAGTTGTCTCCCAATCTCACGGCGGTGTCCATGCCCAGGAGAACGAACA